>OY744518.1:40851503-40893811 GCA_963556195.1 Sepiola atlantica
TGTATATATATATATGCATATATATATATGTGCATATATATGTATGTATATGTTTATATATATATGTATATATATTGTATATATATATATTTATATGAACGGAAATTGTAGTTTGCTTGAAGCATTGTGGTAAATATAAGTGTAAGTTTGTAATCCTAAGCAGGAGCAATGTAATATAGGTACCGGAAGGTGGAACAGATGAACAAAAATAAATGTAAAGAGAAAATAGGAATGACATCTCAAATCAATTTATTAATATTTCACGTAAACAGATTAAATACCAGAACAGTAAATAAAAACGAGATTATTGCCAGGCAATTTAAATTTCCGGAATAAGGTAAACTTAAATTTTCGAGAGCGGGACCTCTCATTATCAAAAGACCAAAAAATATGACCGAGTGGTCGAAAAAGCAAGATGGACTGGTGGAATCAACTGTTGACGAAATACCGCAGAGAATTGAAAGTAGATACACAGAAAAAGAATTACGATAAGCTCATTGGACATCAATATTAATTATTCCTATCATAATTTAATTATATTAGTATTCAGCTAAAGCTTATCATCTTATAAATATTTGTATATTTATATACTATTTATCATAATTTTATTATTTTTTATTTTATATGATTTATATTTTTTTTTCTTTTTTTTAATTCAATTTTAATTTTAAATTTAAATTTGATAAATTTGAGCCGTTACAGGAATACGAACGGTTAAGGGGAGGCAACTTTGAAATCCAGAATCTGGTTAGAATCTTGTTAAAATTAACTAAAAACTGAAAAACTGAAATCAATTGTGGAATAAAATTCTGGAATAAGAGGTAACTTCATAGTAATGAGAATGAGAAGACACAATTGAAAAAGGATGGGGGGAAATTAAGAGATCAACAATATATACATATATATGTATAAAGTATAAATTTCTTAATTCATATTTATGTTAAAGGTATAATATTTTTAAAATGAATTCATTTAAAAAAAGTTTTTAGAGATTATAAATATATATATATATATATATATAAATTCTATATACATATATATGAAGTGTAAATTACTCCATTCTTTTTTATTATTTATTTTTTTTTAGTTGTTTTTGTTTTATTTATTAATATGTAATTATGTAAATTTAACCACAGGATAAAAAGCATTGAGGTTTGGGGTGGATGGTTCTTGGCAAATAGATGGAAGAGGCAGAGGCAAGGAGGGGTGTGTAAGAATCAGAGGATGAATGGAGAAGAACGTTCATATCTGCTATTCAAAGTTGGATGATATTTCGGGGTTAAAATAGCTTTCAGAAATTAGCAGTTGACCGACATTGCGGACACTAATAGAGCGATGTGTGTTGTCACATGATATTAAGTGTTTGTGAAAGGAAGAACTGTGGGTGTTCAGATGTTCTTTAATGCGTTGGTGCAGAGGACTGACGGTGCTACCGATAAAGAACTTCTGACACTTAGCGCATTGTAGGCTGTACACCGTATAGGTGCGGAAGCACAGACCAGAGTTAGGGAACGGCAATAAGCTAGATAAGAGGGATCCGAGTGTAGTGGCTTTTTTTGAACAAAGGTTGTCGGAGAGAAATGCCTGTGTGGGAGAGCTGTATGTCGAGGTTCTCACTACGTATGGTATTGGGGATAGCGGAAGTGATGCGGTCGCTAAAGAAGTGGAGCTTAAGGAAGCAGGTGTTGGTGAAGGTGTGGTGTCTACGTCTTCTGGTGTTATTGAGACTTGATATGGTAGTGAGGGGAAACCTTTGGTTAAGAGGGTGATTTCGGTGTGCGCGTAACTAGTCTTAGATTTGAGGGGTAGGGCGGATGTGTAGTGGATGAAAAGGTTCCTGCAGACGGGGTTTCTATCGAAGGTGGTGTGAAGGGATCCGTCGTCATTTATGCTAAGTTTAAAGTCAAGGAGTGAAAGAGAGCCTGAGTTGTTAGGATGTTCGATGGTGAATTTGATGTGAGGGTCAGTATTATTAAAGGTGTTAAATATAGAAGTAACTTCTTCTCGAGATGAAGTGAAAATCAAAATGTCGTATACGTATCTCGAAAATAATATATAGAAATGGCAAGTGCTAAGAGCTTGTTGTTCCAATCTGTTCATGTAGGATATGGCGAGGAGGCCGGAGAGACTGCCCCCCATGGGTAAGCCAGAGACTTGTTTGTACGTGCTTTGCTGGAACCTGAAATAAGTATTATCCACATTGTTGCGTATGAGTTTATGTATGTCTGTCGGAGTAAGCCCAAAACAGTCAAGGTTATTAGAAGAGATGTGGTCAGTTATGAGGTTAATGGTGGGTTGTGCGGGGATGGAAGTGTAAAGGGAGACAACGTCAAGGCTGAAGATGTAGTTGTTGAGGCGAAGGTGTATGGGTTGGAGTAAGTAGAGTCTGTTTAGAACCTGGTCGGAGCTGCTGACATGTGCTGGGAAGGTGGGGAGTAGTGGTTTGAGTAACTAGGAGAGGAGGCAGGTTATCTTGTAAAGAGGTCCCTCAGTACTGGAGAATATAGGTCTGATCTGTGTGTGGTTGCTTGTTTTGTGAGTTTTACTAAGATGGTAAAAGGTGGGGAGTCTGCTGTTCCTAGTGGTGAGGTTGAGCCTGTATGCCTTGGGAAGGTTACGTCTAGCGCAAATTTGGGGCCAAGCGTTGTTAATAGAGGTGTGTATGTGGGTAGCTGAGATGTTATTATCGGGTGTGTATAGGGACGTATTGCTGAGGCGTTCAAAGGGGAGAGTGTTGTAAGATTCCTGGGAAATGATGCAGAACTCCTTGCCTTTGTCAGAGGATAGGTAGACCTGTTTTTTTATCTCTAAGGCCTTTGAGGGTGAGGCGTTGGGAATTGGAGATGTTAGGTGTGGTACGGTGTTTTTCGCGTTGTAGAATGGAGAAAAAGCTTATGTTTAAGTCTTAAAAGCTTTAGGTCTGATGGGTAGTTGTCGGGAGGCGGGTGTAGGGGGCGATCAGGTTGATAAACGGGAAAGGGGTTGGAAGAAATGTTAGGGGAATCGGGGGGAAGGAGTCATTAAGTGAGTCAAAACTGGGTGGTTCAAAGGCTGATAACCATTTCAAATGGTACGCTGTTCTGCAGAACTGCGTTTCAATATCGAGGAGAGTGTGGTCATTAAGTGTTGGGTTAATGAACAATTTGGGTCCGAAGCTGAGGAGATCAGTCTCTGTTGTGGTGAAAGAGCCAGTGAGGTCAGTGATGAGTAGTTGGGTAGTAGTTTGAAGACGGGGATAGGGTCTGTGTGCCGCTCCATAATTTGTATGTGTCTGTAAGTTCGGTTTTTGATGAAGCCAGTTGAATTTAAGTATGAATCTGTTTTTGTTTCCGTGTGCAAACAGTGGTGGTAAGCTTTGTTGATGGCTGTGGTGATTTGGGGTAGAAGGTGTGTGGAGGAAGGAAATTTGGTATCTGCAATAGAGTTGATATGTTGGTGTAGCTTGCAGTGGATGTGTTTGATGATGGAAGAGGCAGAGGCAAGGATGCGGGAGTGTAAGAATCAGAGGATGAATGGAGAAGAAAATTCATATCTGTTATTCAAGGTGGATGATATTTCGAGATTAGAATAGCTTCCGAAATTCGAAGTTGACCGATATTGCGGACCGAGTTGAGGATGCGGACACAAATAGAGTAATGTTTGATATCAAGTGTTTGTGAAAGGAAGAAATGTAGGTGTTCATATGTTCTTAAATGGGTTGGTGCAGAGGCCTGGCGGTGCTACCGATAGAGAACTTCTGACCCTTAGCGTATTGTAGGCCTTACACCATATATATATATATATATGTATATATATATATATATATATATATATATATATATATATATATATATATATATATATATATATATATATATATATATATACTATGCCCTGAAGCTTCTACTACAACATTTTTGAAACAGCTATGGATATTATTAAGAATATATAAATAAATATATACTATTTTGTAAGAAGCCGTATATATATATATATATATATATATATATATATATATATCCCCACTGAAGCTTTTACAAGGATGACACAGACGTATTTTGATAATAATTTAAAAAATATTATGAAATAATCATATATATATATATATATATATATATATATATATATATATATATATATATATATATATATATATATATATATGTATATATATAACTCTTTATATTTTCACCGAGTTTGCCTCTTAAGTGTAAACTTGTTGTCAGATACACACAATCATGTTATCATATTATAACAGCGGAGATGATTATGAAAGCGAATTTGCTTTAAGTTTCACGCAGCAGATCAAACATAATTCGGCTTTAGGTAAAAAAAATACAATTTTAAATATAACTTTTAATGTAAAATTTATTATTTCGTTGACAACAGTAAATGTAGATACTTATTTGTACAATAACAATAAGGAGATAAATATCACTTTGTCATTATCTTTCTATATGCTCAAACGATTATCGATTAATCCGATGTTTCTGGTCAATGCAATAAAACCAACTATAATTCAAATATGTACAATATTTTTATCCGCGCATAGCTGTAAGTAATTTGTACGTTGGTGTAGCTTCGTGAATCCGACTCATTCTCAAAGCATAATGATATATATCTGTTGACGTTTGTACTGGCTGGTTTCCATGAGGTTAGATGATTATTTATTTGTACAAATTCAGCTTTAAATAACCGTGCAGCTCGTTAGTCGATAAGCTGTAGTCAACACCATGATTGCAATGTTCCTCTTTCAAAGGCACATTTTTAAATAATATACGGGTCGCAGGTTTCCATTGGTGGTATTTGTTATCCTTTTATCACCCTGAACAAAATTAGTAAATTAGATTATGGCAGTACCTAAGCAACAATGAGTGCCAACTAAACGCAATGGAGGTGCATATGCGTGTTGTGTACAATGTATGTGAGGATGCAATAGATATCAATGTATGGAATGAAAAAGAAATATGGGGAAGCGAGAGTTAAACTAACAACATGTTTCTTCATTTAAAAGAAGAGTAGAAAGTAGAAGTTTAGTTTACTTTCGGCAGGCTCGTAACTATCGCTTCCCTTTTATCGTATTTTAGTCCTCGCATTCCATGAGCGATTTTTCCTTACATCAGATGTTGTCGCACCTTCTCTGGGGTGATTTCAATTTAAAAAAAAACAACAAAAAATGTGTTCTTTTGGCTAAGATCAAAGTGTAGTATCTGTTCCGATGGATACTGCACGCCTGTCCTGTGCAGTTCTAGGAGGTCCACCCTCCCAGGCTTCGCCTCCCCTCTTTGGGGAGGAGTAAGTTTATTGCTTACTGTCTGAGGCGCCCCTACCGGGGAATGCCGACGGGGCTGCCCAGGCAATTTTTAAATGGCCAGAGTGCTCACCTCTCGAGCGCTGGCTTTTAACCCCACTTGCTCGACCCGATCTTGGGTCACATCTTACTTGTGGGAGTAAGATAAAACTGGCCTTGTGCCTAACTCCGCGAGGAGTAAATAAACATCACGTTAATAGTTAATACATAAACTATGGGAAGGAAGAAAACAGATACATTAGTCATAAGTGGCGGGGAAAACAAATGGGAACATTGGAATACATGTGAGCGGTATACTTCAGAAATATATATAAATGTATACTTCTATTATATACACCCACATACACACACACTCATATATATATATATATATATATATATATATATATATATATATATATATATATATGATTATTTTTATTTACACAGACATGTACAAAAGTGCGAACTGGCATGTCGATGTTATCGATCAACAGTTCTTATAAACTGAGATCTCATCAGTTAGAATCCGATCTTAACATTATATCATATTTTGGAAAGTTTTTGTACATGTCTGTGTAAATAAAAATAATCATAAATAAAAACTCTATTTGATATTGAGCACTTTTTATAAATCCAGTTTAAATTCTTTTGATTACTACCTTATGGATGTTTTACCTGGATTATTATCATTATTATTATCATTATTATATATATATATATATATATATATATATATATATATATATATATATATATATTCAAATACGCTCGTGCATACATATGGGTATGCCATTGTACGGGTCTACGTAAATATTCTGATACAAGTTCAACTAAATTTTCATCTGTTTTTTTTATTGTTATTTGTTCGTAAACATGTCTAAATGTCATACAAATATAATAACATTATTTATAATTGTGGGGAATTACAGTGTTATCCTTCTGTAATGTAGCTTTAGAATATATCCGGCTATGTAGGGGCAACTTCCAAAACCTTCGAAGGATTTTGTTACATATTTCTGTTTTATGAATATCCGGTGAGAAGGAAGACCGCATGATATTATTGTATCATCGTTGCTTCTAACCAAAGGACCAAGGAAGTCTATTTTCGTTCGAGTTTCACATCAGATTCAATAGTATCATCAGATGAAATTAAAAAGAATACTGTTTTTCATTGCATTTTCGGCGATTGTCAGATCCTATATTAGAATAAAATGCGTGGGGAGTTATTATGTAATTACGAATATAAAATTCCCTCAGCGTATTATTATATAGATAGTAGATATAACAATTATTATAATGACAATTTAAAAAAAAATTGATGTGCACCAATATCTGTTGGTACGCGGGAAATTGATTGCTGTGAGTTCGACAGGATTTAACAATTGAGTACTAATATAATCGGTTAGTAATGGCTATTTGAGGAGGCTGACTGTTCCTTCAAACTTCTTGATAACTTTAATAGCTTTTATAAAAGTGTTATAAACAATACATCAGTGAGAATCGTACGCGACTTAACTATGGCGTACCGATAATTTGGTTACACATGTTGTCATAAAAATCCCTGAGAAAGTTACCGCCTTTATTAGTGATAAATACATGCTAAACCACTCTGTTTAAAACAACCTTACTATCCGACGTGAGTACTGTTACTAAGAATACTATTATTGCTACTGCTGCTATACTACTGCTACTACAACTTTTAATACTGTTTCGACTATTAATAAAAATTGTAATAATAATAATAACTACACGGACCTTCGCAGATTGCATAGGTAAAGTTATAGGTTTGAAATGTTCTTATTTATATGTTATTTCTGTTTACTTTATCAAAGTCAAACAATTTATTTTTCATTTCTGATTTAATTTAAGAATTTATTATATGGAAATCGCTCCAGATAAGACGTCCATATACTGTATGTAAGGATAAAAAATACATACTTAAAGCCCCAAAACTAGCCAATGATAAGTGTTATATGGATGGATTCCGACCCAGAATAAAGCAATTATTCCCCCTTTTTCAGAAGCATCGCTCATGGAATAGTAGGACTAAACGACAAAACAAGGTGAGAGATACGAGGCTGCGGAAAGTAAACCCACGGTTCACTTTCTACTCTCTTTGAAGGGTTGCCTCACTACCTTGGTGTGTTTAGTGTTAACTAGTTATTTACACGGATGAGAAACTAAAGTAAACTTACACCGGATGGTGAATTACGTTATCAGATAAAATAAAGAGAACAAAATAAATTAGTAGTAAGTGACTAAATTCGACTTCTAATAGTTCAGAACAAATATGGGGACCGTTGCTCACTTTGTACATGCATCTATATTTCAACCCAGATAGACGACTATGTTCTGAAACTACAATATAATAGAATTCTGATATTTCCGCATTTTTTAGATGAATATTCTTTATCTGTATTTTAGGATTATGTCGAATACAGATTCCCGAATTCGACCAGACGAACATGTTATAGATTGGAGGTTACATCGGCTACCACGTTGTGAGAATAATATCGTAGACGAGAACAGTCGTTCAAATAATCAGAGTAATACAAACAATCGAATTAGTTTTATCAGTATTACTCGTATACAAAGATGTTTTAATGAATTCCATTTCAGATGCGACGACAGTCTACCACACAACATACATTTCTTTATTATATTGTTGTATTATTCTGATTTATTTTTAATTTAATATTGTGATGTATGCACTTCTTTCTCAGTGTAAAATGACAGAGACGTATTACAAAAGAGGGTGTAGCAGGATGAAAACGTTTCATATTTAAAGACTTAAACGGAATAAATGGTTCAGTATCAGAGCGGAAAAAACATAATCTTTTCGAAAATGTTTGTAGAAACATGAGGGAAAGGAAATACTGCCAGAGAGGGAATATAATCATTTCCCTATGAAATTAATTGTAACGCTAGAAGTTTTACTTAACTCAACTCTTGAATTACAAATGGGAAGACGGATTACAAAGCATGAAAAAGAACCACGAAAAACAAAAGCGGAAAACAGGAAGCAAGACGAGCATGAGATGAATATGTTCTGTCATAGAGGATAGCCGAGGGAGATTTTTGCTTGCGATGAAAATAGCTAGAAAATTAAAACAATGAGCGAATGACAAATTACATCGAGCCGAAGCAAGGCGGGAACAAAGCACAGAGCAGCACAAAACGGGCGGGAAGTACAAGAAATGTAGCGCGAATTTAATTCCCTAGGCTTCCATATTTTTTTCACTTCTTTTCGGTCCTGCCATATCAGTAATATGGCTTCCATTCGTTATGGAGTTTCTGGTTACGTTTCCACGCATGACTGGGCCAATTTTGTTTACTTCTCTAATACACTCTTCATAAAAAGATGTTCTCACTTTGTTTTTTCGTATATTATATGATATAGTTAACCCTCATTTTTGGCTCGCATTGGTCGATTTCAACTTAACATTAGGCACCGCATATATGATCATTTCTTTGAACGTTTTCATTATCAATTAATCTCATAATTGTCCTTACGATGGTTAAAATAACATACATTTCTCAGACGCAATAGTTCACACTAGCTGAGAGAAATAATTATCAATCCACCGCGAGAGTAACACATAACGGTACCCTCAACAATATATTGTTCTCTTTTTTACTCTTTCCTTTTCTCAGGGTTTTCTCTTCTTTCTTGTCAACGCTGGCTCTTGTACACTTATTTGTTTAGTCGTTTTTATCAAACATATTTCGTTTCAAAACTTGTAAAAGTCATAAACAACAAGGTTTTAATGTAAAAATATTAAAAAGGATCAATTATACTTAAGGTACCCGAAAATGAGCAACGACAAAAACACAGACATTTTAGCTTGACAGCGAATTCTTAAACCGTTACTTCCAGTTAAATCATTAACAAAACAATACGTACATTTATAACTTGCCTTCGCAGATTTTTACTTTAAAAAAGATGGTAGTTATATTAAATACGTGTTAACAAGCATCATGAAATAACATTTAAACAATCTTAGTTTTGTTCACAACACTTTTTATGATAGAAAACAAACCCTAGTATTTGAAAAAAAAACATTGCAGAGATAGTTGACCAATTATGAGTTACAAATAAGGTCGGCGTTCTATGTAGAAACATCCAGCTTTCTCAAATACGCCACTCCGGATTAAAATAAAAACAATGATTGTCTCAATCTTGAATAATTTCTCTTACATTGGCTAAATACTCGATTGTAGAAGAGTTTTTTTGGATTTGCATCTAATAGAATTACTTTAAAGAAACTCAGAAAATATATCTTTCAAATTGTGAGCCAACATCACGGCATCATATCCACTTATTTAAATAATTTAAAAAAATGTTTCGTTCGTGAAAATATGTGCATTGTCAAAACGCATAAATATTCGTTACAGATGATAATCAGCGACTAACAAAGTGCAAACAAATCGAAGAATGAAGTTCAAAGATCACCGGTAGCATCTACTGTTGAATTCGCTCAAGCGTCTCTTTTGGAAATAGTACGGAGTTAATAGGGGCAGATCGTATACTTATATACGTCTTAACCGTAAATAATATTATTTATACTAGGAAAATTGTTTATAACAGATGATTATGTTACCCTATTTCAATGATGTATTCATAGTTAGGAGTGATGGTGTTGGGGTAATTTATTAGTCACCGAATTGGTTAGGTTTTTAGTGGTTGTCTATTCGTCTTATGTATGTATGGATGTATGAAATTAAAAGCGTATTCGTATGTAAGATATGCTGTGAAAAACAATAGAATTGTAAGGGTATATTAAGGCATACATCTTTAAACCTTAAAATATCTCTTTTTTGCAGAAAATCTCAATTTTATGTATAACATTTTCTGGGGAAATAATAGAAGTTCAAACGAATCCTTAATATCAATTAATAATATTGAGATGATGTACATCATGCGTATCATTAAAGTAGTTTTTAATCACCAAGTGGCACTCTATAATATTGAATATTTACGTGTGTCAACCTCTAAGTGACCCATAGCGACATAACACCGGAATATAGCATTTAGAATATATGTATATCCAATCGTTACTGTTATAAACATATATCAGAAATAAGTACAGTGTCAATAATTGGTCGGTGCTGATCGAAGATCAATACAGAATTTAAATAAGCCATCAGGAAGAACTACAAAACCAATTATAATGTTCATGAGTAAAATTTTACGCAATATACCGTGATACAATTCATATTGTATTAAAAGTTTTTAAACTGAAATTGTAGATCTCTCATTTATTTCTCACATCCACAGCCTCCAGTAACGATGTCTGACTTAAAAAAATAATTACAGTTTAAAATTTAATATTTAAGAAATTAATAAACCAGCAATAACATATGTAATATAGGGTTCAGAAAGTAGACATGGCGTAATTTTCATTGTCACTACATGTAAGCCTGCAAGGGTAACACTTTCATTAATATAAACACCGCTGCAGTATAGATCATTAACTTAATGTAGATGAAGAAATCCCCTAAGAACCTGTTATTTCATCAAGTGAGAACATATGACAAAAAAAAGAAAAGAATAATAACTCTATACTTTTCCGTTGCCTTAAGAAGTTTTGTCATGATACGATGACCACTAAAATAATTACAATACGTGTCTGGTATTGTATATATAATGGGATTTGGAATATAAAATTTACAATAAATACTCGAAGTATATCCTTCTCAGTGTTGAGTAAACTTCAGTCTATACTAGCAGTAAGGACTGACGTACCACTACTCTTTTTTATCTGTAGTATTATACTTTTCTTCAATATACTTGTTTTTACTAAACGCGTGATCATTTTTCTTTTCGGTCCGTTAATATGTCCTCAACAACTGGCGACGAGATATTCGAACTTACATGGGGCACAACTGCAACATTACGGATGTTACTTGAGAACCGTAAAAAGGGCCCCAGAACAACCGATGACGTGGATTTTGAACTGACACCACCACAACGATGTACAACGTGGTTACGGTAAAGTATTTTAGACAGCCTTAAAGTAGACGTCACAACAATAACAAAATATATATTAAGGGTTATTTGAAGAACTTAAAAAGTACAAACGTTGAGAAATAAACGACAACATTCACAGACAAAGTCGTAGTTTTAAAAACTGGATTTTACCGATGAGATAAACAAACACGTAAAACCTACTTTCTTTTCTCATTTGAAGAAAGGGTAGTAAGTTTTTTTATTGCTATTCCGACACTATTGTTAATCTTTAACGAGAAAGGAATAATTGATGGTTTTCTCTTCAAAAGCAAAAGGTTTTCCACTGCCGAAATGATAAAAACTATAACCAGAGTATTTTTCTCTGATGATAAAAGTGGCAACCGACAATTCTAGGGCTATGCGAAAAGCCTAATAAAAGGGTAATACATTCTTCGAAGAAAAAGAAACCGGTTTTAAATTTTTTTAAAAGTAAGAGAAATAACTTTCTAAAGGCTTATTACCAAATAAATCATTCATAAAACCGTATCCTAAATGGGCATATTTAAAAATGGTAGACTTTGAAACTACTATAACACAACTGGTAAAATATAAACTAAAAGAGAAACAGAAAACATAAGAAATACTTCTAGAATAAAATATAAGACGGCAGAAAAATAAAGAAATATGTCAAACGCTTCTTCGTGAACTACTCAAACCAAAGAAAACTAGAAATATGTCAACAGCTTCTACAAGAACATATAAAAAAAATCCAACGAAAAGATTGAAGTATAAATGCAAATAATATCGATTTGGGATAAAAGTAACGAACACGATAATACTTTCTCGAAGAATGCCGTTTGAAGTGCAACAGACAATTTTCCTTTCATCCAGATGTATTTTAGTACATATTCAGATCTTTACAAAATAGCTTCTTTAAATTAGGCAGACTCTGAAAAGGTTAACTTACGGCGCCGTAAATTAGGCGCCAACGAACATATTAAGTTCGTGGATATCATTTTCATCCAAGAAACGAGCGATTCAACTTTAGTTTTTTACTGCATTATTTTGCCCCAAAGCCCCTTCGCTTCACAAACGGTTGAAGTGTTTAAACCTGGTAAAAAAGGCAACGAAGATCATTCAACGTTCACATCAATAGTCAATAAACACTGCAACGATTTTAAATTAAGCTAAAGTTGTACTTATAATTTGAAATGTTTCAATTTCGTACAAGAAGTGGTATCAGGAAAATACGCTGAGATTAGGCGGAGGGTTCTAAATAAATTAGAAAATGAACCAAACTTAACACTACAGAAATTAGCTGAGTACTGCCATAGATTTATAAATCTAAAGCAGAATTCGAAGGTTATCGAAGAGCCGGGCATTGCACACATTAGAAAAGTGCGTCAAACAACGAAATTCACCTCTCCCCCGAAATTAATTCATAAATAAAAGGGATGTTCTCGTTTCTGCACAGACAAACCACCCCTGTAAAAAAGGAAAAATTGCCGCCGAACCTTTGAACTGTCTATTTCGTTTTAAGATCTGCTTGACTTGTAACAAAGTTGAACACAAAAGTTCGCATTGTAGAAATAATAAAGGGAATAAATAACACGCGGATTGAACCCACAAGTACAAAGCAGCGGGAATGCATTAATGTAAAGAAATGAAAATAAATCCACGCGTGTGCTGATTTTTCTAACGGGATTTAATGCAGCAATAGAATAGTATCACTACCCACTGGATAGCTCGGAGGAAGATTTTATAAAAAATTAAATAGAGAAAATTTTTTTCAAAGATACATCTAAGTGAATCGTACCTCGAGATACTTGTGGAAGGACATAGTACTAAACTGTGGATAAATACGCATCGCGGTTCATACAAGTTCGGTGTCAAAGTGGCTACCGCTATTTTTCAACAAGTGATGGATACCATTCTGGGTGAACTTGATTTTAATATTGCATACGTTGACGATATCGTAATCAACAGTAAATAGATAAAACACCGGGAGCATGTCAATAAAGGGTTTTCGCGAATCCGGGACTACGGGTGTAAAGGTTTAAAAAAAAAGATTGTAATTGTTTTAGAAAAAAAATTCAGATTATGTAATAGAAAAAAACGGCAATAGACCGGACCCAGAATGGGCCACCGTAATAAAGAATATGCCGTCGCCGGAAAGCTGCATACCACTACAGAGATTACTGGGACTGGCAAATTACTATCGGGCTTTCACCCATAGATGCATAACCTCTCTTCTGCACTGCATGAACTATAAAAATATGATAAGGTTTTGGAGTGCACGCTCGAATGCCAGGAGGCATTATACAAAACTATTGTCCGGCTGACATCAGATGTATTCCTCTCGCATTACACCCCAGAATATATTTAATAGTGGTTAGAGACGCTAGTTCATACGGATTATGAGCGTGCATGTTTCATGTAATGTCGGATAGAAAGTATACAACCATCTCACATGTACAAATCGATTACAATTTTACTGAATTATAATTTTTAAATAGAGTATTTAAGATCACAAAATCTATCACGCGCATTAATTATGTAGACTGCTTCCGAGACAGAGAGATCTACTAGAAGACACAGTGATTGCTTCCTTGCAAGCTGAAGGGGATATACAATATATGTTATGCTAAACGGTAAGATCACTAAAAGTGACTCCATATGAAATTAAAAAGGAAGCCTCCAGTGATGAATTCATCACCAGTATACAACACTAAAATGGCTTATAAAGGCCAGCATTTTGCTGACAGTTTTGCATATTGCACTACGAGAGAGTCGGCATTCCAAAAAACATACAAAATAGACTTATGAAGGATGTTCTCATTGGTTAGCTGGAGGCGGCTAGGATATAAGGTTTGATGCACAACTTCGTATACTCGCATTAAATGGAGCAGGGCATTGAGAACATCGTAAATACGTGTAAAGACTGTCCTTTCTGACAAATATTACTCATATCAAACATAGTCTGTTGCCAAAGACGGAGAGACCTTGGTCAACGATACCTGTTTATTTCGCGTGCCTGTCGAAGGGATATTACTATTTAATTGTAGTCGATAGTTATTCCAAATGGCCAGAAGTGTTACTGTGTAACGAGCACACTACGGAAGTTAAAATAAACTTCTTTCACTAATTATTCATCTATATTGGGGTGGTCGATTTTTTGGTCAGTGACTTCTAGAGTTCTGTGAGATTTTTAGACACATCACATCTCTCGTATCATCCTTGGTCAAACGGCTAGCGGAGCGGTTTGTAGACACTCCAAAAATCACCTTGGGAAAAGCTCGCGACACCCCAACAGAAACGGTCCTGCACCAGTTTTAACAAATGTACAGGTTCACGCCAAATGTTAACACAACATCCTAATTATACCCTGCAGAGATGGTGTTAACACGAATAGGAAGATCCGTTTAAGACATATTACTGCCTAAACAGACTTAATAAAGTCGAACGTATATTGTAACAAAATATGATACCCCCAGAAGTCAGAGTATATTTCAAGATGTTTAAAATAACACTGTCTGGGAAATAATTGCGATAGAAAAGTAACTTGGAAATATGGTTTTTATAATCCAAGGAGCTGAGTTACCTAATAAGAGACACCTAAATCAAATTAGGAAACGATTGTCGGATGACACAGACATCACTCCCCGGGTAGAAGAAGAAGAAGAAGAAGAAGAAGAAGAAGAAGAAGAAGAAGAAGAAGAAGAAAAAGTTATGAGCATCATATACGATAAGTTCGAGATACCAATACCCCAAGCAGCCGCAGAAAAGCGTCAATCTAAAAGGAAACGTAAATTTAAAAAGGAAAAACTATTAATACACCTGAGGAGGTAAGGCTTGTGAGGAGGTGTTATGGTACCGTACCTATAACGGACTTTGGACTCTTCCATTCAAAATAGATACTGGAAGTATTTGCTTTCACAGTTTTGAGTAAAAGTCAGTCTACACTATAAGTCAAGACTGACGTACCACTACTCTTATTTCCCTGTTGTATTACACTTTTCTTCAATATATTTTTTTCGCTGAACCACGTGTTCGTGTTTTCATTCTTGCACTCTAAACAGACCCACAAAAATGCTTACATGTTTCGAACTGTTATATTTGTATTAATTGATGTTATTCCAACAATGTTCCGCCCATCTTATTCCAGGACCTTTTTTTCAAGTAAATTGTACCGTTGTATGAAATAAGTAAATCAATTTCATAATCCACATACCTGATATCAGAAGTATATTCCAATGCAAAACAAACTAATATTAGATATGCGCATGCGTATCTCTTTATGTGTATTTGTTTTAATACTTGTTTATGACATCTCCCTTATTTTTACATGTTATTACTAGAATATACATATATATATATATATATAGAATAATTGTATCGGAAAACCCTGAACGCAGACTAGTAGACATAAGGATACATACAAATTAAAGGTTTAAATGTTTACATCAAATAAATATGGCCGAATAAATAAACTCAAATAGATTTATTCATAATTAAACATATTTTTGTGTTATATTCATTAATCTGTTGGCATGCTCCTCGATTATTCCATAGAAGAAAATTCCATTTTTTCAGGATTTTTCATTTCATATGTTTAAATATTTATTTATAAATATTATGATATAGCCCCCTTTACTAAGGCTGGTCACTCTGAGTACATTTAATAACGAGCAGTACTACTAGCTTCTTGCGAGATCAAACACGATTTGTTGTTGTTGTTGTTGATCACTCTTCGAGGCTTGCTGTGAATACCCGCCGACTTAATATTTACAAAGTTAAATTCCTCCTAAATCCCAAGCTAATTTGTGGTGACCTACTGGCAAATCTCCTGACTGCGAATCAGTGGCAATTTGTGATCGAAGTTCGCGCCCGCTGTCGGGAATATGCTTCCTGCACTGAAAATTGCGTAAGCATGACATATCGCTACATTTAAGACATAAATAATATATATACAGGGTGGGCCAAAATAAGGGTCCTATCTTTAAATTTGAATAACTTGAATTTGAATAACTTCCGCAAAATAAAAGTTAAACTCACCAAACTTTATGTGTGTGTAGACTGACCCTTCCGAGATTTTTTGAAATAAACAAAACAAATTTTAGCTGAAAAACACTTCTTAAAACTTACAAAAACTAAAGTATTGTCTTTTACACTGTTTTGAGTTTTTTTAAGCAAAAATAATGTTTTCTAAATGAGGGTACGTTCCTTAGGGCTAATACGGCTCATGCTTGCTTCGGAAGGGGTCCTTTACTTATTAGGGAAATTATTTGTTAAGATCATTAAATAATTTCTAAATCAGTCTAGTAGATTTTCCACGTTTTATGAAACACGGATAATCAATAAGTAAATAAACAAAAAAATATCCTTGTGAACACCTTATTTCAAAACTATAAACATTACGAACAAGTATTTTCATTGATATTTTTAAATTAACAAAAATACCCGTTTTTATTCGTTTAATCTATTTGCAGCTTTACACCGTCAACATGTAGTGTTGTGAAACATTTTGAAATGACCCACATTTTACTAAAACATGGTCATTCTATAGGATATTAGCAGGTTCTAAAAACATTATATTTTAATATAAAAGGTAGTTAAAAGTAGAAAATATTTGATTAAAGTGTCTTTTTTAGAGAACTTTATATTTTGTTTTGCTAACTTTAATATTTAAAAAATAAAATAAGAAAATTAGATTTAAATGTTAAACTTAGTAAGTACACATTTAATGAAATACGCTCTCTTTAAAAGAACGATATTAAATTATATGTTTATGAAAAGGCAGTTGTTGTCATTTTCAAACATTAAATAAATTAAGTAGTTGTATATAAATAAACACCACGGTTCTGACAGTTTTTTCGTAATACTTGACCTTATATTAAATAGGTTGTATTAGTTGTTTTCCAATGTTACAACTCTAAACATTACGATATTTGATATTATTTCCGACGAGCAATACATAACAAAAAACGGCGACGCCGGGTGAATACACTAAGGTGTATCACATTTTCGAAAACACATGCAATACTATCTTGGAATTAGGTAAAATGCGTGTGCGTATAAATAATTGAATGCTTTAAAACGTATCACAATAATATAAAATCTATATACTACTAAAACTCTATTGTCTTGTATGTTTGCAATCAGCTTTCAGCTTTCCGGTTTTCAACATCCGGTTGCGCATGCGTAAATAGCATCGCCTTCAAATCTGTTATTCCAATTCCGTTGAACTCTTATTATTAACGAACGCATGAAATTTTTCATTCTGGAAATGTTTATATCGCTTTAAATATAAAACAATTACATTTAATTTCATCAAATAGTTTTTTTGTTTTCTCCACGGCTAAAAACATTCAACGGCAGGACTTTGTAAAGTCTGTCGCAGTTTCAAAAAAGCTCCACCCTTTTAAAAAACAAAAACAAACAAACAAAACAACAACAATCATTATTAATATCAATAGCGGCGGTGAACGAAACCACCTCCCACTTTTCCTCTCACAGATTTCACCACTCCTACTCCCTCTGTTTTCGTTACGTACGCGAGACAGCCGGTTGTACCTCCTTCCTTTCTCACCTGTTCAGTGCATATTTACCTATAAGTATGGCCAACCACTTATAATTCAGTAACTATAATTTAAAAAAAAAACAATTATAATAAACAGAACGACGCATAGTAATCTATCTATATTCTTTTTTAAACAATTACATTTAATTTCATCAAATAGTTTTTTTGTTTTCTCCACAAGTGTCACGCACATACATGAATTCCATAGCTAATATAACAAACTGACCCAACGGGTCACGGGTGGTCTAGTATATCTATAAAAAGCGATACATTGCCTCACTAACAGGAATTGGCTCAGATTTTAAACGTCGGGCTTAATTCTCTGGGTCTCCGGTTTTCAATCTTACTAGATCAGGCTACGCTGAAAAGTCGTAAAACGACGAAACACGTGTCCGTGGATGATTATATGTTTTAAATAATTGTCGCTCTTCATATATGCCGACATGAAATTTGTTACGAAAAGCATATTGATACTAGCATTAAGGTAAAATTATTTTCGTATAAATATTCTAATTCTTTTAAAAGTATCGCAAAGAAAAGAAAACAAATTAAATATATATATATATATATATATATATATATAGTACCGTAAAATGATCATGCCCATTTAAATCAACTGTTCATTTTCAGATTTCTGGAAGTTTACCGACTAGAATAAAAGACTCTCGAGGAAGTCTGGAATATACACTTAGTGGCTGTAGTAAATATACTAATATAATCATGATAACATTTCGATGTATAATAATGTCAACAAAAATAACCTTATTTACTAAATAATACGATTGGCAGTATTTGGATCAATCACTTACCCTCTTTAATTATTTCAGCGATGCTTTTCAAAATGCATTTCCCATATCTAATAACGATTAGGCGTTACATTCATGAGAATTTGACACCTTTTAATTGCTTGGTTTCTGATGTTAATTCATTGTGAAAGTCGACCTGAAGCTGTGACAGCATTTCCAGATATTCTTATTTCCGCCATATCAACACAACTGTTATCACTGTCACTTTAGGTGTAACGATTCATTTCACTGCAAATTAATCTAAACTAAATATAGTTGAATTGTACAATAAATGAACAAAATAAACACTACTATTCTTAAACGTAGCGCCGCTTGAAACTGTGTTTTTATCGTAAATGTTAATTACTAATCGATAGCAAATTAATTACATATTTTGAAAAACATTCAGACTTATAGTTCAACCAAGTTTTGGCAAGTACCATTTGTATACACTGCAATCTCATACATATTCTGTCTTAATGCTTGGAAAAGCGATCATTTTTTGGTTTAATACGTGGCATTATATTGAAGTAGTTAAGCGATCACACAGAATCATAAAAATCAATGTAGTAAATAGCGATAAGAATTTCACCTAATGTTTGGCATATGTTTAGAACATAAAATGAGTTTGTCTTTTAGATAGAAATCTTATTGTTAGTTTTATGAGTATAGACATGAGACAATTATTGGGAAACACTCGGATAATTTTGTGCGTTGGATCGCCCAGTGATAAATGAACTTCAAAAGACACGTGCAAAATATAGAAGCCATTAAAAGATCAACTGAATGTGGTTCCCTAGTTAAACATGTTTTGCATGTGTATAAAGATGTGTAATTCGGGCAGTTTGTTGCTGTAATTCATAGGGTTGTACCAAATAATGTGAATAATAATATATCTAAATGAATACAGATATGGTGTGAGCAAATATTAGTATATTTCTATGTATATGATTTACTCGTAACAAATTTATTCGATCATTACGCATTTTTGAATATTTAGTGTAATGTGCTTATATGCCATGAAAGCAGAAAGAGATGTGAGGTATTCCTTAAAATTCAAATATCTTTGGGTTTTGTGACAATATGTATTAAACTTACATTAATAAACTTAAACATTACCTCTCTTTAGAAATTCAGATTATCTATATATTTGCATTAAATATTATCTGTAGAAATTAATAACAGTTGAACAAGATTTACTTAATTTCAATGTTATCTTAACATCCTATGAATCTAAAGCTAAACATTTTAGACACGTCTAGTATCAAAGATATCTAAGTAATTTTATGACAATTTTAAAAAGGAATTCGACATTTACGGTTCAGTAACATTTTATATCGATTCTTATATTAGAAATGGTTATAGAAGTGGTACAAAGATTTCTGGTTCGGATAATTTATTTTCCTCGTCATTGGACGGGCATTTTTCTATTTAACACACACACACACACACACACACACACACATATATATATATATATATATATATATATATATATATATCGCAAGCATGAAGGGAAGAAAAGTGTTATCGTTCATGATTAAAAGTTAATCAAGAGAAAAAAAAGCCAGCCGACCTTTTTCGCCTTCACTTTAACAAAAGCTGTACCGAGGGATTAAAAAAAAATTAAAAATAGGAGGTGAGAAGAGGGAATAGACAGTAAAATAAAATAACATAGCGTTATGGTATATGCACACTGGGGGATGTATCTTAGAGACTGATCACATCTGGTCCTTAGATTATAAAGGGAAGGACGTTTTAGACGAACGTGGTCGTCCCCAATATTTTTAGATGGTATAGTGAGTGAGCATGACTGATAATGGTGTAGGAGTCAATGCTGAAATTCCTAGCGCAGGGCCGGTGTTAAAGTAAATGGTCTATTATGGAAGACTCGTATGTGTTATTTTGAACGCCCGTTAATCGGAAG
Source organism: Sepiola atlantica (assembly GCA_963556195.1). Taxonomy (NCBI): domain Eukaryota; kingdom Metazoa; phylum Mollusca; class Cephalopoda; order Sepiida; family Sepiolidae; genus Sepiola; species Sepiola atlantica. The sequence goes on from OY744518.1 coordinate 40,872,018, forward strand.
GTTCCATTCTTAATTTCAGTCAAAATGTGCTGTTGGACTCTACTATCAAATCTCAACTTCGTCCTATATACAGTCACAGAAAGTCTGGCAGATACGATATCTACCGGTAATTGTTCAAGGGATGCTTATATGTAAGCAGGTGTATAAACCCGTAACCTTACCTGTAATTTCTGGTCACCGTACATTTATTTTTAATTCTTCAAATAAAACAGAGAAATAGCGATAAAGACTAAAATAAATGTTGGGGTACTAAAATGTTCGTTTAGTAGAGTTATGAAGTTATGCAATAACCAATATTTACTCGGATTCTGTTTAATATAGTTTTATCGACTTTATAGTAATCCGACGTAAACCATGAGAAAAAAACAAGTCAGATAATATACCTATCACATTTCAAGTTAAAAGGTGTAATAATATGAATATAGTCAGCGTACACCTCATCTTTTTCAACTTCTTTAACATATCAACAGAGTGTGTGTGTGTGTATTTCAATTCCGTTACGCCGAAGCTATCAAGTACATCACGTGCATTTTGCTAGCCCATGAATAAGAAAATTCTATGATGTTAGTTGAATCACTTTCTGATATACCCCACTGCATAAAAGTATTCGCCAATAACTCCGTAGTGTATAATGAAATGCCCAAGGTTGGCGTGTTTGTGCGTCAAGTTATGAATGAAATATTAAATTCCTGACGTTATTCTGTCATTTTATCTGAATAGTTTATAATATATATCGATACAAAACGAACGTGTACACTGTAAGATGATGATTCCTCAGGTCATTTACACGTAGGAGGTTAACTAGTAAACAGACACACACACACACCCACACACACACACACCCACACCCACACACACACATATATATATATATATATATATATATATATATGTGTGTGTGTGTGTGTGTATGCATATGTATAAATATAAAAATTATATATATATATATATATAATTATTCATAAATAAATATTATTTTTCAAAATAAACCCAAATATATACTAGTGTTTCATTTCAAACCTGCAATCGTCAAAATGGAAGAAGACAATCTCTGCCGGTCAAACAGTTCGAACCCAGATACGAAAGCCATGTTTGACTTAATAGCATTGTCTAGAAATCGGAAGTAAGTTAACATCTAAATAGCACACAAGACAGCTATCTAGCAAGCAGTCGAGATCTCTCTTCATAGGCGTGGCCTAGAGTTATGCATTACTCAGATTGATCGCTTGTTGTCAACATAAGCTAAAGTGCCGATCCTGCGAGTGCTTAGAATAATTATTTATACAAAATAAACTTTTTTTAAATTAACCACTACACGTTAGTGTTAACTTCCAAACCTGCAATCGTCAGTATGGGAGGACACAATCCCCGACGGTCACACGGTTAGAACCCCGATGCGAATGTTATGTTCGACTGATTAGCCGAGGTACGAACCATTGGTCCAACGAACATTGTCTAGACATCGAAAGTAAGTTGACATCTAAATAGCAAACACGGCGGCTATACAGCAAGCACCCGAGAGAGAACTCAACAGGCGTGACCTAGACTTATGCATTACGCAGAAAGCCGGCTTGCTGTCAACTTACAATCCACACTTTTTTTAGATTGGAATAATTATTCGTAAAAACATATTATAATGAATATATATGTGTATATATATATATGAATATATATACAGACACCCACAACCATATACATATATATATATATATATATATATATATATATATAGATATATATATATATATATATATATATATATATATTATATATATATATATATATATATAGATATATATATATATATATACACATGACTAATATCCCTATCACAGTTTATGTTAACAGTTTTAATTTTATGAATATAGGCTGTATATCTACAAAAATAACACTTGACTGTTTTCGACTGCAGTAACGTCAAGCTTCCAAATGACTTTTAAAGTCGTCCTTTGCAGCTCCTCTGTTGTTACAATGTGCGTATAGATGTAATTATCTGACACTGACGGATGATACATGCAAGAGTTGGTCTTAGTGTATTCGTTCATCGAAAATTGATACCAATTCGTAAATACATGGAGCACTCCTAGACCTTTAATTGTGATTAGCGCCGCCCAGACACCAGACGTCCATAACCGCCCGAATTCAGAATTTAGATTCATAATATACTAAAATATATCGTTACACAGAGTAAAATAATTCTTAATCTACATAATTATTTTAGAAAAAAAACACTTTAATGAATAATAATGCGATATTACTGGTATCTAATTATATATTTTTTTAAATTTTGATACGTACTAGTCAAAAAGCCAAAATGTTAGGTTAGAGTGAGTGTAAGAGATATACACAGATAGACGCCTTTGCTATTTGGATGAGATAAGATTAGTGCATGTTCCTTTAAAATTGATGTATATAAATGTAAGGTTTGTTGAACAAATTAAGCAAGCACTTAAAACATAGGCAACTATGAAAACACAGTGCATTTCTAAGCAGACGATGATCTCTTTCTAATTGGATATTATTTCGCAAAAGTTACGTTCAGTTGTGATTGACTATAGAATTAAAATACATTGTTCTTATATAGGGATTACAGTAATAGCTGTCTAAATAAGAATAGTTTAAAGTTTAAACCATGCTCTCCCGCCTATTTATTCTCTAACCTAATAGGTCCAGCACTCTTATCAATATCGAGTATTTACTCAATCGCTGGAGTGTGGCATCTATGTGCTTATTTTACATGTACACCCACGAACCGTGCTCAAAATGATGCATTGCACTTGTACCGCAACTCGACTAGCAGCGCTGCATTATTCTTTCGTCTTTACTTATTCCTGGCCGTGTTTACTCGTCGTCGTGTTTCTTCTTTCTCTTGGCCGTTTCGTCGTTTTTTGGATTAGACTCGTTGTACGTGTAACTTCGTTGGTTATAGAAGAACAATTAAGATTAGACTGATTCTAGAAATAGAAGGTTTATTAAAAGAAAAATATTAAGTGATCACAGTTACAATTTACACTTTTCTGTGAGCGAGAGAACAGTTTTATTTACGTAAGTAACTATGAGCTAGATAGATACAGGCATATAGTCAGGTAAACCGATGAACAGATAGACATACAGATATATAGGCATTAACTTCAACGTTAATAACCGTGTGTTATTATCAACAATTGTGTCCGTCGTTACGACATTTTGCAGCTACATTCCGCTTCTAGATACAAAACAGGTGTTAGATTAAAAATATATGCCCCTTCTCGCCTTAGTCCCACGTGACACATCCATGGGCCTTTCTTGCGCATATGGTTCCAAGCTTTACCCTTCTCTAACCCCATCTGTCAACTCTCAACTGCTGACAGGTAATTATAAAAGCATTATTTCAACTTTTTCCCCACACACAGCACGGGCAGTTTGACCCGCACTCAATCCTCTGTGTTAACATCTATATAAGAAAACATACTAACCTGTTATCTGACAGCAGCACCCCTTTCACTAGAGATTGCTCAGACACTTTCGACTGTAATAGTTTCTTTCCTCGGACCGCATGACTTTGAAATCTTCTCACTCGTTCGATTTTCTGCGATTGTAAAAACATACAGCCATGTAAATGTAATGTGAATAAACATCTTGCGGATCTAGTCCCCACTTAGCAGCCCTCTATAAATCTGACCCCTTATGAAAGTATCACCTTGCGTATTCGTGTCCATGTACCATATTTTGGTGAATAAAAATAACAAAATAAAAGTGCCTTTCTATGTGGGTTCTTTCATCAAATTTAGTAGTGATTTGGCAGACGTTTTATTTAAAATTATATATATATATATATATATATATATATATATATATATATATAGCGTACTTAATTAATCCATCTACGATGCATTCCCTTTTCTTCTTGAGAGAGTTTTACCGTTGGTAGTCAGACTTCAGTTAGTTCTGTTACATCTAAATTTAGAAAAGCATTTACTTCGGTAAACGCGGAGACTGAGTGCATGCAATTAAACGTATCCGTGTAAGTCTCATAATCGTCGAGTGTCAGTGATGTTATGTGCAATACAGGATAACCTAAAATGTGTTTATTCTATTGAACTAAAGTTACCATTCTGTCAAAACTGATATGTAAAATTATATAAACACATAAGTCAACGATTGAAAGAAAAGGCAAACGTTTTATATCAGAATGACATTTATTCTACTTTTAACACTTAAATATTTAGTCATACGGTTTAACTTTATTAAAAAGGTATTACAAATAATTCATATCAGACTATATATAACTCGGGTCAGCTGTTCCAGATGATGTATATTGATGTACATTTATTAAGATAATGGTTAATATATATGCATCAACCTGTTTTGCTGTATCGACTATTCTCCAGTGCTTATATTCGAAAGTAGACAGCTTGTAAGTACGTAGTCAGTCACCACACTTATTAGGAAAAAATTTAAATTATAATTACCTGTATTTGATAATATTTCCAATTACTTAGAGAACTATTTTAATTCATATATATATATATATATATATATATATAATTATTAAGAAATACTATTTTGCAAAAAAAACTATATACACATGGGTTTCGTACCAAACCGGTGATCATCATCATGAGATGATACAATCTCTGCCGTCACAAGGTTTTAACTCAAATACGAAGGCTCTATTTAATTCAGTAGTCAGAGCGCGTATCACTGTGCCCACCACACATTGTCTTGAAATGGGAGAGTAAATTAACGTCTGAATGACAACTTCGGCGGCTATAAGCATGCCGTTTAGAGTACTCAGAAGGCGGGGCACAGGGTGCCGCATTACGCTGTAAATGAAGACCTGTTGTCAACTTAGGGCTCTATCAAGCGAGAGCTTAGAAAAATTATTCATAAATAATATTTTTCAAAGTCTTTCGTTAAATTTTCAAATTAAGCCAGATACACTTATGTTCATGCTACATCTACACTCATCAGTATGGGCGCAATCCCTGTCAGACACACTGTTCCAGCACCGATATATATATATATATATATATATATATATATATATATATATATATATATATATATAGCAGGTCGGTGATCTGGTTTTCCCCACCCTATTCAACCAATACCAGAAAAAAGTAAGTGATCTTTTCCTCAACTTACTCGATAAATACTTTTTCTTCCACACACAACCTGCAAAAACTTTTTAACAGAAATTATATTAAGGTTAGCTACACCACTGCCCCATTCATAAGAAAAATTATCTTTGCGGGCCCAAAGCAATAGTAAACGTATGCTGATCATGCCAGGACAAAACAACTGCCCCTTAGAAGCAATTGCAAAATCGATGCCCTCGTATATGAAGCCACCGTCAAAAACCAAACTACCGGTAGAGCAGAAAAATTCATTGGTATGACGCTGGGAAGCTTCAAACAAGACTGTACGCACACAGAAACACCTTCAGATAAAAAACCAAAGCAATACGGCACTCCCAACCCGGATATGACAACTTAAAGATGAAAAGATACCCGTCACCATCAAATAGAAAGTACTTGAGAGAAGACCATCTTTCTTTCGAGCCATAAATAGATGTCATCTGTGTGACACACGCAATACACCATATAATATGTCCCCTCATTGACCCAAATACAGTCTGTTTGTATATCCGAGATGAAATTTTTAAAGGACTTACCGATACACATAAAGACCTAGCTAGCCCCTCTGCCAAATACATAACCTCATAATTGCTTCACTAAATACCGAGTTCCACTCCGGAAAATTCTCCCAACTCTCACCCCTCGTAAAGAAAAATAAAATTAAAAATGGGAACGAATACCTCAATCGGCCCATATCCACACCACTATTCAAAAGCAATAATTATAACTTTCCCAAAAATATTTCTCCAGTCATTAAAAGGGTAACACCTCCATTTCACATTAGTATTACTCCCATAAGCCCCCACCATTTCGCCGTCATAATGCTGACCTCCCATCTCCAAAACAGATCTAATCTTGCCGACCCAATCCTTACTCTAATCTCTAACCCAGTCTTAATCAGTATACCACTATTATTACTCCCATTTCTAAATCATGGCCTCTGACCTTGGCTGTCTTCTGATCTATTTTCAGCTTTTTCTTTCCGTATATTCTCCCACCCTCAAGCGGGGTTTTCCGGCTTTCAAAGACGATTTGATGAAGCTTGGGGCCTTAGACAGTATGACCTGGTGGGGGATGCCTCAGCTTCCTTCCCAACTACCTACATACCACCTGTGATAAACCACACACTTTCCCCCTCTCTCTCTATCTCTCTCTCTATATATATATATATTGCTCTCTTCCGTCTCACGGTATTGTCTTCCGTTATAAATCATGCAATACCCGCTCTCTCTGAATATATATATATATATATATATATATATATATATATATATATATTAACTATGTGGTTACTCTCATCCACCTCGATTTAGGTATTAAATAGTTCATTTTCCCCTTTCTCTCAATATATGTATTGAAAACGCTGTCGCTCTCCTTATGTGTATATTGAAATCGTGAGTGTGAATTTCCCTTTTTCCATTTTCAAAAATTTAATCACCTCGCTGGGAGGCTTGACGAGACCACATGGTCGAAATAAATTATTGCACCGGTGATTCTGTAATTCTGTGTAATTTTACTTTTATTTAATGTATATATATATATATATATATATATATATATATATATATATATATATATATATATATATATATATGTGTGTGTGTATGGGGTGTATTTTTTAAAATGTTGTAACGCAAGGAACTTATAATAGCTCAATAAGGTAAAACTATAGCTATGCTATATTTAGTATGTTCATCACAATTACTACAAAGGACAGATTACCGTCATTTTTTCCAACTCATTTGTTTGTTTTATTTCACAGACACTTGCTTCAGCTACCATCAATATATTTGGAAAATGCTTCTATTTATTTATTAGTGTGGCTATCCTCAGTTCAAATTGCACAAACAATACAAAAAAGTATTACAAACTGGGCGATTATAGATCAATAAATGCATAGGAGCATCTAAAAAAATATCTTGATGTTAGCCGAAACAATTGTCTGTGAAATTAAAAAATAAGGTGGAAAAATGACTTGAATCTGTCTTCTGTGATAATTATGTTGTACTGAACTACATAAAAATACTATATATATATATATATATATATATATATATATATACATATATATAAATGTATATATATATATGTGTGTGTATATATATATATATATATGTATTTATGTTTGTGTGTATATTTATAGAGTTAAAATAGTTACAATGTGTATTATTATACTTTATTATTCATTTTTGTAATCCATAGCTTTTATAATCTATAAAATCTTAGTGAAAATAATGTTGTCTATTTTCATATTTAAAAAAAAGATCGTTTAGTAATGAGAGCATTACTCACAACATCACTAGAGTTGAGCGATACACTATTGTAATTCTCGCTGAATTTGATCTGTCTCTCTTGTATGATTACACTTCTCGTAAATGGTTGACAGACACATTCGGTTTCATCAATGCTTCCCCAACCAGAAAAACAAACACTGTAAAGAGTGCGCACCCACAATTCACGAAACCTGGGGTTAATGTTGTGACGGCCAAATCTCCGAAAATACATAAGGATGAGGTAAAATTTAAAATAAATAATGATATAAAAATAACGCTCATAAATAATTAATTATTATTTGTTAGTAAAATAATACTACACGTAAGAGTGTTTTTATTTCTAGCGTCTTCCCCATCGCATTCACCTTCACTCACATATATCAGAGAGTAACACACAGCCCTCATGACAATTAACCTTCACATAAGTATGTGCGTTTAATACTCTATAAGACTCATCAGCGAGAATGTCACTGTATTTCGTGTGCCTTTTCTTCAGACTCTTATTTTCTATCCGTCTCGAAATCCTCATTCTCTTTATCTATGTATGTTCATTCACAAGACCATTACATAATAACTATTAAATGTAACATTAACAAAGTCACTTATAAACAATAGGGGTACTAACCAACATTATTGATACTATTTAATCAATAGCTACAAGTAAAAAAGACAAAAATACAACGAACAGAAACTCACTAATTCTAGATGTTATCTTCTAGTTTTCAACTGTTTTGTGAGCACTCACATTTTATTTCTTGCAATAATAAAACCCCGCCGTTCATATATAACACGCTCTCAATATATAAACCAGCATTATATGTACATATATATATATATATATATATATATATATATATATATGAATGATAATTGATTTTATTTTGACTACAAAATTGATTTTGTTTCATGAGAGCATTTTGAGGGACTCCTGATCCTCAAGCCTTGAAATAAAATTATGGCTTTTAAGATAAGTTCCCAATCACACAAAGTTTTATTAAGGTGACATAAATTTAAAATAACAATCGAATATGAATAAAAATAAATACAATTTCTTTTTACTTGTATTTTTTTTGTTTTATTTTTATTCATATTCAATTTTTATTTTAAATTTATGTCACCTTCATAAAACTTTGTTTGATTGTGAACTTATCTTAACAGGCATAATTGTATTTCAAGGCCTGAAGATCGGGAGTCCCTCAAACTGCTCTCATGAAACAAAATCAATGTTGTAGTCAAACTGAAATAAATTATCATTTATATTTATATTTTTGATTTATACGTTAAGAACTTTCATAAACCCGGTTCAAACCCCCTTGGGTGTATACACTGTGGATCTATACCATAATCGGATTATATACATATACATATATATATATATATATATATATATATATATATATATATATATATATATATATATATATATACATAAATATATATATATATTGAGTTCATCAGAAAATAAATGTTATAGACAACTGTTATACAATCAAATGACAATGTTCAACTTGAACAAATTCACAAAATTACTAAAAAGATGTCCTTACAATAATGTACTCTCTATCTGTTTTCTTAGTGTCTCTCGTTATACTCCTCTCTCTGTCGACTCCCTTCTTTTTCTTCCTCTCTTTTCTTCTCATACATTTTCTGTATCCTCTTTCTTCTCTATCTCTGATTCCCTTTATATTTGATCTCTTTAGCTCAGTTTTTCTATTGTACTTTATCTTTATCCACAATATCCACCCTACCTCAAATATTTTATAATAAAATGTGTACGGTTACAAAGAATTACGAATACATACATTAAACGTGTTGTAGTAGAATATAGATTAGAAATTGTACATGAAGTTCTAATAATTTTGACGCGCAATCATTAAGCAGAATATCTTCCACAATCCCATATCATCAATGTTGAAAATGGATGTGAAAAAGGTACAACACTTTATACTGTCCACAAAAGAGAAGAGATATATAAATCAAGAAACAATGAAAAAAAACATAAAGCCGTCACATATGTTGGTATGGTTTAATCTCTCTAAAACATCGCGTTATGATGGCTGTCTTTTTTAATTGATAACATAGGACGTGATCTCATACGAGGGAATATGACAAATAACACAGTATAACAAATTAGATATTTTCCAAGTGTGTGAAAAAATGTTAAAGTGTATTTAAGTGTATTTACAAAACCACACGTCGCCGTTATACGATTATCAGTTAGTTTGTTTGTTTTTTCTAACAAGAACTATCCCTCTACAATCGATTATCATACACATAAACAATTATGGTTGGCCTGCTCAAATGTCACATCTATAATGTTGGTTTTGCTGTAGCATACTTACGCGAATACATGTTTGTTTTATTCAGCACAAACAAAGCCTATTGCTACTAATACGTAAAGGGCTACTCTGAATTAATTTCAATAATATAAGGACATCCTAAGCGGGAAGGTGTGCAGCAAAATCTCTGTTCACATTACATACATATTTCTGAAAAAATATAATTCAGAGAAAAAGGAGCAGGGAGGGAAATTGAAAGGATGAAAACAAGTGCACACACATACACATACATATATATATATATATGTATATATATATATATATATATATATATATATATATATATATATATATATATATAAGAATAATATTATTTTTTCTGAAGGCGATAACAATGCGTTGTTAAGTGACACATACGACACGTGGAATCGTAAAAACAAAACAAAGTGACAATATTGAAAAGTCAATAATTTAAAAAAAAAAAATTTTTATTTACCAGTGTATCGTGACCGTGGTGTTGGGTTGGAGTGTGTCCTTTTCATTATTTTTATTTTAATTTTCGAGGGTATCCCTCATCCTCAGAATAAAATAAATACTACCACTCGTTGGAGTGTGTTTTTTTTTTCCAAAAGCCGGGGTTTTGGAAAAAAAAAAAAACACACTCCAACGAGTGGTAGTATTTATTTTATTCTGAGGATGAGGGATACCCTCGAAAATTAAAATAAAAATAATGAAAAGGACACACTCCAACCCAACACCACGGTCACGATACACTGGTAAATATTTTTTTTTTTAAAAATTATTGACTTTTCAATATTGTCACTTTGTTTTGTTTTTACGATTCCACGTGTCGTATGTGTCACTTTAACAACGCATTGTTATCGCCTTAAGAAAAAAATAATATTATTCTTACACTATACACAATGCTCCAAGCGAACTACAACATTATTCTCATATATATATATATATATATATATATATATATATATATATATATATATATACTAGTTTTTTATTGGTTTTGTGAAAAAAAGTTGTGTACTCTCTATAAATTCCGGAACGGTGATATTATTGTAAGCTCAATTTGCCCTGGTAATAAGATCTAGAGCAAGTATACATGTTCATTGATGTTTCCAAAATATGTATTCGCTATAGATCCATCAACACAAATATGTGTTTTCCGTTTGTGTATATTTATTTATATGGCTATTAGTAACCAAGAGATCGATGAATTAATAAGTTATAAAGTTTAGACTTCATATTGAAAGAAAGGATACTTTGAAGGTATAATATAATTATAGAATTAAATAACTTAAATTAGTACAAATTAAACGTCAGTTAGGCAACATCAATATCGATGGACACAAAATGTAAAATCACTTCAGAAAAAAATAAATGCTATTTCTGTTTTGTAGATCCACAAGTTGGAGCATGATGAACTATGGCCAAAACGAACTCATGTACAGTTGGGAGGTTTTTAAGCAAAGTGAAATCCCAATCATCGTATTTTGTTGCACTCATCCTATCTTCTCAACTAAACTGAACCGAACTGAAAACAAAAGAAAATAATTGTTATTAAACTGCTTGAATATAATACAATGCAATGGTTTCGACACTACAATGGGTTCAACTATCTGCACTCAATCATTACCATTGTAAAGGCTTGGGAACCAATTAGGTTGATTTACGGAGGATTTTGGCTAATTTGGGCTATTTTTCACTAGTTTTTGGCTATTCTACATTCATGAAAACCCTTTTACAGCCTGAAAATGGTTCTAAATTACAGTACTATATCAGATTTAACCATCTATATCCATTCATAGCTTTTGAAGATGTTTTAGGTCCTGCAATGTCGCATGAAATTACTTTTTCACAGAAAAATGATGGATTTTTAGTCCCGTGGAGCCCTAACGGCTATTTTTGGCCCGCACCTTCTGAATTTTGCAAAATTTTCATAATGTTTGATTGTTTAGTGTTATTTATATATAAATGAACACAAAAACGTACTACTCGCATGAATCTGAAATGTTCACCCATTACGTCCCACCCCTAGTTGAAGTCATGAAAAGGAACTTCAGTGGTACAAATCGATAGAAATTATTTTTATTGTCCGGTTGTTGTGTTTGTAAAATTTGTAATAGTTCTTTGGTGGAGTTAACGTTATAGTTACACGATAGATACGAGTTGATCAATGTAATTAGTTTTTAAAAGAAATATCTGATAGTAATAAGTTGGTATATGATAGGTTGGAGAGAGGAAGTAAGTTGATGTAGCTTGACTGTTGCGTTTAAATACTCATTTATTTGTGGCTTATGCCGAAGGGGTATTGCTTAGAGTCTCTGACTGTCGAAATCTCGATCTGAAAGCTTGGCTGTAGAGACACACTGTAAAACTGTGATACAGCGAACCATTATTTCTGTGAATAAATATATATATATATATATATATATATATATATATATATATATATAATTGGCAAATAAATGTATTTTGTAATTTGTAAGAAAATGAATGAAATAAGATTCAATCCCAATGGAGTTGAGATTAATAGGATTGACCGATACAGGTCGTAACACATAATCTACTTAGAACAAACTTGAAATATGCGTCTTCTGTTATTATTAATAGTATAATGAAGTAATTAATTGTTTTTGTTATCTTAATCATCTTAAAAAGTTGTAGGAATCGTAGTCGCAATAGTTGTAGTAGAATTATTAGTAGTGGTGGTGGTAGTAGTATTAGCAATGGGATCATTTCGAAATGTTTTGGGCCGTTGATTCCCCTGCTCCCTCTCTCCGTACACGAAACAATGCAGTCAATCTCGCAACTTTTGCACGCAAAATAAATTTTTATTACTCCCAGAGGACCAACCACACAAAATCTTACTCTATGTAAACGCATGGAAAATTAAACAGGAAATAATATAAAACAATAAACACGTAAAAATAGAAAGCGCACAGCCACACAAGGGAAAACATAAAATATAAAAAGAAGCAAATAAATGCATTTTCCCATTTATTACTGTGATTAAGTCAAATCCACCATTTTCATTTCCGTTCACGTCTCACCCGTTTTTATTGTTGTTATCTTTTGTTTTGATTTGTTGTTATTATTTTTACGTGCGTTTTTTGATTCGACGTATATATTTTCTATGGCAATGTTTTATTCTTATTAGTATTATTTCCATATTGATAACATATTTATTATTTCCTATATAAATTGACATTTTTTGAATGATGCTCACTTGGTGTTATATACATATATATATATATATATATATATATATATATATATATATATATATACATTAACAAAGTTCACCCCAAACAGGACAGGCCGCCACTGTAGACGTAACGGCATACTGAAAAAAGGGTGAACGTTTTTTTGGGGGAGGGGACTCAACCTAAATTGAGATCTGTGAAGCCGGATGTCTGTTTACATTAGTTTTAAATTTATGCATGTCAGTACCGTCATGGAAACATAGAGCAGGAAGGGAGTTCCAGAGTCCAGCAGCACGAAGAGAGAAGCTTTTGGAGTAGAAAGCTATTCGGCATCTGGGGATATCCACAGTGAATGGATGGGATTTGGCAGATTGTTGGGTTGGTTTAGTGAATTTTCGTCGTGGGGGTACCAGAGCAGCAAGTTCATCAGAGCACAATAACTTAAAGTACTTGGTAGATAGTGAGAAACGACTCGTTTTTGGACCTTTTCTGAGAAGGATAGACTTGTGTAGGATGCCCCATCTCAGACGGGGCAAGAATACTCCATGCATAGCGAATGGTAGCTGTGTACATATATAGAATGTGGTCAAGTGTGAGAAGTTTACTAGCACGGTAGAGGGAGCCCACCTACTTTGCTGCAGCCTTAGCAATGTCTTCAATGTATTTATTCCAATTCATATATATATATATATATATATATATATATATATATATATATATATATATATATATATAGAGAGAGAGAGAGAGAGAGAGAGAGAGAGAGTCTCGGAAGTTTATCAACCATTTATAGCTATATGATAAAAAACAAAAAACATTTTAGTTCCAAGTAGTTCGGTGGAAAATCACTGTTCTTGTAAGTCAATTTACTTTTTACAGTTACTATATTAGTTTGCTTCCAAGAATTTACGCTAGTCTTAAATTGATTATACTTTAGAATATATATATATATATATATAAATATATATGTATATATATGTATATATATACATGTATATATATATGTATATATATGTATATATATATACATGTATATATATATGTATATATATATATATATATGTATATATATATATATGTATATATAAAGATATATATTTATATATGTATATATATATATATATATATATATTTATATATATATATATGTATATATATGTATATATTGCAAATATTTGATGCAAACCGAAAATATTATAATTTCAAAATGGTTGTTTCGATTTTTATGTGAATGCACCCTAGCAGAAACAGCTATACTACTCCAAATAACTAACAATTGACGTAATATTTATTACAATTTGTTAAATAACTATGATTTAAATATCATTCAAATCTGAAATATTTAAATTTTCGAATTCGCCATTGTGCTCACATTATGCCAAGTAAAAACACTTTAAAATAATCCTCAAGAACGGAAATGTTGTTATCATTTATAATTTCGTTTTTAGATATGTTTTGACTTTTACATAAGTGAGGACAATTTTAATTTTATATCTGTGTGTGTGTGTGTGTACCTTTCCAGTTATATCAAGTTTAATTATATTGACATTTTGTGAATATCGATTTAACAATAAACATTTCTTTTCGTTGAAGTATTATATAAATCGGAGATATCTTAATTATCTAAAGTGTTGCTAAATAATAGAGAGCATGACGTTTATATAAACATTCTGCACTTAGGAATACTTTTTAAATTTATATTTTTTATTATAGTTTACATGACATTTAAATGAAGAATAATTGATGTGTTCATGTCTTGAGATGCTAACACTTGATCGGTTATATATCTAAAAATCATACCAACACAAGGAAAGTTAAATAATCTTGCGACATTGATGTATTATATCTATAGTCTAATTTTTACGCAAATACAAAATAGAATTTTCTAATGAGTATTATGCACACTTTTATCGTACATCTGCTTAAAATACTTAAAAAAGAACTGAAATCATGGTAACAATTTTAAATTTGTGTGAAATCGCTAGTGTTTAAATTTAAAGAAAATTGGAAATATGTGTAGTTTTAAATTGATTCTATTTTTTTTAATTTTTCGAACAACTTTACTAAAGTCATGTCTTTTATATATTATTTTATCTAATACACATATATAATATTTTAAAAATCGTAACTGGTGTAGTTTATGCATTTTCACAACGCTGTTTAAATATCCAGATTAAATTTTAAAAAATGGGGGAAAATTTAGTCAAATAAAGTAGCAGTGCTATGCACTACCTCGCAGTATTGTCTTTATCACTGTGTTTTTGATTGTTTATATTAGTGGTAGTTATTTTATGTTATTATTTATACGACAAATAACAACTTTAAATCCCTCGGTGTATTTTAATTTACAACGTAATTCATATTTATTTGATATACGTAGAATTATTTTTGACTGTTACAAATGCCCATGGAATATTGATAGCTTAGCACAGTAATGCTTACACCGAATTTACTGTCTGTCAATATTTATTTGGCAGTGTGTATACTTATGTCACGTATTGCTTTTTAAGTTAGTGGATTCTTTTCGAAATAGTGTGTTTCAGATACATTGTAGAAAGACACCAAACTGAATAGGATGTTATCCAATTGTATACTGACTAATCTGGTTCTATTTTCAAACATCTTCATCTATCGATTTATTTTCTTGCCGGTGTCTTATTTAGAGATATATTTTCGATTATTGGCTTCACAAAGCTGTGTAAGTGTGTTAAATAACAAGTTATATGCAACTCATGAATAAATATAAAAGCGCATTGCACAGAACACGAAGAGATTTAATAATAAAAACCGGGACAAATTAAATTTCTTGAAATTGAGACAAAATAAAATTTTCAAACCAAAATTGCACTACGTAATTAAAAGGAAGAACATTCGGCAACAATCACATTGATTCAAGTAAATGATCCGAACTAATAGTGATGCAATGGAACACTTTATGTTGTAATTTTACCATTTTGGAAATGGCGTTTATCTCGTTTTGCATTCGAACTCTTAATATATTAGTGTGTGTTCAACTTGTTGTTAACACAAATTGTCAGATAAGTTGCTTTACGAGTACTTAATCCCGTTTGAATTTGAATATTTTCTCGTGGTTTTAATGCCTCCTCGAACAATTTTAGCAGTTTGCGATGTTCAAAATATTATCTCTCAATAGTGAAATATCACCTCTGCGTTATGAGAAGCTGCATCATTCTAGGGGTCACTATTAATATGCATGTGTAAAGACATAACACGGCAGATATAGAGGAGTAAACCTTTTCATTTTACTGGTATCAATGGTGCAAGGTTAACTTCGACAAACTTATAATTTGATTATGAGAACAGTATGTTTTCTAAGATCATTATATTTACTTGACAATGGGAAAGGATAATTACTCAAGTTAGTAAATAGCCATGTAATACATGCATGTGCTGTGTGTCACATATGAAATCAACCATTATAAAAACATAATGGACTTAAAATTATTTTTTTTCTTTATAAATTGATGAATAAATCAAGACCGGAAGAATTGAAGAATTAGTTTAGAATGTTGTTGCATGTATAATTAATTACCTATCCTTATGATCACATATACATTCTTTCAATGTCTGGAAACAATTCGGATCAGCCTAGAATTGTACAACGGTCTGAATATGTTTTACTTTGACTGCATTTTAGAGTAGATAATTTTACTGTAGAATATTACATATATAAATGGTGTTCAACAAGTGCGTCTATCGTTTTCTCTATATCTCGCTGATGCTAGCCCAGACAATAATAATTCCTCAGCAGTTGGAATGTTGTACACATCTATTATGTATGTCATATTATACGCCACCCATTAGGAGGTTGTCTTCTTAGCATATGCAATAATTGAGTTGTTTTAAGATTATTATGCTACACTATTTTGAGTAAAGACGGGTCCACATTAACATAGAGATTAGTTTCTTTCTTCCGCAATATGATAATGAAATCATATTTTAATAATGTTTAAATACATTTTAATACGCATTTCATTTTTATCTTTCAATAATAGTGCGAGTTAAATAATATATTTACAATGTACAACATTTCATTTTGATTTTCGTCGTGTTGTTATTGTTTTTGTTCTTTATTTTCTAATTTTTTTATTATTATTATTATTATTATTATTATTATTATTATTGTTGTTGTTGTTGTATAGTTCATCGTCTGTCTGTGAGTCTTTTGTGTTATTGTCTGTTTATATTCCCGCCAATTCGTTTACGCGCCAAATCCGACGGCTGACAAGAAGATCTCTTCAACAGAAGACATATGACATCAATCATGATCCCATCTGACGCCTGCCTTGACAAAAAAGGCAGCCATCTTGAAGTCGAGTGCCGCAGAGTTCAGTTCGAGAGAAAAGACTTAAATAACAAAATAGAATCAATATAACAACAAAAAATACAAACAAATACAAAAACACAAAAAAACAAAATGTTTTGTTTTATTACTGTTTCACTTAAAGTCAACCCGCATCATTTTCCTCCTTCTCTGTCTTCTCTATTCATTTTCCTGTTGTTTTTTTACTGCGAAAAGGAAATATCTTTGTTACCAGTATTTTAAAAATGTCCAGCCGTTTCGGCCGAGTGACATCACGAGCCCCTCGACGCTATTGTCAACCAAGTTATTTTAATACATGTGTGACAGCGGTAGAGATTTACAGGCGTTCGCTTCTAAAATAACAAACCGTCTGCCTACAATAAATTAGAAACAAAGGTCAATCGTGTGCAATAATTCAATTAAAAATGCAAACAGTAAAAAGTCTCGTACCAATATATTACGTTTTATTAAGTTGTTCATTCATACGATACGAATAAATTTGATCTAATACATTTATTACTGGAACCTCAATTTAATCATTAATAATCAAAACTACTACTCCTTTGCATTTACTTCTACTTTTCTTCTCCCTCCTCTTCTCATTATTTTTCTCCTTCTTCCTCTTCTTTTTCTTCTGCTTCTTTTCTTTCTTCTTCTTATTATGCTTCTTATCATTGTTACATAGTGTGTGTTCTAACATAAGCTATTATATGATATTGCGCGCGAAAGTAAAAAAAAAAATCTTCAAGGAATCTGAACGGGAGCCCAGTCTCCATAGATTAGTCAGTAGTATTCGTTCTATTCGATTAATATTGTTAGTAAACTCATTTTCACATACCGTACGTTTTGAGTGATTTTAGCTGATAACAACTGATTGTCGTCCTTGGAATATGAGTGAGAATAAGACGCCGAAATATTACAACAATCGCTGTTCCCTTCAAGTCGAAGTCTGTGTGGTGTTACATCTCTTCCTTCCTACCATGCTCTCATGCAGTTATTACAACAATAATCACAAAACAACAATAATTACAAAAACAATAATAATAATAATTGTTATTAATTATTATTATTATTATTATTATTATTATTATTATTATTATTATTATTATTATTATTATTATTATTACCTGCTTCTCATACGTCATTATGGTATATCGATCACTGGGAAAAACACAGATTGTGCTCCCTCGAGTTTGTGTGATTGTCGGTACTCAACGATACTTTCAGGCCCTAGTGCACTCACTTTTCGTTTTCGCAGCAACTGATTACCACTGGCGCTACCAGATCAGGCTGTCTGACGTTATTGACTTCCTGACTCAAAATGCACCAAACATTGATGTTTTATTGCTTTTTATTTTTCTTTGCAAAACTCGATCATGTTCTGCAACATCTAAAACAAAAAACAACAATTTCTCTCCCTTTCCCTTCTCCCCTCCCCATCCATTCCCACCCTTTCACTCAACCAAACACCATGAAAAATATTTGATCATATAAAGAACTTGAACCAAACCAAATACCATAAATAAAAATTTGAAGATATAAAGAACTTGAAACATAAAAACTTTCACCAAAAAGACCAAATTCAGCATTAAATAACCTAAAAAGGGTTGATATGCCATAAAACAAAACAACCAAGCAACTGATTACCATTCAGTTCTTACTCATTAGACCCGATATATTTCGTGGGAATATGAGATATGGTTGGTATTTCTCTAATTGATAATTCCATCAAAAGTGGCCAATGTTTAAGATCATAGGCTGTTCTTACATATCAACCTTCGCAGTAGTTGATTATTTGGGTTCATCGTAGTATTTCAAACTGTGTGTCTAGTTACGTTTAAGAAGTTCTCTTTTATTTCAGCTTATCTGCTGTTGGTTTGTCTCACCATACTATGTAAGTTGGAGTATGTTCTGTTAAAGTTATCTTAATATTTCCGCTATGTTTATTCGTGTCGCATTTTGTACAATAATCGGTAATGTGTCACCAACATAATCTTATTGACAGATCATGGAAAAAGTGTTAGTGCTCTTATTTTTAAACTCTTCTGATGCCATGCTTATCAATTCCAATTGAATATTAGTGTTTCTTTTTCTGTATTGTATTTTCTTACCGGTAGTTACTGAACACACATTTTTATGAGTTTATTTTTCTTTTTTATCCGTATATATGGTGTGTGCATTTCATCTTCTCAGCAGGTAGGTGAGTGACATTCTGTATTCTTTTTACTGTCAGTTTACATCTGGTATTTTTGTACATCTTTAAGACAAGCTATGATACACCAATGTTTTCTGTTCGGTTATACTGTATTCCTAGTATTTTGGTCGATGTATAGCAGATAAAGTACCAGTCTTGTCCTGTTCAGGCATCGTTTCTCTTTCTATAGGAAAATAACGCAGATATTAAAATATTATAATTTTAAGATGTTTATATTTTTGTTAAAAATGTTATTCATCTGAGGAGGGTTGAGATCGCCCCTCTTTTACTCTCTTCATGAATTAATGAGGTTCAATTCTTAGTAATGCGTTCATGTTGTGTATGTACATCACGTTAAGCTTGGGTGACTCTTCTTTAAACATATTATATTCCAAGTGCTCTAAAGTATGAATGTTTTCTAAATGTCGACTGAAGGATTTTTTCATAAATTTTGGTTTCTTTCCAATCTTTTATTTTAATATATGTTAGTATGTTCGTAGTCGTTGGACAATCACGTGTTGGTCTTGTCGAATTTCCACTACATAGCTCTAGAAGTGTATAGTATTTGGTGTGCCTAGTAGCGCAGTTATTCTTCATCCACCTTTTTTGTTTAGTCATATTTGCTTTCATTATATAGAAATAGTGTTTTATTTGTAAATTTTGGAATTATATTAGTATCTGTTGAGTCTTCATTCTTTTTGTTTTATATTTGCCTTAATTTTATATATTCATTGGATAGTTTTCTATCTACTGTGTCAATAGTATTTGTCATTTTCCTTTAGTTTCTAAAATGTTTAGCATCATTTACATCTAAATCTTCTCTGTCACAATCCTTTTTTATGTCAGTCTATTCCGTACTGTGAACTTGTAAACACCCTTTCTGTTGGGAGTGTGCCGTCGTGTGCTGGTGCAGTGGCCTCGTGAGAAAGCGTGTGTACCAAAAAAATAACTAAGTAACGCTTAAATAAGGCTACATATATACAACCTGTGTAATATGTTATATTATTTGGCTATCTTGTTTTACGGCATATCCACCTTTTCGAGCTATTTAATGCCGAACCCGGTCATTTCAGTAACAGTGTTTATGCTTCAAGTTCTATACATGTTCAAGTATGCATTTATAGTCTTTGGTTACGTAAAAGAGGAGAATGGATGTAGATAAGAAAGGGAGTGAAACATTGAAGGGGAAATAGATAACTTGTTTTTTTCTTAAATAGATTTTTGCCGAACATGATTGAGTTTTGCAAAACTAAAAAACAACATTAAAACATCAATGTGCAGTGAATTGTAGGTCAAAAAGCCGATATTTTCAGAGAGTTTCATCTTATAACACAAGAATATGCTATAATATACTGATTTTTAAACGATACATAACAAGCTTCAATGTAACGAGACCCGTGCATCTGGTGTATAACGCATTTATTCGTGGCCTAATTTTATCAACCAGTATATTTTGCTCGATTACATATATTTTAACAACCACTAGTTTATAATTACACGGAATTCAGTTGCTGATGAGCTGGACACGAAATTCATCACAAAGTAATTCCACTTAACGTTTTCAATGTATTACTTCACACATGGCATCCACATCCATATGAGCCTGCGACTACGGCTTTTATAACAATAGCTAAATGGAAACACTGATATATGTAGACCAACACACATACCCCCACACAAACATATATATATATATATATATATATATATATATATATATATAGAGATAGAAGAAAAAAGATTGATAAATATGCGACGATTGTCCAAATTTATTTCAAAATTCAATTGTTCAATGCAAGGTTGTCAGTAATAAACTAGTGTTTATTTTCCTTTCCTTAAGCCAAGGCTTTTCAAAGATCGAAATCTTATCATCAGAGGAGAAATACAGATGGATAAGTTGGCTTTCGAAAAAACCAAAGTTCAAATATTTGAAAAATATGAGAATTATTTTTAAAAATTATTAAAATAATTTTTGTCAAAAAATGTACTGAATGAAAAGAAAATTTCGTGAAAAAAAATTTCGTGAAAAAGAAATACAATTGTCCGGGTGGTAAGTTTCCGTTGAAAAGGTTCGGTGAAATTGTAGAAAGTGAATAAAAACACTTTGCATGGGAGCAGGTTGGAAAAGGTGCTCAAAAGTAGTTAAGTCCAGATGTACTTAAAAGAGGCTTTGAAGAGGAAAACAGGCCATTTTTTGATTTTCTTCCGGGCCTAGAAAAAACGGTAGGATCTCATACAAGGATTAACTCAGAATGAGAAAAACCAAAGTTGATGAAAGTTTCAGATTTGGGGTCAGGATGGGGGGGGGGGGGGGTTAGGAGGTGCGGGGTAGTTTAAAAAGTCGCTTTGTGAATTTGGGGGAAAAATAAAAGTAGGACGGGTT
>OY744518.1:40894011-40976511 GCA_963556195.1 Sepiola atlantica
CGGCCTTGATAATCGGTGAGTCTCTAGTATGTAAAATAGTATAATTGTGCAAGTCAACTCAATTCAGTGTTTGTGAATGTGTTCTATATGTATAGATTCTAATATCATTCGATACTAATACACCTATTCTGGAAGCAATGTCTCTTTGGACGCCAGTTTTGTTTAGGGCGCTTACACCTACTATTACATCTACAACTACTACAACTACTACTACATTTAATAATAATAATAATAATAATAATAATAATAATAATAATAATAATAATAATAATAATAATAATAATAATAATAATAATAATAATAATACATTTTGTAAATAAACATATACGTTTTGGATATACGGACTCGAATTGTACAAACATGAACAGTTTTACGAAGCTGGAGATTTAGTTTTAAAAATCCAACATCATACTACTACAAATAATATTTTTTAATACTATTTCTATTACTATTACTACCTAACTGTTTCTCCTCCTGTTACATTATCAATCAAATTATTGCCACGAAAAGTCTCTTAAACGCGTCTCGAAATACGAAAGTTTAGAAGCGTTTTCAAACGTGTTTGTTAAGGCATTTTTAACACTCCGTGTTTTAACAATAATTTTACCATTACTTTGCTTTCATTATGTTCTATCTTTCTGCAGTTCGTGTCAAATGTTCATGCTTAAACAACTGGTCATTTTTAACACCAAAAAGGGGTATATGTTGCATACATTTAAATTCTCGTACCTTCTCTTCCTCGCCGCGTGGAGGGGGTGTCGTCTCGATGTCGTCTAGTGGTTGAATTCTTTCTTCGTTTCTGTACTGCCGTGAAAATCGCCGTCCGCTGTGTTTACAACAAAAAACTTCTTAACGAAATTAACGAGCCAACAATCTTTTACTTTGATTTGTTTATTTCAGGCGTCAGTTACTGTCGCCGCTAGAGATGTTTCACTAAAGTTGAAGGAGAGACCAAATTACTAATCTATCGTATTTAATTCCTAGCTTAAGTCCTTAGCCATTCAAGGAGGGGAAAGAAGGAATATCATGCCTTGATTCTCTTATGGAATTTAATTCCCCTAATCATTTGAAGACTATATAGAGAAATCGTCTGTTCGGCCTCCTTCAAACCCCAGACTGGCAAAACTCCGTTTCCCACACAAATGCCCGTGACTTTACAGAATTTTTATGCGCAGCTGCACCTTGACCCTTGACCTGAGGTCTCGTCAACGTGGTGGCCCTGCCAACGTTTGTGAGCTCTAACTGTGAGAACCAGTTTATTTTGCACTCGGTTGTACGGGTTAACCCGCACTAAATCACGCAAGCCAAACCAAACGATCGGCCACACATACGTCCGGCCTCAAAAGGGCCATTATCTAACATGTTACTACTACCACTACTACTACTACTACTACTACTACTACTACTACTACTACTACTACAACTACTACTAATAATAATAATACTAATAATAATAATAGTAACACAATATCGTCAGAGCCATCACTATCAACAACAACAGCATCAACAACAGCAGCACCATCAACAAAAACACAACAGCAACATCAGCAAAACATATAAACAGCAACGACAGCAACAAAAACACTAGCATTACTACTACAACTACAACTACCACTGCTGCTGCAACTACTACTGCAAATACTCATATTAACAATAATAATAATAGGTATGATAATGATAATAATAATAATAATAATAATAATAATGATAATAATAATAAATAAGCTGTTTTCAGAAAGTATACTGTATTAATATACGTGTCTCATACACACAGCAACGTAGTCGATATACAAATAATACTTAATTACTTATTGACATCACATTTTAACACATGTGTATTAGTGGGTTTCGGTTGGTTGTCCTGTTTTACGACATATCATCACCCTTTAATGTAATAAATGTCGAGAATTTCTGCGAGTTTCAAATGATTTATTAAATATAAGCAGCGTGTTTACCAACAGCCTGAGATGATTGTAGATATATTTCCCAATTTTTATAAGTAAATTTAAACGATCAGACAATATTTGAGCTTTACTTTGTCGATTTTATATATTGTTATTTGCTTAACCATCTCCATACAGCTGCGCATGGTGTATATATGTTAAGATTACTCTGTTTTATTTCATAATTCATCGGCAAATCTATACATATCTAACTATGAACGTACGGCCCAAAATATCCAGGTTGAATGACAACGATGTAGTAATCTATTATAATGTACTGAATGTAATCAATTCACCAGTAATGTACTACTCAAAGTGCTTTTATTTTGTCAGACGTCAGAACCAACTGACATTATTGATCTGTTTACGGCTATTTCTGTGACGTCAACAAACAATATGGCTGCTACTGCGAAGGTTGGTGCACTCGTAAACCTTATAACATCTGCGTTCTGTCTATTTTTTTCTTAACCGACGACATTGTCAGAATATCTATATTCAATAAGTTACTGCTGGCGGCTCGAAAACGAACAATACGACCACGCAAAATCGTGATGCCTTCTCTATCTATAGTCTAAGATGTCCATTCTAACATTAGTCATTTATCGCTCTCTTCATCCATTTGTCTATCTATCACTCAATCGATTTATACATATAGCTATTTATATTCTTATCTTGATACGTCACTATATACTTATGTATTTATCAGCATCGATATGTCGCAATGTATACATCTATATATACAGAGAAGTTGCATAAAGATGAGTGGAAGTTTCTGAACAAAAAGGTCATTAAAGATAACTTATCCCACTCATATATCTACCGTTAAGCATGACAGAGCAATTGTAGTAAACACATACAATTTGAGAATAGAGTTCTCTCCAGACCGATGACAAAATGAATTTAGACGCAATTACTTATGCCACTGTAGTATTAGTATACATGATTGTATATAAACGTCAAAAGTATTTATTCATTGTAATAAACACAAATTCAAACACCTCATCGAGAAGGATGAAATTTAAATCCAATAAAAACACCATTGTACATACACGGATAATACACAGAATGTCAGACCACTGAACAATCAACATTAACTAACATTCTAATAGTAGCTATAGAAACAAGAATTACCGGAAGGTAAAATACAAATCTTTTTTAATGTATACATTTTTGTTTCTATAGCAGTACTTAACCGGGGTCGGGCGTTTTTAGTTTTTCTTTATAATTAAGTGAAATATCCAGACAAACGGTACCATAAATATACACAAAATAAGATTGCATTGCATTTTCAAATTCTATAAAGAATATATATGAAAATGAACCGGTTATTATCATGGTTTCTAATAAATTTCTAATATATACCTACTAACGTTATCCTGGTTATAATCCGGAAGGACGGTGCTCCCTTTTATTTGCGTCAATTGCGATCAACATCCGGTTCCTCCTTGTTGTACGACATAAGTTTAATTCCGTTTTGACAATTGATCGCAACTACTTCAGTTGACAGCCCGTGTTTGTTGCTAAGCGGCCAAGGTAACGTATATATCAGCTGACGTGTACGCACTTCAAGGAAATTCGCGCAAAATACAATTTCTTTTAAATAAACTTTTATAGAAATGTTAACAAAAAATGTAAATGTATTTTTTTACTTAAACTCTTGTTCTATATATTACATATATATATATATATATATATATATATATATATATAATATCCCGCCTTAATTAATGAAGTTCGTAATTATGAAAATTCAATATCTCATTTACTCCATTAACACACACTATTTTTAACAAATTTTACTAATATATATATATATATATATATATATATATATATATATATATATATATATATATATATATATATATAAATTGAATGGTCCGAAGGAATGCACGATATTAATTATTTTGATAGAAAGTTACTCCAGTGTTACATTAATACAGGTATACGTTTACATTAATAATACAAAACGTTAACATTACAAAAATAAAATCTGAGGAAATCTTCTGTTTATGAATCAGTTCACCCCAAAAAGGCACGTTGCCACTATAGACGAAAAGAACTACTAATAATGACGGTGAAAGTTTAAAGGGTCATCCTTAATTGGGAGCTGTGCAACCTGAAGCGTGTTCCGATTAGGTTTAAACTCATGCGTGTCGGTACAGTCTAGGACACATGAAGCAGGTATGGAGTTCCAAATGCCGGCAGCTCGAGAAAAGTATCTATTGGAGTAGAGATCTTTTCGGTATTTGGGGACCTCAACAATGAGTAGGTGGCGTTAAGCTGATTGTCAAGTTGGTCGAGGGCATTAAAGTTGTGGGGGTACTAGAGAAGCAAGTTCATCGGAGCATATTCCATTGAAGTACTTCTGTAAAATACCGAAGGATGCAACAGTGTGGCGATAGTACAGAGGTGTGTTTGATAGTGGGTGACCTATTAGATAAGAGACTCTTTGTTGGACCTTGACTAAGAGGGGGAGACTAATGGGTGGTGCACCAGCTCGGATGTAATTACAATGCGTTATGCTTGGGCGAATAATATCTTTGTAGAGATATAGGATACTATTTTGTGTAAAAAGTTGTCTATCACTGTAGAGAGAGCCAAAGTTCTTTGCAGGAGCCTTGACAATGTCTTCTATGTGTGTGCTCCAATTCTTGTTTCCTGTGAATGTTAGGCCGCGGGGTTTGATATCGTTATATATTATTTTGGGATCATATTACTCGCTTTTTGTCGACTCAACGTGTGAGGCTTGTGTCTAATCGCTGTATTATTATCATCTCAATTTTATTTTTACGGCATGTGTATATGAATGCGGTGATGAGGTTTAATGGCGTTACTTTTTCGAGTATTATTGTATTAATATGGTTCGACAAACTATTACCGATGTGTTGAAGGTTCAGTGTTACCTTCCTTTATATTTGATCGTTGATACGTCGGAAAATCACAGACGGTTGTTTAGCTTAGCTGATACTTTGTAATATATATATATATATATAAATATATATATATATATATAAATATATATATACCAATATATATATATATATATATATTATATATATATTATATATATAAATATATATATGTATATATATATATTATATATATATATTATATATATATTATATATATATTATATATATTATATATATATTATATATATATATATATATTATATATATATTATATATATATATATTATATATATATTATAAATATATATAAATATAAATATTATATATATATATATTTTATATATACATATACATATATATATATATATATATATATATATATATATATATATATATATATATATTACAAAGTAAGCATTTGGAAGGTTCGGGCTGTGACAGATTGAAATTTATTCAAAACTCTTTTTACTTTCTAAAATAATATATGATAACTGTAAAATAGTATCAGTTAAAGATCAAATTAATGTTTTCTAGTATTTTCATGTTTTAATTCAAAACACGGTTTAAATCAATTTTGTTAATACATAGATAGGAGACCGTTAATTCAACACCCAAATACACGAATGGATATTTTATTAAAGATAATCCAAAATAACTGATGAATACACAATGTGTATCTGGTGTTCAATTCCGAGTTGGGTCACGTAAATTATTGACAGTTAGAAGTACACAGTAAATTGCAGCTCACTTTTGAACTTGCTATTACACAGATCAATGATGCAGGAAAATAGTTCATACACAGTCATGAGACTATGTTTATTTATGTTCGTCCGTACGATTTTACAAAGCATACACTAATAGGTTACTGAAAAGCAAATATGAACAAAGTGATGGGGAGGTGAATAGATAAAGTTTGATAACACAGTAAACATATAACATTGAGTGTATTCTTGAAGGAAGTAAATGTATTTCTTAAAGGTCGTTTAGCTACGTACAGGTGACATTAATACATTTTGGTACGATTTTAAGACATCAAAAAAATTTTTGGATATAATTTCTAAAATATTAAGAAACATTTATTCGTATGAGGATTTAGAAAAAACAACAGCAAAGAATGATATTTGGAATAAAATATTGAATATTTAGAAATAATTAAAACGAACGTAATGGATTTCCTATCACTTTGTCTACCGATCTGTACGATATACTCATACATTTATAATGTTTTATAATGGATTCCGCGTAAAGTTAATGTAGCTGTAATGGCTTATTAAATGTGATGATTTAAGGTGAACAATGAGAAATATTACTATTCCTAAATAAATAGAGTGTACCTTTATTTCTCAGATTTTGACAGATAGAAATAATAAACTCACGTATGTTCTATCTGTGTTTGGTTTTCGAAAGTTACCCATCCTAGAAATTAAAAATGTTACTGATTACTCGTTTGTCAAATAATGTTGATGCGCATGTACTCGTTGAATTATGTCGTCAACAAAAATGTCTGGCAAAATATGAATATATATGTATATATATATATATATATATATATATATATATATATATATATATGTATATTTTAATGAAAATTCTGGAGGTTTGCACAAAGATGTATATATTCACTTAATTGTGTAGAATAAGACTAAGACAATTAATTACAAATTATATAGCCCTTGTTCATTCGAGAAAAAATATTGTTAAAGAAGTGTTTATTAATTTTATTTCATGAATATTCACATCCATGGCATACTACATCTTACCAAATATTCAACGAAAAAGCTTTATCAGAGAAAACACCCAACAGCAAGACAAAACTACAAGATTTGTACAATATTCTTTAACTAATAAAAATATATTGAATTAAATATTTTTTCTTCATTTATACTCTATATAAA
This sequence comes from Sepiola atlantica, assembly GCA_963556195.1. Classification (NCBI taxonomy): domain Eukaryota; kingdom Metazoa; phylum Mollusca; class Cephalopoda; order Sepiida; family Sepiolidae; genus Sepiola; species Sepiola atlantica. The sequence goes on from OY744518.1 coordinate 40,900,765, forward strand.
TTTAATAGTGTATTCTTTATTTATGTTGTTCTATCACTCCACTCAATACGTAAAAGTTAAAGCATGTATAAGTTTATTAGACATGCCCACGATATGGTTTGGTAGTTTGGTAGTTTTGTTTTACGGCATATCAACCCTTTTTGGGTTATTTAATGCCGAATCTGGTCTTGTTTTCTTCTCTTTTTTGTTTCTTTCCCCTTTTAATATCTGTTTCTATTTAACCCATAGTTGGGACCCTAACAGGTACTACCACTCCGGGTCAGGGTGGGCCTGGGAGCAATGGTAATTAAGAGGAGGCTCCACATTCCCCAAAGTCCGTAAGCCGGATCTCACCATCGGATGTAGTTTAAGGTCATATCCAGGACCGGGAGTAGGGTAGGAAAAATAAAAATAAAAAATGGGAGGGAGAAAGGGAGAGGGGCTGTTGTTTTTGTTTTTGATTTTGTAGAACATAATTAAGTTTTACAAAAAAAAACAAAAAAAAAACGTTAATGTAGGTGAATTTCGTCTCAGGGAGCCACAGGGCAGCCTGATCTGGTATCACCAGCCCACGCTATGTGATTGCTTACTTTTGGTAAAACGTTGGTATTTGACTATCATAATTTACGTAGATATACTTACAAATAAGAGTATAATAATTCAATATACACCAATCTAAAATATTCTGGACCTAATCTGTCGTAAACTTTGTGCCACTAAAAGAGTTTACGAAACGTTTCCCTTTTGGTTTGAGTGATGAAACATTCGCTAAAACAAATATAAAAGTATATATATATATATATATATATATATATATATATTTATATTAATTAAATCAATAGTTAATGAACCGTGTTTCTTTCTATTGGACTGTGGTGTGTTATACATGGATGAAGTTGTTTTCGTGAATGTTTGGTAGTTGTTATCTACCATAAATGTGTATACTTACAATGTATTCCTTGAATTAACAGGGATTATATTATGTTATATATGCTGTTATATAAAGAAACAGTAGAACACTACATTTCAGTAAGCACTTCTTTATTTATGTTTTAAAAAATCCATATGTATATACATGTCGATATAATATATACATATATATATACATATATATATATATATATATTTAGGTTCGAAGATTGCCATTTTGCACATATGAGGGGTTTGTTAAATATTGTAGTACTAGTGGGTTCTTGCTATATTCAAAAAAAAAAATTTTTATAGATCGTCGTGTAGTTTCTTTGTGTTAACGTTTAAGTCAAATACAATTGGCATTGGTGAGGATCATTCTTCGCTGTTTTTATATGGTAGTAAATTTTGTATGTTTGTGTTAAGTATTTCCTTATATATTGTTTGATTATTTTGAACGTGTAGGTCCTGTGGATGAAGTGGTTGGCTTAACTTCCTTACTAGCGTCATACTCATTTGAGTCAGCAGCTCCGTTTTATTCTTAGGAATTAGCTGTATTATCATGCATTTTTTTGTGGTCATCGGGTGAGCAGCTATACGAAACAGTGGCCGTTACTGGGGAGGGTGTAGATACATTAGTTATATATATAACACGACGATCTACAAAAAAATTTTTTGTAAATATAGCAAGAACCCACTAGAACTACAATAATCAAGAAACCACTCATATGTGGAAAACGACAATCTTCGAACCTAAATATATATATATATATATATATATATATATATATATATATGTATATACATATGGATCTTTTAAAACATAAATAAAGAAGTGCTTACTGAAATGTAGGGTTCTACTGTTTCTTGATATAACAACATATATAACATAATATAATCCCTGTTAATTCAAGGAATACATTGTAAGTATACACCTTTATAGTAGATTACCACTACCGAACATTCACGAAAAAAACTTCATCCATGTATAACACACCACAGTCCAATAGCATTGCAAGTAACGGATAAATGTTATTAGACAGACGAACAGCACAGGTAAAGACAATTTTTTTTTGTGTCTTAAATGACTAATATGGGTTAGCAAGGCATTTGTATGGAACAAAACGTGGGTTTGGTATAGGGAACGTTTATGTTTTTGTCTTTTGGGGGAGGTGGGGTCTGGTCGGCTCTGCTAGGAGGCCATGAAATTGGGTACTGTCTTGTTTTTGGATTCCCGAAGCGGTTTTTCGTGGTGAACAGCTGATGATCCCTTAAAATGGTGTTAGAAATAGACTAATATAGTGATTGTAAGGGGTGGATTGACTGGCATGGGTGATTTTCCACTAGAAGACTTGGGACTATAATTTTTTTTTTTATATAGTTTTGATGGTTGAGAAACTTCCGAGACTATATATATATATGTGTGTGTGTGTGTATACAATATGTACACACATGTATATATATATATGTATATACATATATAAATATATATATATATATATATATATATATATATAAATATATGTTTTTATTGGTGATTGCAGCGTTTGTTGTGTTTGCTTTCTACTTATATTTCGCCCATTTCACTCAATAAAAAGTTTATACATTAAATAGTCAGGTGATAAAAATCGTACATATTTCTAGGCAAGGCGTCGTAGTCCATTGGTAAGACGCTAGATTATAGACTTTAATATCGAAAGTTCGATCCTTGTCTAAGTTTGCCATGCTGATGACGGTTGTGAGCCAGAACACGTGCTTATCGATTACTTTCGTGTACGTATAAAAATTATATATATATATATATATATATATATATATATATATATACATGTATTCTCCTTAAGGGATGTATAGTGTTAATAAGCAGTATCTAATGAAAGGGTACTTTATTATAACTAAGAACTATCATGTTTATGAGTGTGTAATTTTAATAAGAATATTCCAATATAAGAGTTAATGTTTTAAATAAAAAACATCCAGTTTAAGTGTGCATTTTTTTTTAAAAAGAGCTTTCAAGTCTAAGCGTAATCTTTGATTAAAAAGTTATTATTCTAAGAGTGTATCTTTGAAGAAGCACACACTATTCTTATGATATTTTAAAAAACTTTTTAATCATTATTTACTAAGGTTGAAACAAACTCAAGGAAAATATTAATCAAACGGTAATTTGAGACTTTAATATTATGAGAAGCTTAAGAATCATTTGAAAGAATGCAATTTGATGACTGATGATACGTGTTTTCTCACATTGGACTTGAGGAGAATTTTTTTCGCTCTCAGGCAACCAATAGAACTATTCAGTTTAAAAGCGTATCCTATGAATAAAACCTATACTTTCTAGGAATGTATTTAATAACTATCCACTTTAATAATATACTCGTCAAATTAATACTATATACTCTGAGAGTAACAGAATCGGCGACAAACCATGGATATGTAGAAGCGTCAATGAAAAAGACAGAAAGCAACTAGAATACTCCGGTATTCTGGACGGCTTTGTGTTTGACCCGACTGCTGTGGTAACGATTAGAGCGATATACCACGCCAAGCGGGACTTTCCAAACAGCGTTTAATGTTAGTGACGTGTAGCACATATAAATTGACTTAGCTTCATTAGCGCCTCTTTATCGATACTATTTGTGGAAAAGCTGTGAGCATGCTGTAAGCCTGTCACGCTTGTTGGACATACACTTACACTTTCTGATATTTGCATATTGGTTTAAGTAAAGGGGCATCTATTAATAAGTAATGTGTGTTGATGTTTATTAAACCAGATGTATTTACTAATAGGCGTCACATAAACGCAGTCTTAACGAGTTTGTAGACTTCCTATGTATATGTCCCAAACCGTCAACTCTTTATATTGAAAATATGTTGTAATGAAAATATAAGTATTAAGATAATAAAAGTGTATATTCTTAGTAGAATAATTCGGAACTATAATCATTTCACATTAACTATAACTGCCTAGTCTATAGATAACTATGTCTGTGTGTGAACATATGTTAAGTAAAATAAAACTGGAAAATATAAGACAAACACGTTCCCGTATCTTAATAACCGTTATTGTTCCGAAGGTATAAAAATATACGACACTGAATATACCAAATGTGTCCAAAGCTATGTAATGATTCACCACAATAGTCAACGCTACTAACTTAATCTACTAGTTCCTCAATCAACAAATGATTTAGACATGTTTTTTTTATAATGTACTGAAGTCAATAAGGGTATTCGTCATTACAACAATTCTATTTTAAGAAAATTGCCAATGCAAGTCGTGCACTGCCTGTTGTATAAAAGTCGTCTCGAATCGAAAGTTTTCTGTTCTAAGTCAGTGAAGACGAAGACACATGATTACATCGGGGAGTAAAAGACAAAAAAAGCTTATTACTCGTCCTAATCGATAGCAAACTACAGCAGTTCAATGCACACAGGACACGCGTTTGATAGATTCAGAAGGTGATTGATATCATTTAATATTTTCCATCTGTTCGGTTATTCTCTTATGGCGAATTAATCAAAAAAGTTTCAAAAAGTTAGACGCAAACAAATACACTAAGTGTTTTTAGTTTGTCTTTCTCGAGCAATAATAGAAAAGAACAGAACTACCTCTTCCAATTCATTGTTTGATTCGTAAAATGAATATACATATATGTATATATCAAATTGCCATTATGTTTATCTGTATGTGTTTTTTAACATATATTCAATGTATACATAAAAATATGCCAAAAACACATACATGAATGTGTTTCTGTGATGCTGCATCAATTTAAAACGTTACTAAAATTCTTTCATGCGTTCTTTTCTCTTATTCGTCTTTCACATACGTTGTTGTTGCGTGTTTTACTCTATTTTACGGTTATGCTCTCTATAACGTGGAAATATGCACATAATTCCACCTGTAACCTTAAATATATTTACGTGTATATGTGTGTGTAGGTGTGTCAATATTACTTCAAAATCTATTTATTTCAGCTGTTTCTCATTGTACAAATGTTCATTACAAATTCAAATATAATTTACATTTTCCTTTCCGTTATCTAATTCGCTGAATTGCTATCGTGATTCTTCTTTTTCTTGTCTGTCATCGTCGTTGCAGTGATCTCCTCTTCGACTCCGTCTCTGAGTGTTGTCATTGTAGTTGTCCTCTTATAGGTGTAGCTACTGAAAGAAACACCTTTGTTATCAGACAAAACAGTCTCAATATATATATATTTTTAGAGGTGCAGGGTGTTTATCGACACGTTAACCAGAGGTCCGGTTTACTTTAAAAACAGTCTATGCTATACTTTACTTCAAACTTTTAAGTACACGTTTACTTATTAGAGGGGAAATACGGGACTGGGCGAAGTCGGGAGTCTTTTTGCCATCGGCGAATTTTTAAATAAGCGCACAACTTTTGGAGAATAATTTGCGACATCTGCCTCGTTTCAAATCCATAGACAGACTAACTCTAATCTTTTGTTTCTTGTCAGCGACAGAAACTAGTTAGCTGATCATGTTCCCAAACGATTAGCAGATTTGCCTTACCCCTACTAACCCTGAGGTACCGTTGTTTTATCTCACAGTTCACCTATCTGTTGCTCACTCGTGGGAAATAGATAAATTACCACCCGATGTGTGGGTGACAAAACAACACTGTAACAATTTGTACTAGTAAAAGTACTCATATTCGACATAAGTTCTTTCATAATGCAACATTTCTATTAATCTCTCTCTCTCTCTATATATATATATATATATATATATATATATATATATACATTAATGTAAGTGGACGAATAGATGTACATTTGATTAAGTATGTACATAAATTGTATATTTATCTATTTATATAAACATACTATATGTAAATGTACATATATGTTTACAATATGCATGCATACACACAAACAATAAATACATTATCTATCTATCTATATATATATATCTTACACACGCATTACAAATAAACATGCATTTCTGTGTCAGCGCTGTCTACGTGACGGGAAAATAACTTAATGAGAAATTGCCCGAAAGAATATCAGATTAAATAGGCCATCAACATTAACCGGTTTACAAGAAAGTGTTAAGGGGTACATTTCAAGCGCTAGATTAATAATTATCACATACCGTCTTAAATGTATGTATATACCTAGAGAGATATACCTATGTGAGGTTAGTGGCAGAATAAATATATATATATATATATATATATATATATATGTGTGTATATATATACATATATATATATACAAAATGCATATATATATATATATATATACATATATATATATATATTTACGATACTAAAGATTGATAATAATTCAATGAGGGTTACGGCAAAAAACATTGCTTCAGTGCATAGTGAAATCAGTATATCTTGTACCAGACTGCTCCACGAATAATGAGGTATATATATATATATATATATATATATATATATATATATAGAGAGAGAGAGAGAGAGAGAGAGAGAGAGAGAGAGAGAGAAAGAGAGAGAGAGAATAATAGTTTGCTTGAAGGATTGCTGGATATAGTAGTAAGAGAGTTGAGCCAATGCACAATTATTCTCCATACATCGGCACTGTCTTACGGTTAACAACCGAATTTAACTAGATTTAATTAACATATAAAATCGTATAATAAGTAACAAACTACATTAATTCGATAAACTAATTTAATGAAACCAACAATGAATAATATTTCTTGAATATATGATAGCCAATCAAATTTTATAAAATGTGATAATCAAGAAGAGATAAATTAATTACTTTATATTAAAAACAAAACAAAAATATGCGAAAGTAAAACAACAAAACACAGGAACAAATAAAAATAAAAATATATCATACAAATTAATAAGCAAACAAAAAAATAGTTATCTTATATTACACACTGATTTTTGAAGACTACATTTATATACAAACCATTATTTGAAAATGTATTTCTTTCTTTTCTCTGCGGACTGGTGCGTTCAATCACTTCTCGCTGCCATCCATTTTGATGAATTATTTACACAGACGCTGTTTTCCTTTTGTGTTTATTATTTTTGACAAAGGGCAACTTTTCCCGATATATTAAATATATGAGTGTAAAGCATCATCCCTACCACACACAAACAGCTGACACAACACTTGTTGTCATGTAATATTTTAATGAACAATAAATACTCATCCCCCCCACTTCGATTTATTTGTGTTGTTCCTTCAAGCTTACAACCTATCCGGCACTCTGCATTTCCCTTAGTTTTCTCATCATATTACTCATATATATATATATATATATATATATATATATATATATATATATATATATATATATATATATATATATATATATAGTCTAAAGAAGCTTTGAGTCATTTTAACAAAAAAAAGAAGAAAAATGCAGTATTTAAACTGCATTTTACTTCTTTTGTTTTTGGAGAAACTAACTTAATCCAAGATATTGCAGACTTAACATTCCTTGGGAAATTCATGAATAAATTAAAAAAATTAAGTAAATACAATAGAAAAAGAAGGGGGTTAAGTATATAACAGTAAAACAAAAACAGGAGACCTTACGCGTCTAATATTAACACGGAGATCATCAGCTGTTTACCATGTAACTGTTTCGGAGATTTAAACACAGGACAGTTATAAAATCTATGGCTCTCGAATGGTACTGATTAAACTACCATTTCCCAAATAATCAAGTGTCGAAATAATTCAGCTTAAAATTTCACTAATATATACATAGATAAATTATAATAATAAAATAATAATAATAATAATAATATAGTACCCTTAAGACTACCGTATGATATGGTAATGTTCATATCAAATAACATTAATTATAACAATAATAATAAAAAAATAATAATAATACTATCTTATTATAGGATTTTATGTATTAATTAAATCTAGTTACATTCGGGTGTTAACCGTAAGAAAGTGCCGATGTATGGAGAATAACTGTGCATTGGCTCAACTCTCTTACTACAATATCCAGCAATCCTTCAAGCAAACTATGATTCTCTCTCTCTTTCTCTCTCTCTCTATATATATCTCCCCTCCTCTCTCTCTCTCTCTCTCATATATATATATATATATATATATATATATATATATATATATATATATATATATAAATTTATTTAGATACTGTATATTACATATTTCAGCAATGTACCGCGGTTTCATCCAAAAGTGCAGATTTAGACATCTTTAGTAAATCTCAGTGCCCAGTGGAATCATCGGCAAGTTGAAAAGATTGTAGAAACGCCCGACAGGGAATGGCGTCAACAATGCCAGAAAAACGATGCATCTCTGAGGGCGTCCCCGAAAATAATCCGGTGTGGGATAGTGATTAACTAGGGTTCAAGGGAGGCCTTCATTTTTTTCCCTAGCAAGTTTTATTTATTATTTATTTGTCTGTTAGCAAGTTTTATTTATCTATTTATGTATCTGTTTTTTTGTAATGTTATTATTATAACTGAACAATACGAAAGGGGTGGCTATATAGTTTACCGTTTGAGCCTGTGAAACTAGTGTGCTTTTTTCTTGTCGTTTCTGGGAATAAAGTTATGTATCGGATTAATTGTTCGATATAGAGCTTAAAGAGATGATTCAAATATGTTTTTATTGACTTAATGCGTTTGATTATTTTTCTTTATTGACTTGGTGTTTTCGTATTTTCTGTTATTTTTGTAATGTTATTGTTATATCTGGTCTGAAAAAATACGAAAGGAGCGGCTATATAGTTTGCCGTTTGGTTTGTAGAATTAGTGTGCCCTTTGGTTGTCGTTTTTGGGAATAAAATTATGTATTGGGTTAATTGTTCTATATAGTGTTGGAAAGCATGATGCAATAATGTTTTTATGGACTTAACGTGTTTGTTTCTTTTTGTTTATTGAATTGGTATTTTCATATTTTCTAGATCTTAATGGGAAGCGGTGTTTCGTTGATATGTCCCGTTTATAACCAGTAGTGTTGAAAACAAACTAAAACGAAAAAAGAACAAAAAATGGTTATAAACGGAATGATGGATACTATCTGTTATTTCCGTTTGAGGAGTATAAGTTTAGTCTCTTTATTAATGATGTGTTAATAATATTAATATTATATTTGTATTTATATTTATATTTAGTGTAATTCATTAAATTCTTATCTTGTTATTTCGCTCGTATCTATGTCCATGCGCACCGGCAAATAAACCTATATACACACACGAGCATGGACTCACCATCATGCCTATACACAACATCTGCACATGCGTGCATGTACACACATCTTCGCTCACATGTACGGGGGGTTATAAATTAAATTTTATTTTTTGTGTTTTAAATTTAATCTTTTATTTATTTTATTAATATTTTTTTATATTTTATATTTATTAATAATCTGCTCCTATACATACACACGCGAACTCGCACCCATGCTTGTACACACATCTGGACGTATACGTACGCCTGTACATTCATCTTCATTTATACAGGGGTGGGTGGGTGATTTGAGAATCTATTATATAGATTGTATGAAGCGGGGGTGGGTGGTGCTTTAGGGGTTAAGAACACTTTGTGGTATATCTGTAATCCCGTGATAGGAGAGTCACGTGAAGATGGGGTATATGCTGGTAAATGTATAATCAGCTTTGGATGGGGTTAGTTTTAGTACAGATGATGTTATAATCTGTGGTGAAAGGGTGGAGTGTTTATTGATGAAGGTTTTATCTGGGTTAGGACTAGGTTGTATCAGGGTAGGCAGGGTTTATGTAGTCGCGCCCGTGGTGTGTTTAACATATATCTTGGGGGGTTATTTTGTACGTAAATAGAAAGATAGGAATTTTATTATGGGTTTAGGGAGGTCTTGGGGAGATTAGTAATTTTATATGTTTTTAAGAACTACTTTACTATCTTTTTAGAGGAGTATTTGGTTTAAAGGGATACTTGGTGGATTATGTTATATTGTTATCAGAGCATTGGGCTAGCAGGAATTTATGTTCATGCAGTTTATGTAAGGGTTGTTGATAGCTTGTATAATTCTGAATTTCTCAGTAGTGCACAAAAAGCCGGTCCTGGAGGTGGGGCTGTAGGATTTAGGTTTTTCGGTAATTCTCCATTCTATTTTGTAGGGGGTGTTGGACTTATTGAGATCCCATACGTGGGTTGCCAGTGTCGTTATGTGGTCTTTTTTTAGGTATTTAATAGTGTTGTTGTGGGCGTGGAGCCTTTGTTTAAAAGATCCTTGGGTCATCCCGATGTATATATCCTCCCTTTCGGTATCCACCCCGGATATAACCTTGGCTTCGTAAACAACGGAGCTGACTGTGCCTACTCCGCCCAAGGGGCACGTCTCACCTCTTTTGTAAGAGCAACGGGGTGTGAGTGAATTAGCTGGTGGTTTGGAGGTCAGAATGGATCCCACGGACTGAAAACATGAATAGCTAGTTTTTACTGTATTTCTGTTAAAAAGTTTATGGAGATTATTTGATGACGGCAAGTGCTTGTGTATTAGTTTGAGAAATTGCTTACCTACGCTATATTTGACGCTAGGGGAAGGGGGGGGGCGAACCAGATAATATTTCTTTGTCTCTTGCGCCTGTGTTGGCTGGTTGATTGGTTGGGTATGTAGGATATTTTTTCGTTATAACCGCTCTCAGTGAGGGCATTATTGAAATACGGGGCTGCTTGTTGGAAAATCTCAGGTGTTGATGAAAGCCTTGAAATTCTTTTACTTATATTGGGTATAAGGTTCTAAAATATAAGTGGGGGTGACAGGATTTGGTGTGGATGTACCGGAGTTGTTCGGTGGGTTTGTGGTATGGCCTAGTTGAATTGTTGGTCAGGTCTAGGGATACGTCTAAAAAATCTACGCTAGTGAGCTTGGTGTCTATGGTGATGTTAAATCCGATTTCTTTTAGGAATGCGATTAACTGTTTCCTGAATCCGTCGAGTTCTTGCGCACAGAGCTTTACTAAAGATGTCTAAATCTTCCCTTTTGGATGAAACCGCTGTACATTGCTGCAATATGTAATATACAGTATCTAAATAACTTATATTAGCTCTCTTATATGAACGAGCACTTTATTTGATTTCTTTTCATATAAAACCTGACATTCTCCTTCTCTCTCTCTCTCTCTCTCTCTCTCTCTCTCTCTATATATATATATATATATATATATACACATATATATATATATATATATATATATATATAGATAGATAGATAGATAGATAGATAGATAGATAGATCAAATAGAGTGAAGGAAAAGAGACATTGATACAGAGTAAGACAGACAGAGAGATACACTGAGGAATGGCGGATTTTAAAAAAAACATGGTGTTTCACGATACGTCTAGTTACAAGCAATGAAGAAAAACATATTTATATTATGTTTTCATATATATATATATATATATATATATATATATATATATATATATATATATATATATTGGTTTTCAAGTACAATGATGATTTCGGAGCATAGGATATATGTGTATTTTACATAAGTAAAACATATAAATATATATATATATACATATATATATATACACATATATATATATATATATATATATATATATATATATATTTATACATGAATATATATGTCTCTTTATTATAGTGTTATATATATATATATATATATATATATATATATTTATACATGAATATATATGTCTCTTTCTTATAGTGTTACATATGTGTGTGTGTGTGTGTATATGCATATAGGTAAATAATTTATATCCATACAGGTGCATTTGATTTCACTTGTTCTTATGCATGAACAAAATACACATGTATATATATATATGTCTCATGCACATGCATATATATATGCACATGTGTATGCACATATATATATATATATATATATATATATATACATGCATATATATATATATATATATATATATATATATATATATATATATATATATATATATATGAACAGGACAGAATATTGCTTTCCATTCTAATTCTGCCCTTATCATTTTTTACCGTTTCTACATTTTCACATTCGAGAGAATGTAGAAGGTAAATATTAATCTTCAGTTCTTTTTCAAAAGAAATTTAATTTCAGCCGATATCTTTCCTGCAATCATGAACATTATTTTTTTTATAGTTTTACTACCACTAAGATTGTTTTACTACTACTACTACAAACACTAATAATAATAATTGCCTGTTGCTTACGATAAGGTTTTACTGATGAAAAGATGGGGATGTTACTTTCGAAATTGCTTTTATTTGTATCCATTCTTATTCTATTCGAGTATTATCGATTGAATTCTTACATTGTATGTTTTAACATATTTTTTATATAGAAATATTGAGAAATACAGAAGAAAATACTAGTCAGTTTAATGTTTCGTCAAGAAAGGCACTCAATGTCATATATTCGTACTGAAATCATTAGTCTAAACGGAATAGCATAACGCATATATTAATCATTGGTATTGTGTTATTTATTGAGATGGTTAGGTGCATCTTCACATGCGTCTATAACTTTATAATACATATATATATATATATATATATATATATATATATATATATATATATGTATATATATATATATGGGGAATAAAAGGGGAAAACCAGAAGATGTGTTTTTATGTGTTCATCAACGTTTCGTCTTTATTGTAGAACTTCCTCAGAATGATAATTTCATGAAAAATGTCATGCAAGTACATGAAAATATTGGGTTGACATGCTGTGTTGGTGAGAAGAAGTAGTAGCCACTACTGGGAGCGCAGGAACGAGGTCCGGGCAGAGAGAAGTAGTTAGCAGGGAATGAGATTAATGTGGATGGCTGTGAGTTAAAAAAGTAGAGGTGTGGGAGTGATTGGCAACCACATTAATTTCACTTACTCCCACCTCTCCACTTTTTCACTCACAGCCATCCACATTAATCTCATTCCCTGCCACCGACTTCTCTCTGCCCGGACCTCGGTCTTGCATCGGATTACCTTCATCCTTCCTTTCTCATATATATATATATATATATATATATATATATATATATTCTTTTGAAGAAGCTCAGAATCTTTTGACAACATTTTCAGGTGCATGTAGGGCTTTTGGTTTAACAATCCGTTTAAAGAAGACTGAGGTGGTCCATCAACCATGCCCTACCCCTAAACATGTTCAAGGAGTGAAACAAAATCCGCCTGTCCATGAATTTCCATTAGAAAAACTCAAAGTGGATGGCAGACCAATGAACTATGTCAAAAACTTTACCTACCTAGGTAGCAAAGTTAATTCTGCTGCTTCACTGGATGATGAAATCGTAAACCGAATTGCAAAACCGGCAAATGCCTCCAGAAAGCTGAAACATCGTCTTTGGATTAGCAGAGGCATTAAGTTGATCACAAACATCAATGTGTATAGGGCTGTAATATTGACAGGTCTTCTCTATGGATGTGAGGCGTGGACGCCTTACCGGCATCACATTCGCCAATTGGATGTGTTCCACAGGAGCTGCATTAGGACCATATGCGGACTTAGTTGAAGGACAAAGTCGCAAACACCGATCTTTACAACAGATGCCATATTGGGTGAATTGAAAGTTTCCTGTTGCAGCTTCAATTGCGATGGGCTGGTCATGTAGCAAGAATGGACGAAGGGAGGATACCTAAAGCACTGATGTACAGTCAGTTAGCTTGTGGTAACAGGAATGTTGGTCGGCCCTTGCTGAGGTACAAAGATAAATTGAAAGATGCGTTGACGGCAATTGGAGTACCCCCCCCCCAAAAAAAAAACTTTGAAGACTGTACAAAAGACAGGAAGACATGGCGAGCAGCTTGTTGCATTGGACTGGAAAGATTCAACGAGACCTGTGTGGATAATATGAGAACTGCCAGAGTGAGGCGAAAAGCTAGAGAGAGTGCTCCACAAGTGGCATCCGATTACTCACACACTTGCACTGTATGCGGCTTTCCGTGCAGGTCTCTTGCCGGACTCAGGTGTCATGAACGATCTAGACACAAATAAAACTTGTTGGAACCTCATACGTCGCAATCGACGGAGAGTCCATCATATATATATAATTAGAGCGATGAAGAGAATAAGAGATTGAGAGCTACAGAGAGTCATAAAAGCTAATGGTTTTACTACCCCCGCGCATAAAAACGTAGCAATTGCGCACACCATTAAGAGACCTACATAGACTACGCCCGCTGGTAACCTGTTTTTTTGGAGGTTAGGTATTGGATACATTTTTTCTGATACAGTTCTCTTGTTTTCGGGTACATCTGAAATGATGTACTGATGAGGTTCGCTATTTTTTCTTTTTTCTTTAAGTTACATTATGAGATTAGTAATTGCCTTACACATAATATAATAACCTTAATACACGTGTGTATACTGTTTGTTTGTATTATAATTGGAATTGAACTAAAATCGTTAATATATATATATATATATATATATATATATATATATATATATATATATATATATATATATATATATGTGTGTGTGTGTATATATATATATTCGAGATCTAACACGGTTTGTTGTTGTTGATCACTTTTACCTGGTCGTTGTAAATATTCACCGAATTTAAATTCCTCCTAACTTCCAAGCTAATTTGCGGTGGCCAACGGGTAAAACTCTTGACTGCGAATCAGTGGCGATTTGTGATCGTAAATTGACTTTACTGAAAAGTGTGTATGTAGGTAATAAATAAAGAAATAGTAATTTATAAATATTATATATATATATAAAAAAGTCCACAGGCGATAGGGTAAGGCGACGGGAACAGGTAAAGGATATTACTGGAAGTTCTTAGCTCGATCTCTACACTTTGGCGACCGGTGGGTGATGGCCGTTCTGCCCAAACATTTGAGCAATTGTGCAGTCCGTGTCCTCTATCGGTGACAAAACAGCCCTGTTTAGGGATAGCACTGCTTTCCCTATGCTAGGGAGGGGGCGATAAAAGGAGCCATAAACATATGCTAGCTCATCATTACCCTTGGCAGCCAACTGCAGCTGTCTGGGTATCTAACATGCAGTCCCAATAACAGAAGAAGTAAAAACTTTCATTTTGGATCTTGGAATGTCCGTACTCTACTTGAAAATGATACTCAGCCAGAACGTAGGACGGCTCTTGTCGCACTTGAGCTTAAAAGGTTTGACATCGATATTGCCGCCCTTAGTGAAACTCGCCTGGCTGGAAATTAACAACTGACAGAAGAAAAGGGTGGTTATACCTTTTTCTGGAGTGGCAAAGCCTCAGAGGAGCCTCGACATTCTGGAGTAGGATTTGCTATCAAGTCCAATCTTGCAGAATCATTGCCGACCCTTCCAAAGGGGTTTTCGGATCGCTTGATGACATTAACCCTTAATCTTTAATGTGATACCCGTGCTATTTTAATTAGTTGTTATGCTCCCACGTTGAACAGACCAGAGTAGGAGAAAAATGATTTTACCAGCAACTAAGAGAAATTATCACTAATGTTCGACACAAGGACAAACTTATTCTTTTGGGTGGTTTTAATGCACGTGTGGGTGTGGATAGTACATCATGGCGTGGTGTTCTGGGTCATCATGGTGTTGGTCGTATGAATGGGAATGGTATTCGTTTGTTGTCTCTTTGTGGAGAGCTTAATCTGTGCATTACCAACACTGTATTCCAGCAGAAAACTCCCACAAGACAACATGGATGCACCCTCGTTCTGAGGATTGGCATTTGATTGACTACATAATCACCAGGAGACGTGACCTTGGGGACTTTTCTATCACTCGTTCGTTCCATACAAGTTGCTATCTTTCAGATCATGCCTTGCTTCGAAGTAAAACGTCTTTTCGTTTACAGCACAGACGAGTGAAACGCTCCCCTGTCCCTAAAGAGATAAACATTCTACCATTAAAGAATACCGTTCAGCGGGCAGCACTGTCGGCCCGTCTTGATCGCTCATTAGATTCTATTGAAATAACCGATGATATCGAATCTTCCTGGAAATCCTTGCGGGACGTAATTCACACATCTGCATTGGAGGTTTTGGGGTTACCTGTCCGTAAACATCAGGACTGGTTCGATGACCAGAATGTTGAGGCCCAGGAGTTGATCAATGACATGCATAAGGCTCATAAAACCTGGATTGATGATAAGAACTCAACACTAAAGAGGAAATTGTACAAGGAATGCAAAAGTAAAGTCCAGAAAGCATTACGGCAGATGAAAGAGGCATGGTGGTCCTCACATGCTAAATTAATGCAAGAAGCATTTGACAGAAAAGACTTGAAAGTTTATTATGAAGGTATTAAGAAAGTTTTTGGACCGCAGGAATCTGGCGTTTCTCCCGTATCTGCAAATGATGGCACACTGATAAATGATAGAGCGGATATATTGAATCGCTGGAAGGAGCACTTCGAAGCGATCCTAAGCAATACTTCCACAACTGATGAAGAAATACTTTCATCTATCACTGAACGACCTGAGATTCCTGAACTCTCCTTCCTTCCAGCAATACATGAAGTTTTCGTTGCTATTAGGCAAATGTCGTCAGGCAAAAGGTCAGGGAAAGACACCTTACCTCCTGAGGTGTTTAAGTACGGTGGCCAGACACTAGTGAAGAAGCTGCACAGTCTCTTTGTGAAGATCTGGCACGGTGGAAATGCCCCTCAGGATTTCAAAGATGCATTAATTCAACACTTGTATAAGAATAAAGGCAATAGAAACATCTGTGACAACCATCGAGGCATCTCACTTTTGTCAATTGCAGGGAAGGTCTTGGCAAGGCTTATTCTCAACAGAATAATTAAACACCTTGTTGATGATATCTATCCCGAATCTCAGTGCGGTTTCCGTGCTGGTCGGGGTACTGTCGATATGATCTTTTGCCTCCGCCAGGTTGCCGAGAAAGTTCGGGAAAAGAACGAGGAGTTGTATATGGTTTTCATTGACCTTACAAAGGCCTTTGACACAGTAAACCGCGAAACCCTCTGGAAAGTGTTGGACAAGCTGGGAATACCTGACAACATGCTGAATGTAATTATTTCTTTCCATGATGGAATTAAGGCATCGGTTGTTTCAAATGGAGAGTCTTCAGAACCTTTCAATGTGACAAATGGTACCAAACAGGGTTGTGTAATGGCACCTGTACTATTTGCTTTGTTCTTTTCAGTTATGCTGAGATATGCTTTCGCTGATATAGATACTGGGGTGAAGTTTACATTTAGAACAAGTGGTGGTCTCTTCAACCAGCAAGGTTTCAAAGCTAAGACCTTTCTTCGACAAACTGTCATCGGGGATCTTTTGTTTGCAGATGACGCTGCACTTTGTGCAACATCTCGGGAGGAAGTGCAACTGCTTATGCACAGGGTTTCGGCTGCTTGCAAGGCTTTTGGTCTGACAATCAGCATCAAGAAAACAGAAGTGATTCACCAACCTCGCCTCATGCCTAAACAAGTTCAGGGTGTGAAGCAACGGCCACCAGTAAAACAACGACCACCAGTACACTGTTTTCCAGATATTCCAATCCAAGTGGACGGTAAAGATCTGAAATATGTGAAAAACTTCACTTATCTTGGGAGTAAGATAAATTGGAGTGCCTCCCTTGATGACGTAATCTTTAACCGAATTGCGAAAGCAACCACTGCCTTTGGAAAACTGCGTCATCGGTTATGGAAGGACAGGGGGATAAGTTTGAGAACAAAAGTACTTGTGTATAGAGCAGTTGTGCTAACATCACTGCTTTATGGATCGGAATCATGGACAGTCTATCGGAGCCACATTCAGAAGCTTGATGTCTTTCACAATAATTGCCTTAGAACAATTTGTGGTATCACCCTAAGAAATCGGATGTCTAATGCGGACCTATTTACATGCTGCGGTATTGGCGGAATTGAAAGCTTTTTGATGCAATCACAACTGCGTTGGACAGGACATGTCTTACGTATGGAAGATGATAGAATACCAAAGCAACTGATGTACGGCGAGCTCGACAGTGGAAGGCGAAATGTGGGTCGACCGCTGCTTCGCTTTAAGGACAAGTTGAAGATGAATTTGACATCTATCAATATTGCTTATCGTGATTTTGAACATCTTGCTTCTCGACGGAAGGAATGGCGATCTGACTGCCAGAGGGGCATCAGGCGGTTCTCTGTAACTGCCATTGATCAACAGCGCGAAAGACGCGAAAGAACAAAAACATCTACAAGTATCCCAGACGATTTTTCTCAAGATCTTCCTTCTTGCATCCATTGTGGGCTGGTTTGCAAATCTCTCGCAGGACTCAAATGCTATTTACGATTGAGTAAATGTAAGCATGCTACATCCATCGTAGACTAAACAAATTTTGAGTTGTCAAGACCTAATACGTCGAAATCGACGGGAGAGTCCATGATATATATATATATATATATATATATATATATATATGTGTGTGTGTACGTGTGTGTGTGTGTGTGGGTGTGTGTATGGGGGTGGGTGGTTGTCAGCGTATTGATTTATATATATGTATTTAATGTATACGTTTATATACGTTTATGTTTGGCGCATTTGTATACATATGTTGCTGTGCATTTGTATAGTATATCAGACACTTTGAGCACTATTATCTTAACCAGCTAATATAATTGATTTTACTTGATTTTACATATACGTTACCGTTTGTCTTGTTTGCCGCAGCTTGAATATCATGTGTTCTCATGCGAATGCTGTGTATGCGTTAGTTCATATCTGTAGAGATGTGTCGGTGTTTATATGCACGTGTCGGTTGAGCGCATTCGTCTCAGAGATTTAAACACGTGTTTCCTATACTAGCGCCAGCTTTAAGAGCATATGTATACACGTGTGTGTGTTTGTTTATGTGTGACTGTCAACAAGTTGACTTAGACAAACAACATCTACTGTCTTATTGTGTTACCTATGATTTGAAAAGTGTTTATTTCATAAATTAGAAACTTTAAAAATACTTAGATTAACGAAATTATGTTAAATAAATTAGATTAAATTAATTAAGAAGTTAACACTTAGATTTTTGCATAATTTAAATTAATCATGTGTATATTTCATTTCACAAAATGAAAGCGTAAAGGACATATATTCCGGCATGATTAGGTAAGTTTTTTTATAGCTGGGACCGAAACTATTTTGCCAATGGCTAGCAAAACAATGTTAGTATAAACAGATATATGTATAAAAAATTAAACAGCTCTATTTAATATTGATCAATATTATATAAATACAAACACACTATGTGACATATGTTGCTTCACACTTTACTTGTATTATATATATGTATACAACGTTAGGTGCCATACTCCACCAATTAACGTCCGAAAACCGGCGAATTGCTCGCCGCGTCGATTAATTATATATATAACTAGATGTTACTCTACAAGACGACATATTAATCTGGCAGTGTTTTTTAAGTTGTCTATTGCTCTTTGTAGTTTATTCAAAAATATTTGTCTATTTGCTTTTAATTTTAGAATATATATATTTAGATATATGTATGTATGTATATATATATATATATATATATATATATATATATATATATATTTATATATATATATATATATATATATATGTTGTTATTTTTATTTATACAAACATATCAATGCTACATATCAATGAAAATGTTTCGATCACTAGATTAAAAAAAAGCCATGATCTGATTGGGATAACAAAACATTTCTTAATATGCATATATTTCATATTGAGCGCTACTAGTGCGGTTAGTAAAGTTACCCCAACCAGGAATGGATCCAGAAACTGTGGTTTGAGTTGTCACCCTTTGCAAACTAGCTGTTTGGAGAATTTGAAAGCAAAATGGCTCTGGTTGACAGTCAATTTGCATAGGTGGGGCAATAAGTAGTATAAAAACTGTACTCTTTTCACTGAGCTTTGGAAGAGCAGTAGGGAGAGCAGAGTGAGACTGAAAGAAGAGACTGTGAAGTACAAAGAATTGTTCTTGAACTATTGATTACCGATTGGACGTTGAAAGAGATTAACCACTGTGGTTTGCAACCAGATTTTTTTATTTGTCTTCACGGATTGACAACAAGCTATTCCGGCAGTAACTATCGCAGGAAAGAGGATCAGCAGTGAAATGGTGAAGACGTTCTCTGGAGAGGGGGATGTTGTAGCCTGGCTGAGCAAGGTTAAACTTGTCGCTAAGTTGCAGGACCTCGCGGGTGTGGCCAGCATTTTACCGCTGTGTCTTGATGGTGATGCTCTGGCCCTATATCTGGAGATGCGGGAGGAGGATCGGCTGTCTGAAGACACTCTTCAAGAGAAGTTGAAGGAAGCCTTTACTAAAAGATCATTTGTGGCATATGGCAAACTAAGCCGTATGGTGTGGACCGGAGAGTCTGTCGATGTTTTCGCCAACAACATCCGGAGGTTGGCGGGACTAGCTCGATTCAATGGAGGAGACCCTCGACAGATGGTTAAGATGGCCTTCATAAATGGCTTCCCAAACCATATTTCCATAGCTCTGCAGCAACTGCCTGGTGTGAATACCATGGAGGTGGCGGAGTTGATTACACAGACTAGGGTGCTGGTCAGGCAAAAAGAGCGTGGACAGAAAAGCGTAGCTGACGCTCAACGAAGCAAACTGCAGTAGGAGATTGTGAAAGACGAAGAGCCGAGAGGGCTGTGGCAGAGACCCAGATTCGCTGGCAGATGCTACCGATGCCAAAGTCCGCATATGGCGAGGGAGTGCAGGGAGCCAAAGCCGGAAGTCACGTGTTACCGCTGTGGGAAAGTCGGCTACATCAGCAGATTCTGTCCCCAGGGAAACGGACAGGGGGAAGCCACTGCGCCGGAAGCTACCTCACTTATTCGATGAAGGCGCTTTAGGGTACGTCGCCACAAGTAGAGGTGACCCTGAATGGGCGAAGTGCAAAGGCCCTTGTCGACACTGGCTGTACTTCAACACTTGTCACCAAAGACATCGTTGACACATGCAGTGGGACCAGCAGCATTACGACAGTTGACGGCAGAGAGGTGAAGTGCAATGGCACAAGTGTCGTTTGGTTGATGGTATGTGGGATGTCACTAACAATCCAGGCGATTGTTATTAACAAAATTGTCACGGGCGTCGATGCTGTGCTAGAGATGGACGCAATTGCTCTACTAGGGGGCGTCACAGTACATAGGAACACCGTGAGATTTGGAGGACATCAACGGGCTGCAGGTGTGCGATCCGAAAAAAGGTGGCAATGGAACAGGAACGTCCGGGTCAGACAAAAGTTGCATGATAGAGGACCAATATTTCTCTGCACACTTTGATGGTGAGAAATCGACAGTTAAGTGGGTATGGAAGGGAGAACCTCCCGTACTGAACAACAGAGTGGAATGCTACGAGCATACGTTGCGAAGAGGCGTAAGAATTGAATTTGAGAAGGAGGTGGACGGTTGGATCTCAGAGGGGATTTAAAGACGATGGAAGGAGAATGTGGAAGGCGTGCTGCCGTTAATGGCGGTTGTTACGCCCACAAAGCAAAAGGTTCGGCCAGTACTGGACTTCAAGGAACTGAACGTATACGTTGCGTGTCACACGGGAGGCGATGTGATGGATGTGTGCAGAGAGACCATGCGAGAGTGGAGGCAGATGCAGAAAACTGCGGCGATTGTGGATTTAAAATCTGCATACCTACAGATCCACATTTCGCAGGAATTCTGGAAGTACCAGCTGGTTGGATATAAAGGCCAAGCATACTGCCTAACTAGGTTAGGTTTTTGCCTGAATGCTGCACCAAAGATCATGGCGGCGATCCTCAACACGGTGCTTAGCAAGGAGGATGCAGTCAGAAGAGCCACAAGTTACTGTATTGATGACATCATGGTGGATGAGACGGTAGCAACTGCGAAGGGCGTAGTAGCGCACCTCAACGGCTTTGGGCTGATCGCAAAAAGCCCCGAATCGTTGGAGGGAGGAGCGGCGTTAGGGCTCCAACTAAGGAAGGACCAGATAGGAAGGTTAGTGTTCCGGAGGGGTAATGAAATCCCGGAGGTGTCTGAAAAAATGAGCAGGCGGGAACTCTTTTCGATATGTTGAAGACTGGTGGGCCATTACCCAATTGCAGGATGGCAACGGACTGCATGTAGTTACATCAAAAGGCGAGCTAGTGGAGCGAAGTGGGAGGATGGAGTTGATAAAGAGACTGTGGACATTATGAGAGAGATTATTGAAGATGTGAAGAGGGAGGATCCAGTGAGAGGTGTTTGGCACGTACCCAACAGTGCAGAAGATGTTGTGTGGTGGTATGCAAGCAGTATAGCAGTGGGGTCACCTTGGAGATAGGTGGTGTCATTGCAGAAGATGCTGCTTGGTTTCGGAAGAAAGACGACGTGGCTCACATAAATGTGGCGGAACTGGATGCGGTTATGAAGGGCATCAACTTAGACTTGAAGTGGGGGCTACAGAATGTTGAGGTGAAGACCGACTCGGCCACTGTGTTCTCTTGGGTCCAGTCCGAAGCTACAGGAGAAAGGAGGGTGAAGACGAAAGGCGCCACCGAGATGCTCGTGAAGCGTCGATTGATGACGTTAAGGGAGCTGATTAGGGAATTTGATCTTCAACTCAGGATCAGTATCGTTCCCTCAGCGAAGAACAGAGCAGATGTGATGACAAGGGTGAGGAAGACCCTGCTAAAATCACCGAATGAGGCGGCTGCTGCAATATGTGGCTTGGCTGAAGACACTCCGAAGGATTTGCATGACGTGCACCATTTCGGAGTGGATAGAACCTTGTTCTTGGTCAGGAAGGTAGACCCCAGAATCACAAAGGAGGCCGTCAGGACAGTGGTTGAGAGATGCCACCGGTGTCAATCAGTCGACCCTGCGCCGAGTAGACACGAAGCTGGTGAGGTTCAGGTGGCAGAGAACTGGAGAAGGTTGGCGATAGACGTGGCGCACTATCGACAGAGGCCGTACCTGTCAATGGTCGACTGTGGACCTGGAAGAATGGCCATTTGGAGGGAGATCAAGGCGGAACACGCAGGTGAGATTGCAAAGGTCATGGAAGTAGTGTTTTTGATTAGCCGTCCAGTGACGGAGTGCTAATACACAATGGAACAGCCTTTCGCTCAGCAGCCCTGAAGAATGTGTTGGATAAGTGGGGAGTGCGGAGCTATTACAGGGCTGCATATAGACCAGGCGGAAACGGAATTGTGGAGCGGCATCACAGGACCATCAAGGCTGTTGCTGAAAGGGGCCAGATTTCACCGCCAGAAGCTGTCTTCTGGTATAATATGGCTCCAAAGTCAGGGCAAAAAGTGGAGTCAGTGCAGCAGAGGGCAGTCTTCAAGTACGAGTGGCGGCATCCCCGATCTGCGCCCGTAGCACCGTGGGAAGGGGAGAAGCAAGGGTATGTGCGAGTGGGAGAGGAAGTGTGGATAAAACCGCCTGACGCTCGCTGTACCACACGCTGGGGGAGGGGCATTGTGACCAGTGTCCAGTCCCCGAACAATGTATCAATTAACGGCATCCTTCGACACATCATTGATGTGCGGCCGGCAGTGGTGTCATCAGAGGAAGAACAAAGCGACGTCGAGCCAAGTCGCGACGTTCATGAAGAGGCACCGCGGAGATCGCAGCGAGAGAGACGCCCGCCATGTTGGTCGAGCGACTACGTGATGGGCTGACTAATGATGATCGTGTAGCTCAAGGGGGCGTGTGGTTAGCAAAGTTACCCCAACCAGGAATGGATCCAGAAAGTGTGGTTTGAGTTGTCCCCCTTTGCAAATTGGCTGTTTGGAGAATTTGAAAGCTAGATTGCTCTGGTTGACAGGCAATTTGCATAGGTGGGGCAATAAGTAGTATAAAAACTGTACTCTTTTTATTGAGCTTTTGAAGAGCAGTAGGGAGAGCAGAGTGAGGCTGAAAGAAGAGACTGTTAAGTACAAAGAATTGTTCTTGTACTATTGATTACCGATTGGACGTTGAAAGAGATTAACCACTGTGGTTTGCCACCAGATCTTTTTTATTTGTCTTCACGGATTGACCACAACTAGATAAACATAGTACAAGTTATCCGGGTGTTTACCATGTGGATACAACATACTCAATGATATATATATATATATATATATATATATATATATATATATATATATATTCTATTTGAACTTAAAATATTTCTACGGCCTGGGGGAGGGTAAAAACAAAATTCGGTGGGGTTGGAGAGATGAGGGGAGGAGGGAGAGGAACATTTTTGGGGTCCGGACAAACTTTTTAGAGGTCCGGACAAATTTTTTTTTTTTTTTATTTGAACTTGAAATATTTCTCATAGGTAGGGGAGAGTAAAAAAAGTTTGGGGGTAATGGAGAGATTGGGGGTTCGGGGCCATTTTTAGGGGTCAGGCCAAACTTTTTAGCGGGTCGCAACAATTTTGTTTTTTTCTTTTTGAACTTAAAATATTTCTCAGGGTTGGGGGATAGAAAAAAAAATCGGTGGGGTTCGAGAGATGAGGGGAGGGGGTAAGGGAAAATTTTAGGGGTCGGGCCAAACTTTTTTTTTTAACTTAAAATATTTCTCAGGGTTGGAGGAGAGTAAAAAAAAATTGGGTGAGCGGATGGAGATATTAGGGGTCGGGGAAAATTGTAGGGGTCGAGCCAAACTTTTTAGAGGGTCGGGCCAATTTTTTTTTTTTTTTCGAACTAAAAATATTTCGTATGGTTGGGGAAGGTAAAATACTTTTTTTGGCGGTGGTGGTGGAGAGGAAAAATTGGGGGGTAGAGCGGGGAAATATTTTGTAGGGAGGGGGTGCAAATTTTTTTTTTATACTTAACATATTTTTGAGGATTGGGGAGAGTATAACATTGTTGGGGCAGGTGTGGTGAAGGGTAAAAAAAATTGGGGGGTCGGGGTACATTTTGTGGTGTGATGGGGCCAATTTTTTTTATTTTTCAACCTGAAATATTTCTTAGGGTTGGGGAAGAGTAAAATCTTTTTTGGGGGGTGGGGCTGAAGTGTAAACATGTTTTGGGGTTGTCGGGGATTTTTTTTTTACTTGAACTTAAACAGGGTTCATTAATATGAGTTATTTTTTTATGATAGTGACACTACATGAATGAACTTGATTTTTGTTCTTTGATACGACAGGAGCGCATTAATATGAGTTTTATTTTAGGATAGTGACAAAACATTAGCTAACACTATTTTGTTTTTTTGACATGACAGGGGCGAATTAATTTGAGTTGTTAGGTATGTTAACTAGGCTGGAGATAGATACATATATAGTATGTGCACCCTTTCAGAGATAGGTAAGGATATAGTATGCGCACCGAGGATGCGATAGGTACGAATATATTATGCGCGCTTGGGCAGTGATAGCTGTATATATAGTATAGCACCGGGGGGGGCAATAGGTACGTATATAGTAGTGCATATAGGTGGTGATAGCTACGTATATAGCATGTGCACAGGGGCGGCAATAAGTATGTGTATAGAATGCGCACCAGGGCGGTGATAGGTATATATTTAGCATGCACTACGGGTTGCGATCAGTACGTATAGAGCACTCTCACCGGGGCAGCGATAGGTACCTATTAAGCATTCACACCAGGCCAGTGATAGGTACATATTTAGCATTTGCACCGGGATAGCGATAAGTACGTATTTAGCATTCGTACCAGGGCAGCGATAGGTACTTATGTAGTATGCATACCGTGGTGGCAAGAGGTATGTATGTAGTATGTACACTGGGGCGGCAATAGGTACTTATATAGTATCTGCACCGTGGCGGCAATAGGTACGTATATAGTATGCACACCGGGGCGGCGACAGGTACGTATTTAGTATGAACACCAGGGAGGAGATATGTATCTATATAGTATGCACACCGGGGCTGAGATATGTACCTATATAGTATGCACACCGGGGCGGAGATATGTGCCTATATAGAAGGCACAGCCAGCGGTGGTAATTTTATAGAAATATGTCATACTTTTGCACTGGGCAACGTAGGAGAAATGGTGGTGAAGAAACAGATTCCGCAAAAGACAAAATGAGTAAGTAGCGGTGAAATGGGGCGACCAGGGAAGAGAAAGGCAGAAAGATAAAGAGACGGCTATAGAGAGAGGGAGAGAAATAGAAGTTTGAATATAAAGATGTAACACACGCGATTTTTCTTCAATTATATGTTTTTATGACCCCGAGCAACGCCGGGTAACCACGCTAGTGTACTACTAATTTGGAAATCAGCCAATGTAATTATGTGATAATAATTTTTGTTTCAACCCACTTAGTCTTGTGCACGTGACGTCACAGTAATAGGTATATGACGTCATCGTTATAGGGTTTGAATTGTTTCTTTTTACTCTTCAAAATGTATTTTACTTCAACATTTTGTTTTCCTTCAAAACTTAGGACCCGGACGCTTCTGCAGAATAGGAACCATGGGTGTTTCTGCAGTATAGGAACCAGGGATGCTTCTACAGTATAGGGATCAGGGGTGCTTCTATAGTATAGGACCCAGCACCGGGGGTGCTTCTACAATATAGGAACCGGAGGCTTCTGCAAAATAGGGACCATGGGTGCTTCTGAAGTATACGGACCAGGGGTGCTTCTACAGTATAGGATCAAGCACCAGAGCGCTTCTACAATATAGGACCCAGATGCTTCGGCGTTTTCCAGGAGAATAGTGCTTAATATCTTAGATAGAGCTACTGAGTTGATAAGTGTGCCTTATATTTTAACGCCATCTACGTTTATCTTCGGACTATTGTGCAGATGAAAAGGAGTGGGGATCGGTAAGAGTGATTTTAGTAGTGCTCGAGAAGCCTCTTTGATTTTCTAAATACTCGGCGTTGTCCGGGAGAACAGTGCTCAATATCCTAGATAGAGCTACTGTAGTGATGTTTGCCTAATATTTTAACGCCATCTATGTTTATCTTCGGACTATTCTGTAGATTAAATGGAGGGGGGATCGGTAAGAGTGATTTTAGTAGTGCGCTAGAAGGCTCTTTGATTTTTTAAATACTCGGTGATATCCGGGAGAAAAGTGCTCAATGTCCTTGATAGAGGTACTGTAGTGATTAGTTTGTATAATATTTTAACAGCATATACGCTTCTCTTCAGACTATTTTGCCCATGGAAATGAGTGGAAATCAGTAAGAGTGATTTCAGTAAGTACTCGGCGGTTTGAACGTAAATTATTTCTCAGGGTTTTAGGATAGTAAAAAAAAATTCAGGGAGGTCGGAAGGATGGGGGTGGGTGTGTGGTGAAGTTTTTTGGGGTCAGGCCAAACTTTTTTAGGGGTCGGGCCCAATTTTTTTTTTTTTAACTTAAAATATTTCTCAGGGTAAGGGGAGAGTAAACAAATAATGGGGGGGGGGGGCTGGAGAGATTGGGGGGTCGGGGAAATTTTTAGGGGTCAGGCCAAACTTTTTAGGGGTTAGGGCAAAATTTTTTCGTTTTTTTTTTAACTAAAAGTATTTATCAGGATAAAGGGTAAGTAAAAAAAAATAGGAGGTTAGGATTAGAGAGATGGAGGGAGGGGATCGGGGACAATTTTAGGGGAGGAGCCAAACTTTTTAGGGGGTCGGGCCAAATTTTTGATTTTATTTTTTTAATTTAAAATATTTCTTACGGTTGGGCGATAGTAACAAAACATTCAGTGGGGTTGGAGAGATGGTGAGAGGTGGTCTGGGAAAGTTTTAGGGGTCAGGCTAAACTTTTTACGCGTCGGCCCAAATTTTTATTTTTTTTGTTTGAACGTAAAATATTTCTCAGGGTAGGAGGAGAGTGAACAAAATGTTGGGGCTGGCTGAAGAGATTGAAGGGTCGGGTAACATTTTAGGGGTTGGGCCGAAGTTTTAAGGGGGTCGGGCCAATTTTTTTTTTTTTAACTTTAAATATTTCTCAGAGTTGGGGAGAGTAAAATAAATAGTATAGGGGCCAGGGGTGGTTCTACAGTATAGGACCCAGCACCGGGGGTGCCTCCACAATATAAGACCCGGAGGCTTCTGCAAAACAGAGACCATGGGTGCTTCTGCAGTATACGGACCAGGGGGACTTCTACAGTATAGGACCCAGCATAATATAAAAGTGTATTCTCATGTAAATTTTTTTGTTAGAAGATAGATAAGGAAGAGCGATAACACACGTTTAAAATCACAATTTAGGTTTTTAAAACAAGGTTAGAGAATATACATAACATATAAAAGTGTATTCTCATGTAAAATTCACAGAGTAAGATGAGGAGAGTATTCTCGAATCTACAAACCCATCCCTTAGGGGTCACTGAGGCATATTTCATCAGTGGGGGGTAGTTATTTTACATTATATTTTATAGTAATTTGAAATTGCTGAGTCATATTGTAATGTAATTACGTAATACCTCAAGTTCCTAAAACAATTCATCATTTTTAATGAAATTTATTTGTTAGAGGATAGCTAAGGAAGAACGATAACTCACGTTTAAAAACACAATTCAGGTTTTTAAAACAAGGTTAGAGAATATACATAACTTATAAAAGTGTATTCTTATGTAAACTTCACAGAGTAAGATGATGGGAGTATTCCCGAATCAGAACACCCACACCTTCGGGGTCCAAAGGGCATATTTTATCGGGGGGGGGGGCGGATTTTCAGTTATTTTTCATTGTATTTTATAGTAATTTGAAATTGCTGAGTCATATTGTAATGTAATTACGTAATACCTCAAGTTCATGAAACAATTAACGGTTTTAATGAAATGTATTTGTTAGAAGATAGCAAAGGAAGTGCGATAACTCACGTTGAAAAACACAATTTAGGTTTTTAAAACAAGGTTAGAGAATATACAAAACATATAAAAGTGTATTGTTATGTAATATTCACAGAGTAAGATGATGAGAGTATTCCGGAATCTATAAATCCACACCTTAGGGGTCCATGGGGAATATTTCACTAGGGGGGGGGCTTTCAGTTATTTATTATTATATTTACTAGTAATTTGAAATTTCTGAATCATATTGTAATTTAATTACGTAATATCTCAAGTTCATAAAACAATTCATGGTTTTCAATGACAGCTATTTGTTAGAGGAAAGCTAAGAGAGTACGATACCTTATGTTTAAAACACACACTTTGTGTTTGTAAAACAATGTTAGAGAATATACATGAAATACACAAGTGTATTCTCATGTAAATTTCACAGAGTAATGTGATGAGAGTATTCCCGAATTAATAAACCCACCCCTTAGGTGTCCACGGGGCATATTTCATCGGGGGGAGGGCTTTTACGTTATTTTTCATCATATTTCATAGTAATTTGAAATTGCTAGTCATATTGTAATGTAATTACGTAATACCTCAAGTTCATAAAACAATTAATGGTTTTTAATGACATTTATTATTTAGAGGATAGCTAAGGAAGAACGATAACTCACGTTTAAAAACAAAATTTAGGTGTTTAAAACAAGGTTTGAGAATATACATAACATATAAAATGTATTCTTATGTAAAATTCACAGAGTAAGATGATGAGAGTATTCCCGAATCTCTACACCCACCCCTTAGGGATCTATGGAGCAGATTTTATCAGGGGGGTCGTTTTAAGTTATTTTTTATACTATTAAATAGTAATTAGAAAATGCTTAGTCATATTTTGCTTTAATTACGTAATACATTGACACAACTTTTAATTTTATTTAACGTTTCTTAGCGTCAATTCTATTTACATAGATGGGGGTTAAGAAACAATGTGAAGGTCCGCCACTAGCCGCCACTACCCGCCACTCTATACGTACACAAATAAATGTACATGTACATTTTATAATATCTTATATAAAAACAGTATTTTATTTTACGTTTTTTAGCGCCAGGGACACGCCTCTAAACTTTTATTTATTTGGTATTGTTTTTTAAATAAGCGACAAACGCTAATCAAATTATAGCTGTTATTTTACGAAATAAATTATAGGAAATCACAACATGGCCGTCAGCGATTAAGTCATTGCATTCAAGTTCGATTTTAAAGTCTTTAAACACAAGTATATTCTGATTTGTGTGTTGATTGTATTTAATATCTCATTGGATTTGTGAATCTTAGGTAGTGAGCAGAAGTTGTTGTTTTTTTTTGTGGAGATATTTATACGGACATCCTTTTCACTCTTTGCTGATATATTATTGTACGTTGTGTAAAGTTTAGCGAGTTTTAAAATGATTTTATTGTCTATATTGTTTCTAATTTTGTTGTATTAGGCTATGTACTCTACCGACTTTAAAAGTTCCGTTTTATATAAAGTGTAATCAATGATGACTACAGTACTGCATTTGTCTGCTTCTTTTATACTAATGTTGTTATTACTTAGGATATTTTCTATAGCTTGGTTGTGTTTAAATGTTAGGTTTTGATTGTTACTTGCAGTTGAGGTTCTATGAATTTTCAAAAAAATGTCTAATTATTTCGTATCTCTGTGATTGTTATGGAAGTATGTTGATTTATTTTTGACTAATGAATCATCTGTTATATTTTTTGTTATAATATGGTGTTTCTATACGCCTGAATTTACGTACAAAATATCCAATATATTTTTTCGGTGTGGTTATATTGCTTTGTGCAGTAGGGTAGATTTTGAGACCAATTTTTAGTATTTCAATTTCCTTCTTTCTTAACATATATTTAAATAAATCAATGATGGAGTTTTTCACCTGGGTAGAGTTTAAAAAAAAAAAATAATATCCGAAACAATGGTTTAAAAAATATGTCTACACACCATTTCTATTTCAAATTGGCGTAGCCGCGCTTAGAGACATCACGTGATTTTCTGACCCAAAAGTCCATTACTATCGGACGATGAAGAAAAAAAAAGAAAGAAAACAACTGCATTGACACGGACAATTTTATTTCTCAAAAACTCACATTAAATAAATGTTATTTATTTTAACACTATACATTGTTATGGTTATTTAAAAAAAGAAATATATATGTATACATATATATATATATATATATATATATATATATATTAAATGGTGGATCAAACACAAAAAAAATCTAAGTTTTACTTACAGAAATTGCCCGCTATACACCACTATTACACCCAGGATTCTACAGACAATCAAAAACCCTTTATATTATCTGTATTAAGATAATACAATTTCCACGCAGAAGAAAAGGCCTACTAGCGAAATAGACTAACAACGAAATATATAAGCCCATGTGAAATATAAGGCAAATGTCCGCAATTTACCCTAAGAACTTTCCAATCATTACCAAGCAAATTCTTTAATACAATATAACACTCCCGCCCTCGGATATAATGTACTATACTTATTACATCAACATCTCTTCTACTTACCCAAATACAACCGATAGTCGCACCCTCGTAAACCGTACATATCAGAAATAACCATAAATTTCCACATACCTCATCATATTCTAAAAAATAAACATTTAAATATATTCAGTCTTACTAGTTAAATACCTAAAAGTGTATTCATCGAATACCCTTGAGTAAAATCACAAATATATATATATATATCACCAAGGTCTAAACATTACTGATTTGAACAGACCCAGCGATAGGCTTATACACATTATTAGATATACGCTAACAGTTAATTACACTTAAGTAGCTGACACGAACTAATATAGACACCACACATTACGATAGCAAGCTTATATTCACCCACCACTTGTTCCTTTACTGACGGAGATACACTCTCCATTTACACGTCGCCCCACATAGTTAATAAACTAGAATTATAACAATATGTTTGCACTCAAAATATACGCACTATCCAAAACTTATGTAAAATAATATAAAGATGATACTTAAACCCTTTAAAACAGGAGTACAACCCCACCACAAAATCTAACCCAGTCACTCACAAATAAACTACCACCCACACTATCACCCCTAAATATGAACGCATCATTGAAGCAAATAAACATACAACATTCATTATCATCAATTAATTTCTTCTAAATCATACTTATTAACGATTAAGAAGAATATAAAGATATGGTCCGTTCATAGTGGCTTGATACTTTTTCCCAAAAAGTAGGCGTTAGTGAACTCACCGAAAGACGTTATCGTGATCGTTGAACTACATTCTTACATTTGTTTTTATTTCGTTAGGCGCTGTGATTTAATTGACGCTCTGACGACCTTGTTTAAAAAATAAAATGCCACCTAAATCAATGAAAGCATCGTACGTCTCTGAAGTGCGTAACGCATAGTTTTTAAATAAATAATTTGTATTAGCTGTCACGTTTTTTTGCGATAATGTACTTTGATGATTTCTTTTAAACATACACCAACACACTATATATATATGTATATGTTTATACTTACTTGTTTGCGGTGTCAGGTGTGATTCTTTAGCAGGGGTTCGAACCTTGCGACCGTCTGAGATTATCATTTCCTACACTGATGAGGGCGAAAGTTTAAAACGTTTTATGGTAAATATAACTTAATATTACTACTTAAAATTAATATTGTTATAAGCCCCTTTAATAAGATTGAAGTTGAGCCCTGTTATGGCAAGTTAAACATAGACTGACACGTAGCTATAAGGCATATTGCGACAACGATTGTTGATCTCTAGTTTGTATTTGTATATGTGCCTCCCTTCATATAAATAAAACGACCGTCTGAGATTATCATACCCTACACTCATGGAAGCGAACGCTTAAAACGCTGGTGTATGTAGAGAAAAATAATTTAATACTATTTATTTTATTTAAT
The DNA here is from genome assembly GCA_963556195.1 of Sepiola atlantica. Taxonomy (NCBI): domain Eukaryota; kingdom Metazoa; phylum Mollusca; class Cephalopoda; order Sepiida; family Sepiolidae; genus Sepiola; species Sepiola atlantica. The sequence goes on from OY744518.1 coordinate 40,933,271, forward strand.
ATGTATTATGGTATATATATATATATATATATATATATATATATATATATATATATATATATATATACAGGGTGTCTCAAAAAAATGTACTCACTCGTAGAATGACGAGAAAACTTTTATGTATGAACATAGAGTGAAACATGATTTTTCAATTACATTTGTTTCATGTATTTGAAGCTATTTCATTTCTCTCTATGTTCATAAATGAAGGTTTTCTCGTCATTCTAAGAGTGAGTACATTTTTTGAGACACCCTGTATATATGTATATTGACAAATAAGAGCGCATTATTGCTGTGTTCGTGCATTTTAAAAGCATCACTAATAATTGAAGACGTGTGTTCAACTGGATTCAATCAGCAGGAATTCTTCTGTTGTTTTTGATACAACTACAAACACGAAATCAGTTGCCTGTTCTCTTCTAACTGGATTACATCAGAAATAATGTTTGTTTTGTTTTTGATACAACAACAGAACCGATAACAGTGTCGCTTTTTTCGTAAATTCTAAAATAATCACTTATATTTCCGTGCGTTATTTACCAAATTCCATCGGAAAGCATTTTTGTTTTGTTTTTGATACACCTACAACGACAGGAGCAGTGTGGAAATTGTCCACAATTATAAAATTATCACGAACATTGAAAGGCGTTTTTTTTTGCCCGTGCCATTCTAACTGGATTCAATGAGAAGGAATTTTATTTTTGTTTTCACCGACGGCGATACATACTTGTAGAAGTCGGCCTGCGTAACAATCTGCGTGCCCACAACTGGACATTGTAATTGTGTAGGGATTATCTGTAAAGTGCCCATTGTATTTACGTCGAGGATGAACCAAAGTTGAAAGTTCGCCAGAACGCATTCAATTGAAGTACCTGTACACCAAGCATAGAGATTCAACATTGCGACAATAGGACAGACGCTGAAGCTTAGTTACCGGTGTGGACCTATTAGATGATACCCTCTCTTGTGAACCCTGTATAAGAGGGGGAAACTAGTTTTTTGTGCACTAGCCAATATCTGACAACAATACCCAATGCATGGGCGAATGGTGGCTTTGTAGAGTTATAAGTACTGGTACATGTGAGAAAGTGTCTATCACAATAGTATTAGCCCGCTTTCCTTACAGCCGCCTTGGCAGTATCGTCTATGTATTTTATAATCATTAACAGACAGACAGTTTCTCGGTATCACAGTTATAAACTGTGACAAGCAAAGCGGGTTTCTCAAGCCCGCATCGAACTCTACAGTGTAGTCAATAGATGACGTTATAAACAATCAGGCTATCTGTAACCTGCCATGATTAATCGCAAACTCAATGGTTATATAAACACTTCAACTGCCATAGAGTACTTCATTTTTTATGAATATAGATATCCATTTACGTTGATATCAGTTGCTTATTTCACTTACCACAGGAATGGGGCAGGTGTAATGCCTACAGTTTAGCGGCTTACAATTGAACTACGACACTCCTCTAGTAATATGTCTGATTAAATAGTTCATGTATTTTTATGTAATAAATGTTATTGGTGAATTGATTTTCGTTCGTTGTTCTTTGATTTTGCTTTCTACTACTATTTTCATTGTTTAACCTCCTAAGTTATTAAAATGCATAAAATTGCATTATTTGTCGGCCTTAAATGTATAGGACGTGATTTCTGATAATATATACACACACACACACACATATATATATATATATATATATATATTATTAATTTTATATATACATATATATATATATATATATATATATATATATATATATATATATAATGTGAATCAAATGAAAAACAGTTTTCAGTAGAGGAGTTGTGCCTCCGGGTTCAATATTAATATTATCAACATTTGCTGACATTTTTGGAACAGACATCAATTCTGATCATTTACCCGAATTAGAGGAAAGGCAGTGTTCTGTGATTGTGTGTGGAGGGGGGAGACTAATTTAATAGTATCAACATTTTCTGATTTTTTTGGGAATGAACATCATTTTTGGTCATTTACCTATGGTTTACCTTTCATTCAAATCTAAGGGAAAACAGTTTTCAGAAGGGGAGTGCCGGGGACCCCCAGCGTTGAAGTAATATATTTCTCATATAGCCTATGACCTCCGCTGAGAGATCAGTAGCCCACATGCCAATGTTCAAGCAATTTTCTCCAGCGGTGTAGGTCAACATATTACACAAAGATCAGGCGGGCACACACACAGTTACTATATTATATATATATATATATATATATATATATATATATATATATATATATATATATATATATATATATATATATATATATATATATATATAATTCCGTTAGACGTTTTAAAGTAAATTTCAGAAAACTACAATTCGGACATGCATACTAGATCTCATGATAGGTACGATATATGCATTATTTTCAGGAGTCTTCTTATGATAATAATGACAAATAATAACAGTAATAATAACAACAATAATAATCATGATAATAATTTGATGATGATGATTATGATGATGACGAGTATGATGATGATGCTGATGACGGCGACGACGACGATGATGATGATGATGATGATGATGATGATGATGATGATGATGATGATGATGATGATGGTGATGCTGCTCCTGCTTCTGCTACTGCTTCTGCTTCTGATGATGATGATGATGATGATGATGATGATGATGATGATGATGATGATGATGATGATGATGATTGAATTGCACGTTTGTTAAGCTTGCATGATTTTATTTGAAATGTTTTTTTTGCTATTCTTAGACGGTCCAGTTTTGTTCTAAAAAAACTGGTATTGCGCGATGTTAACTCTGTATGTTCTTCTGTTTGTACTGATTAAATTAACATATGTTATATAATCGATCGCAATAGTATTCAATACTCATATTTAATTATGTTTTTGTTTTACACCGTCAGATTCTATTAAGTTGATAGTCTCGTGATGTATTTTCGATCTAAATATTAAAACAAAGTCAAGTCATATGCCGTAGCGGATGTATGCGGCCTTGTGAGTTCCATTGTACTTCTCATTGATTCCCTAATAATAATTCCATGCTATGGATATTAATTTGCTACGCTGAGAAATCGTAGAAGCGATTATATCATATTTCTTGAATAATTGACGTAATTACATTATAATTAAATTATATTAAATATGTAATTATACATTGCATTTGAATAATTGCAAATACTGTATAGAATAATATATATATATATATATATATATATATATATATATATATATATATATATATATATATATATATATATATATGGGGGTATGTGTTAATATGAGCGAAAGAGAGTAAGTGTAATATAGTTTATCGGAGATTCATATCATGCATTTATTTTATGTAATACCTCTATGGGAAGTAACATTTATAAATCTAATCCAATTGTATGTACGTTTTTTCTCATTCTCTTTTACCTTAAATCGTGGCATCTCTCAGACCACATGCACTAAACAAGCGTATAAATAAATGATAGCATCAGTTATTATGTGATTCCGTGTTACTTTATTGCATCATATATATATATATATATATATATATATATATATATATATATATATATATATATACATATACATATATATATATATATATATATATATATATATATATATATATATATATATATATATATATATATATATATATATATCGTTCGTATGCCGTATAAAAGTAGTACCTGTTCTATGTATATATTTTATGGGAGTATAATGTCCGAATTTCTAAGAATAGCCCGCGTTACTTTAAGGTTACTGGATTTTATACCTCCAGTAACTTCATTAGTAATAAGAATGCTTAAACAAGGTGGAGATAAAAATAAAATATTTAGACAATTAACTAAGGCAATAACACGCTATCTTGACGCTGTTAAATTATATGAAATAAATCAAAAGAAATTGATAAAATAAATCAAAAACTCTACTATAAAAATGTATAACATATGTAAATAGTCCATGGTGAAATAAATAAATAAATAAATGTATATATATGTATATATAGAAATATTTTTATAAATATATATTTTTAATTTTAAATAATTTTTAATTTTTAAAATTTGTAGACAAGGAAAATAACCAAGAGGAAAAAAGAGGGTTATCATAATGGAATCATCTAACTCTATAAAATTAATGTTCTGTAAAATAGTAAATACTCACTACTCAAAAACAAATCTGGAGGCAAAACAAAATCAAATATTTGTAAACTTTTTAAATTAAAAAATAATTATTAATAGGGAGGTAGTTTCTGATCAACACTGTTGGGATGCCATGATAAATAAATACTGCTTTGTTTTTAAAATCCCGAAACAGTTTTCATGGTAAACAACTGACGATCCCTTATATAAAAACATATATAAAAATATATTTATATTAGAGTAAATTCTTGGAAGTTGACTAAAATAGTGATTGCAGTAGAATGATTGACTTACTAGACTAACATCTTTCAACGAACATTTTTTTTTCACTTTTGAAGGTTAAAAGAACTTCCGAGACTATATATATATATATATATATATATATATATAGAGAGAGAGAGAGAGAGAGAGAGAGAGAGAGAACATATATTATTGTTGTGTCCTAGATGTTAATCAAATGAAACATCAGTATTCAAATGAAACACCAGTGTTCATAAATAGTGCTTGATTACAGATAGAGCTGTTTTTTTGTATATTTCTTCTATTAATGCTAACATTATTGGCTATATATGTGTATTAATATTTCAGCTGCGATCTCCCTCGAAAACCAGCTTCCTCAGACCTTCAGATAAAAAATAAATAAAGCATAACAATGTTCTTAATTATGTGTATTAAACTGGTTGGGGGAACGGATAGGTCATACTTAAGCAGGTAATATTCATATACAACTACAGATTTACAACACTCCCTTTATTTTACTTTTAATCATTTATGTTCATTGGGTATGTTTGTTTGCTTTCAACTCCTTTTAATACATTTTATTAGACTACTCGAGATCATCTTAAACGTCGCCTAAGCAGAAACATATGCGCGCGTGCAATCGTAAAAGTACAAATTAACCCCTTAATGAAGCCAACTATTCTAACTGTCAGCGAATATTGTTTTCCAAGCTGATTGTTCAATTATACACACATCCCTTCCAAACCTGTATTATACACAAAGTAAAGAAGTGTGTGTATACCTGTTGAGTTTTTCCGAACATCTGAGAAAACTGATTCTCGAGAGAGATCGCAGCTTAAACATGTATGCACATATGTAAACAATAATGTTTTCATGAATTAAAAATGTATACTATATATATATATATATATATATATATATATATATATATATATATATATATATATATTCTATATGAAGTAAAAATATTTCCCCTGTACCTTTGTCAAGAATAGGAAAATAACAATATGCATCAAAGTCTACTAAACGCACCACTATTATACGCTTATTTACTCGAACGTCTTTTAGTAAATGTGTAATTATTTTCCCCAATCTAACTCTAAATATTACTTTCAGCATACTATTTCAGACTCTCCCAAAAACATACTCCATATAAGTGGTAGCGAAACCATTCTACCCTAACACTTTTATACTATTAAAACTTTAGTACTTTCTGACGCCGGGAACTAATGAGCGACGTCTAATTTTTCTAAATCGTGTCCGTTAGTATTTACTGTTAGTCTTCTATTAAATTACTACATAATAAAAAAAACATTACACACGCATTGTATGGACACTCTCTGTTATTCTGCTAATTTTCGAAAATATTGTATAACGTTATTTTTTCCTCTTACATGTACAGTCATACTCATTCCGGTTTTTAGATCAACATGAAATCAAACGTGTTAGATAAGAATAGAAATACATGTATCGTACAAACGATATTTCGGGCTTTATATCATACTATAATCATTATAGCATTTAATTATTGATAAATGATGTCTATTTCTAAGAAATACAGAGGAAAATAAAATAAGGAAGTGACAGGCTCAGTTTTAAGTTCAAGGTAAAACGAAAGGGAGAAAGTAGTTTCGAAATAAAACTATAGAAACGAGGCGAGGTAAGCATGGCAGATTTATAGGTAAGTATTTTATGTTTGTAGATACTGGTAAGTTGGGACAGGGGCGAACTCGATTTAAGATGGAGGTAGTGGAAGCTCTATTGTTGAAAGCATTGAAGAACGCTGATATCGGTTTACGAACTTTAATAATGACAGAGTATGTTATAAAATAAAAGTTTTGGGAACAAGTTAAGAGAATAATTTATTACGATTAAGACGATCGTTAAGTAGATATGTGTGAGGAGCAATTGGAAAGATATGGGTCGATGATGGTAGTTGTAGTATAAGTGTTAGTATAAGCCGAGTAACGGGTGCGGGATATATTAGGTTGTGTATGAAAGGAGAGGAGGAATTGATGAGACACGGGAAAGATAATATACGATGTATGTTTCGTGTTTAAACTGTGTCGAACTTGGTCGATGTTTGCTAAACAGGAAACTGTACTGTTGTGATATTCGAAATGTTATAAGACCTTATATTTGCGGTCTTTAGTACGTAAAATAAGATTTCTCAGCTGGGTGAGAACACAGTAGCGTTCTTTTGTGCATTTAAACTCTTATTATACCCATGCATATTTGAGTTTCGTGAATTTAAAGTGGCAAAAAACGGTATATAGCTTATGCACTCGTATACGTGTGAGAAGTCGCTGGTTCTCCCACATATATCATGTGTTACAGTGTCGTTATCGTATTATGCAAATTCATACTGGTTTTGATGATGTGCGATCGATGCCTGGTGTCTGTTAAATATGTTTGTGGTAGTAAGTGGGTGAATAGAATGGTTCTATTTTTTTGTTTGGGTGGAATCAAGGTGGCTGTGGTGTGAGTTTGTGAATAGGATAACATTCATGATTGTGTTCGTCAGAAGCGACATTTTTATGCGTGTTGTGGCAACTGTGAATAACCCTTTAACTTGCAATTAAGAAATACATATTTGGTGTATTTTCTCTGGTGTCATAATTAATAGTGAAGTCTTGTCGGCTGCATCTACATAATGCCCTGAGGTATAGACATATTTTCAGGCAGGTATTGATTGTATGGTCGTTATGTGATAATAAATAGATGTAGTTATTTTTTAATATTGCTAAACTTGGTATAAAAATGTGTTATTCTATTTGTGAATAACATAAAGAAACTTATTTCTCATAAAATATAATATAATATATTTGAAGTTTCATCCAAAAGGATTTAACTCCTTATTTTTTTTAATCACGGCATTTTTGTATTTACAATTTTAATCTAGACCGAATCTTTGTAAATGTACCCTTTCATGTTTAACCAGTAAACATTTGACATTCATGTATGTAAAGTCTGAATATATACTATATCATGTTGCTAAAGTAATACCGTCTTCAAGACAATTTAAACTAGAGGTTTCGTCGTTTGTATTAGAGCAGAGTAGTTCGTTAAATTCCAACCTAACATAGCATAGTCTTGGATCTTCGTTTCTTGTTGAAAATTCACGTATTTACGAAAATAATTAACGCTACTAAATCATCTATATTCTGCAATTATGTTCACAGAGTTTTCCCTGTAAAAGGTAATTTGTAACCAAACAAACTGTTCATCAATTTTAGAAAAGATAAAACATTTCTACAGAAATGATTTTAATTAAAACCTCTTCTATATGAACCGGCTGAAAAATAAAACTGATAAGTCCAGCAATTTCTACTAAGCTCTAGCGTCATTCCCATTACCGAAATTTTTTCGCTCTGCTTGATTTTACGAGTACTTTCATTTATTGAACTAGTCGCTAATCACATTACGTCTCGGTGGCAATTAGCCTTTTTGTGGCGAATAAAAGTACAAACTATGTTTTAAAGTGGTTTTATTCGTTCCATATATTTAGAATTAAGAAGTCTAACATCTCATCGACACTTTATGAAAAAAGGGTAGAGATTTTTTTTCAAATCATTTTGTCTCGACTTTATCGTCGGTGATGTTAGTAGTGTTGTTGAGCGTGTTGTTATTTCGTGTTTCTGTGTAATATGTGTTATTTCCGTTCAATCGCTGCTTTTATAATGCTATTTGCATGTTTTTTTTATTCATAACTCGAACAGTCAACATACAAATGCGGAAGTGTTTACTATTGTAGGTTTCTAATGCAATAGGTAGTGCCAAGTTTGGTATTTTATTAAAATCTACAAGAGGAACGAACCCACTCTATTTTTACTACCTTCGTAATTATCACCGCTAGCATCGTCGTTAATAATAAACTACTCAGGCTAGTTAATTGTTCGTAATTTCTATACTACGCCTATCTTGTGAACACCGCCGATGATGACCAATCTTTTTTAAAGATTGTTTGCTTATTATTTCCTTTTGATTTTGTACCCATATAGATGTAGGTAAAATTCTCAATATCGTTATATTAATGATAATTACCTGACCAATTTTTCTTTCATGTGTATATGTTTCTCGTCTAAACGTAACATACACATTATAATTTCCTTGATTATTAACCAATTGTTATTAAACAAAAATACAAGATGATAATAAAATAATAAATAATAATATTTAAATAGCTGTTCCTCAGCGTTTTGGCTGACCGCTTCCAGGTGAGGCTCTTTATGGCTGTAAAGATAACAAGTGTTACTAAAGTTTAATTAAGCCCTCTTAGTTGTTTTTAGCAATTCGTTTTGTAGAAACAGTGAATGTTTCTTTTAGTGTTCGCGAATGAGATTTTAATAGTTATTTCCTATTGCTGTTCATTTCTATTTCTACTTTTTTAGCAAATGACATTCAATATATTACTGTTATCTTGACAGTCATCCATTTGTATGTATATGTACCCAGCGGTGCTGTTATGTCTACGGTTACTCGTCACGACTAATAGGCACTCAGGAGTATTTATTTATATTTTTCGGTCCTATAAAGTTGTCTAGGCAGAAGAAGCTGTTCAGAAATGATTATTAAAAGTTGTGTTACGATTATTATTTCGTTTTTGTATTCTCACGTAAATTTTAGGACACACTATTCTTCGTCTGCATGCTTTGTAGACGCGACTTCAAAAACAAGACATATACACATGAGTATATATTAAATTAAGCATGACTATTTTTTTTAACGCGACACTATATCTCTTTACGTATATATCAGCTTGTACATACACAGACATCATATATATATATATATATATATATATATTTTTTTTTTTTTTTTTTTTTTTGTCTGGTGCTTCGAACAGGCGTGTTCAGGCTTGCTGGTTGTTCAACTCGCCCTGGCTGATGTGAGGATCCTGTGAGACAAAGGAACCGCACCAGCATGTGCTTGCATGTGCACGATAGAATTGGTGTCGGCTTGCCTGCACGCCGTGTATCCGACAATTTGGGGTTGGTCCGGGATATTAGCGAGGTAGGCATCAAGAGAGCGCTTAAATTGTTCCACAGCAGCATTTTTTATATCCCGAATACACCTAGGCATGGCATTGAAGAGTTGTGACCCCTGTACAGGTAAGCTCGTTTCAAAAATGGTTCGTATTTTCCCACCAGTTTTTAGCGAGGGAACAATACAGTGCCTCCCGCGGCGTTCATTGTCTCGGGCTTGAATGTGGCCATTAATGTTCGGTACCTTTCCTTCCAATATCTTCCAGATGTAAATTATCCGGTACCTTTCACGTCGTCTTTGCAGCGAGAACATTTTTGTCTTCTTCAGACATGACCAGTAGTTCCGATCAGCTTGAATTTTCCGTAGAAAGGACCACTGAATGGCTTCAAGCTTTTGGATGAGCCTAGGGCTACTTGGGTTCCACAAGACAGAACAATATTCCAAAACTGGAATGACCAAGGATTTATACAGCGTGACCATTGCACGATATTCTCTGGTTTTAAATGTCCTCAGGATCCAGGCAATGAGGTTCTTGGCTTTTTCCACAACTTTGTTTATTTGATTGCTAAAAAGACAATCACTAGACATAGATACACCGAGGTCCTTTACTTCTTGCTTTATGTTTATCATTTTTCCTGACGGAGTGTGGTATGATATCTCATACATATATATACATATACATATACATATATATGTATATGTATGTATATATATATAAAATATCGAAGGTTCAACTCTTGTCATATTAAGCCATGCCGATGACGGCCGTTAGCAAGAAACACATGTTCATGGATTAATTTTATGTACGTATATGTATATATATACATATATATATATATATATATATATATATATATATATATATATATATATATAAATACATGCACATGCATATATACACGCATAAATATATTCAAAACAGATCATATAAAATACTCATTAAGTGTATGACGTGTATAGACCATAATATATATGAGTCGTAAGACGACAAAACAGGTGTCAGTGTATAATTATATTTAAAAATATGTATCGCTCTCCGTATAGGGGCATGTTATTTGTAGTATGAAACGTATCCCTAAAGTAACGCAAATAAATGACATGTATAAAAGCGTTACTTTCCTTCTAGTTTTTGACTTTCTTCAGATTAGTCTTGTTTTTCAACGGGCAAGCCTTTAAATATTAATTCTCTGTCTTTTTGCCAATTTTAAACTATTCCATGATTTTTAGCCCAGGAAGTCTTTTTAAATGGCGAATACTTTCCACCTCACGTTTTACTGAGCCTTGTTGCATCCACGAACGTACCTTTTATTGGACCTTTTACCCTCTGGATTCTGTCTATTTTCGCCGTACCTGAAGATGTGGTTTTTGGAATTTAACTATCCTCTCTTGCCACTTCTCTTGCCTTTTAACGACCTACCTATCTACATTTCACTTTCTCCGCTGGACTTTTTGACATCGGACTTTTTTTGCAATCGGACATTTGCTTGCATTTGGGCAGAGTGTTGCCTTGTGTTTTTTCCCGACAATTTTTATTTTACATTTTCAAATTTTAAATCTTGGCCTTTGCCAACTTATCTATCCCAGCGACTTCCTCTGATGATAAGATTTGATCTTTAAAAAGCCTGGCTTAAGGACATATTTAACTTGAATAAATTGCCTTTTTGCGGAATATACCTTGCTCTGAGCAACTGAATAGCAATACGGTTTGACTTTTGCTTTTCTAATTCCTTTTCATACTTTTACATACATTATATATATATATATATATATGTATATATATATATACATGCATATATATATGTTTACATATAAATGTATATATATATATATATGTTTACACATATATATACATATATATATATGTGTGGGTATGTGTGTATGTGTGTGTGGGTGTGTGCCTGTGCGTTCGTCCAGTATAATAGGAAGAGTATATGAAGCATAGCCTTATTCTATGTCATACATGGCATAATATCTACATTCAATGTGTCTCTTATTTAAATAATATATATATACATATGAATAAATAAATATATATATATATATATATATATATATATATATATATATATATATATATATGTATGTATGTCCTCAAGCCCAAGCTTCGATGTACTTGCATGACATTTTACTTCAAATAATCATCTTAAGGAAGTCTTACAATAACGACGAAACGTTGATGAATATATTACACATTATTTCTTTGTTTTTCCTTTTTTCATTTCCCATGTATATATTTATATATATATATATATATATATATATATATATATATATATATATATATATATAAAATGCGCTTCTCAATATTTTATCAACGTTTCGCACGAAAACACAATGATAAACGATTGACGAATCAGCAGTGACTCAACGCTTGATATTTTGTCAGCTCTCTCTTTCTCTCTCTATCTCTCACTTTCTCTCTCTTATACGGATTCCTGGAATATAAGATCCGAGTTCGACGGTATTGTTCACCCGAAATATCACATCCGATCTGTGACTGAAGAAACTGATTGGAGACGAACGGTGTTCACCAGTTGAACTTTTAATGTTAATCGCGAAGAAGAGGTCTTCAATTGAATTGTCGGTTTCTAAAAGCTAATTGGCCTCTCGTCCTCTGTTTATGAATGCCAACCTCTTCCTTTATTAGACCACCCTGCACTTGTAAGGGGGAATAATTCCTGCTGCACATGTGCAGACAAAGGTAGTATAGAAAATGGTGGGAGAGAAACAGGTGGATTGTAATCGAGTGGTAAAATTGGACACTGATTTTCTTTGGGCACTAGTCAACATAATATAAATATATACATAGTATCGATTCATAGATACACGCACAACAATAGAAACGCACGGCATATACTATATAAATATATATATATATATATATATATATATATATATATATAAATATATATATATATAGAGAGAGAGAGAGAGAGAAAGAGAGAGACAGACAGAGAAGAGGAGAGCAATGAATAATACTATGAATACAGCTACATGTTATGACACATATGATTACATATATGTGACTATAAATGTCGAGAGATGAAATTCTATACGGCATTTTACGTACATTTATTTTCTGCCTATCAATCTGAAGAATAATCATAGAAACATGCATCGCATCTATCTCTTTCTATACATATATGTATAATATAAACAAAAGTCAGTCCAATACTGAAGTTATATCTAAATAATATTGCATCTAACAAATCGATAATTGATTGAGACTAGAAAATGTTTTCTTTTTCTTTAATGGCATTTGCAAACACATATTACATTTCACTTCAGTTCTTTCAGAAAATGTGAATCCCAGTTTGAAAAACAAATTATCAACACGGATCATTTTTCTCTCATAATTTAAACCACTCCATCCGTTAATAACCTCAATAAACATACCTTTCTACATATCTAATATATATATATATATATATATATATATATATATATATATATATATATATATATATATATATATATATAGTAAGCAGTGAAAATATATATGGCAATCAACCTACACAGAGGCTCCCGTGTTTCATCCCCGGGCGGAATCGTCAGGCTAAATGCATTTAGCCTAACGATTCCCCCGGGGATGAAACAGGGAGCCTCTGTGTAGCTTGATTGCCATATATATTTTCACTGCTTACTACCTAGCTCTACTTACGTATCGAGCACTGTAAATACTGAAAACTGATACATAAAAAATTATATCTCCTTATAATATTTTATGTGGATACATGAAGTACTAATATATATATATATATATATATATATATATATATATATTACCTTTTTTCTTTGTCATTATCAATATTATTTCTCCCCATATTATTGAGAAAAGGGGGAACAGTAACTATGAAATTACTGGGACCATTTTCTTACTCGGCGTTGTCTGGGAGGAATAACAGTAATGTTACAGTATTACATTTTAGTAAGTGGTATATAATAAATCTCTTCCGATTATTGTCGTTATCAACATTATTTTTCTTAATATTATTGTGAAAGGGGTGAATTATTTATGAAATGACCGGGACGATTTGATCTACTCGGTGTTGTCTAGGGTCAATCAATTTAAGCGTACACTATCACATTTTCGTAAGTGGTATATATTATATCTCTTCGAATTATTGCTGTTATGAACATCATGTCTGTTAATATAATGTTGAAACGCGTGTAAGAAACTAGGAAATTCCCGAGACCTTTTTTTATATTCGGTTTAGTCCGGGAGCAATAAATATAAAACCAAAATATTACATTTAGAAATAAATATATATTAAATTGCTTCGGACATTATCAACGTAATTGCTCTTCATATTATTGTGAAAAGGTTCGAGCTCAACTGAATTGTATCTAGATAAGAAAAAACTTCATTGTGGTGTGTTCTATTCGGTGATGTCCTGGAGCAATACATGCAATATTACAGTATTACATTTTAAACTATGAGCGCATGTGAACCAATTGCATTTTTATTATTATTTTAAAACATTAACACAAGATAGTAGACTGAGCTGTGCAAAAAAATAATAGAGGGGTATGAAGAGGGAGGGCGAAACGGGGTGGCGGAAAGCGACAAATAGAAAGACGGATAGAGAAAATGAGAATGATAGAATTGATGATATAAATATGAAACAGACTTCTTTAAGGTTTGTTGTTATTGACCGGGCAATTCCTGGTAGCACTGCTTGTTTTATTATATATAGTAGAGCCTCTTTATAAAATTATATTATTTGAGATGTACATATTAAGGATTTTTATAGTAAAGTCAAATTCAAATAAACAGGTTTCTGTTGAAGTGTTCTAAATTCATCCCTTCAAATTAAAATGTGAAAATCAACAGTATGCGTATTGCATGAATGCTTTCAGATATGTTCAATAGGTGCATTATATTCCAATGTTATTGGTCAGTCTTCTTAGTTTGCTCGACACGAAGAGCAATCCTCATTTCAAACTGTGTACTGTCAAAATCTTTACTGGATCGTTTCGTTGTTCTCAACAGCACACAGTCTTTGATTTCATGACGTGTTGTTTAACAAATAACAACTGCGTAGAATCGTGTTTGAAACCGTCGCTACACTTTGAAAACAATTGATGTAAGTATCTGCCGGTGGCTTTTTCACTTACATAAATGTTAGTGGTTTGGCCTGAAGCTAGCGACCTGCGTCTGTAAAATAATTATGCTTCAGAAAACAGTCAAACGTATGCAAAATTATTTTGTTTAGAAATGCGATAGATGCCTTGATTGCATTATATGTGTCAAGATATGGGAGGGGTTAAGTCTAAGTTCAAATCGCCATCTCTGGTGTTTAATTTGTGGAGTTTCTCACAAATATACGCTGCATTGTTATACCGTATTCGATTGAAAATCCAACACAAAAAACGCCATTTTTCTTCGAGTGAAGGTCTCTCTATAACAGTATATTAAACACATTACAAATGGAACATACTTCTTCGCGATGTCTGAAAATGCTTGCAAATTTCTTAACTTTCAAAATTATGTCAAATTTCGAAAATAAGACCTGATATGAAGATTTACAATTATATATATATATATATATATATATATATATATATATATATATATATATACATTTAAAAAGGATACGCGGAAATCTCTCAAAGGCCCTTTCGACTATCATCTCGTCAGGAGAATATGTATAGTTTTTAATTAATGATGTTGTCGAAAGAAAGAGCAAACGGGGAATAGAATGTGCCAAAATTAACGATAGAGCGATTAAAAGTCAACTTAATGATTTCGTTAAAAACAGATTAAAAGGCGCTACGTAAGGAGGAAAAAGGGAGGGTGTTCAAAGTTGCCCAAAGAGATTCAACAATCTAACAAATTTCTTCTGCCGGCACAAGGAAGGTTTTCGAATAGCGATAGAGACAGATTCCAATATTTTCAAATGGTTCTTGGAATCTGGTATACACTAGACCTCAAAACGGTATATTTAATAACTACTAGCACAGCTTGGGTTTTCAACCAAATGCTGGCCAATAGCAGAGTCATAAGAATTAGAGGAGGGGTAACACAAGGATCCTACCCTTCCCTGGCGTATTTTTCATGGAATGTGCTGATTTATGCGGGTCTGCAAATGCAAGCAAGTGCGCCCTATATAGCCAGCATCACATTTGCATTTAAATTGGTATACAATATTTCTATAATTTGTATAGGGCACACTATCCTTGCGAAAGGAAGGAAAAACAGGTCTAGATGAATAAACTAATCGTAAGGAAACATAGACCGTTTTGAGGTCTTGTACCTAAATATATATATATATATATATATATATATGTATATATATATATATATATATATATATATATATATACATGTATATATATATATGTATACATGTATATATATTCATATATATATAAATATATACATATATATATACATTTCAATAACACATTTCCTCAAATGAAACAACACTCTTTCAAATTGAAAGACATGTCTTAAAATGGGTGTACATATCTGATGAGAGCGGGCCACCGCTTGAACCGCGTTACATAAAATTATAAAATTATGAAATAAGAAAATAATAAATAACTGTTGGTAGCCTTACTCCTTTACATATACACTTTTCTCTCGCTGGAACTGCACGAATACTGAACTACTCTTTATATATATATATATATATATATATATATATATATATAAATTTAAATATACTTTTCTAGAGACATGCATGGAAAATAATTTTTTAAATATATAAATGTCTATATATTTTAACATTCCGGTGCGGTGTGTGGTGATTTGTGGCTACTAAATAAACAGGGTACAGCTAATGAGATACATAAATATTTACATGTGACTCGTATGTGCCTATCCTAATATCTTTAGATACTTCTCATATTTTCACACCTTAATAGATCAGTTACGTTTGTTGTGTTGGAGACATTTTCGAAAACAAAGTGGTTAAAACACTATAGAGTGTTAAAATATGTAGAGAGATATAGAGACAAGTGAAGTAAAACGTTCGAACGTCAGCAGCATCCTTGCAAGAAAAAAGGTGATTTCTGTTACTATATATATATATATATATATATATATATATATATATATATATATATATATATATATATATATGAGGGGTGATACAAAATGGCTAAAGGTTGTGCTAGTAGGACAGAATGAAGCGTACCTTATTCAGTCAGACGAGTCGGACACCTCGCCAACTAGGTCTTAGAATCAGTATATGTCAAAGATTACCGGCTGGGATCAATATTACACCAGTGGAAGCACGGAAGCAAGTCGGGACACAAGGTTGCTTTCTGAAAGAGTACAACAATACAAATGTACAAATTATTTTGCATTACCTGATAGCAGCGCCTCGGAGAACAGGCAATAAAGTACTCTCCTTTCTCCGGAGAAAGTCGAAATAACTCAGAGGATAGCCTCATTGAACGAAATTGAATTATACCTGAACCCACAATTTTTAGCTAAGGGACGAGGAAATCCATTCGGGTTTATTAACAAAAAAAGGTGAGTTCGAAAAGCCAGAAAGGTTTAAAAGTATAAAAAGTCAAAATTCTAAATTAGTCTATATGTGTTTCCTCTTTCTCTTACTCTTACTCTCTATCTCTCTCTATCTCTCTCTATCTATCTCTCTCCATTTTCTATCTCCCCTCTCTAGCCTACGAGATAAATAGTTCGATACGATATGTCTCGCCGTCTCTGTTAAAAGCGAGAGTGGAAGTGCCATGGGTGAGATTACATCGAAGCAGCCACTAACGGAGATTGATTATTTTGCTATTAATAAACCGAACGATATGCACATTCAGAATTCAAATTGATTTTTCTGAATTAGTTAATCCCAATATTGCAGAATATATATGCATTTTGTATGACAACAATATATTTCAGAAAGCATTAGGCTTTAATATAATAATTAACACGACTTTAATATAATAATTCATATGGATATAAATATAAATAGATATACGCGTTTTCGTTTAGTTCATTAGCTTTTTTTTTATAGCAAAAAAAAATACTGTAGATAATATCAAAAAAATGTATTCATTCAATTAAAATGCAATCATTACGTATAGTATTTTTCTTTCAGGTTTAATAAATAGTTTTCTTGAGGAATATTTTAGTGAACCCATTTATTTTTATTTCTGCTTTGTGATACATGGGCTACAAAGCAGCTGTCAGCGAGCAGATTAAGACAAAGACAGTACGTTAGTGTATCCTACTCTAAGATAAAGCTTAATACACACAATTACGTCGGCATCCAAAGAGAAATGATGAAAAATTTTCAAAATAGAAGTATTCAATTTTATATTTGATACATCGTGGCTTACTTTTGAAAGATAATTAAAAATACATCAGCAAAAAGGAAAAAAATAATAAATTCTGAGATAACTATAAATTCCCTGACTGAATCGGATACTCTGAGAAAGAAATAGTAAAATACAGATGCAGTTAGTGGTTTTGAACACACGATAATTTGTTGAAGAAAACTAATGGCCTCATTTTCAAATAACGCCCAGAACTGTGTTTCTTCAGTCGAACACTGGTTCATTGTTTGTTCTCTGCTTTTAAGACTCAATTGCCCATGTCGATCTGAAGTACTTTTCAAAAATACTCATGAAATCTTGCATTTTGTAAGAGTTTCTTAAAATGTTGACAAGTGAGGCACAACTTATTCATTGTTTAATATAGTTCTCTTGCAATCATCAATGGGTAATCTTAGAGAACAAAAGGGTGTTCATGTAATTTAGCATTTAACAAAATGTACATATAATTAAATACCAATATATATATATATATATATATATATATATATGATCATATATATATATATATGTGTGTATATATTTATGTATATATATATATGATCATATATATATATATATGTGTGTGTATATATTTATGTATATATATATATGATCATATATATATATATATGTGTGTGTATATATTTATGTATATATATATATATGATCATATATATATATATATGTGTGTATATATTTATGTATATATATATATATATATATATATATATATATATATATATTATACTTATTTGATGTGTACTTTTTATGGAAATGCTCGAGCCAAAGCATGAAGTAACTTGATGTGAGGAGCTAACAAGAATCAGATATGATTATCGCAAAGACAGAAGATGCCTATTGGCGTTAGTCTTGAAAATACCAAGGCTTAAGGTAAGAGGAGCACAGTCAGCATAAAGAGAGTTCCAGGGGCCCGCAGTACTTGGAAAGAAGCTCCTGGAATAGGAAGCTGTATTACAATGATGTATTAAAACTTTGAATTGATGGGGACAACCGGGCCAACGTATAAAACGAGTTGGAACAAAAGACGTAGGAATAGATCATATAATTCTGAAGAACACACGCCATAATAATATTCATAGAAAAGACTGAGACTAGCAACATCACATCTGTGAGCAAGAGGGTGCCGAGAGGAAGACAGTGGGTGGCCAATCAAATAACATATACGATGTTTAACCTCATCAAGAATGCTTAAATAAGATAGATATTCACCAGATCAAATATGACAACAGTACATAGATGAAGTGTGTGTTTAATATTCCAATTGAAGGGCAGCATGCGTTCCTACGACAGGCATGCCATTCTACCACAGTCAGATGGCGTAATAATCTGTATTGTGGTTATTCAACTTCATCCTTTATTTATAATGTTCTGAGGAAAATACTTCATAATTCATGAATAAAACATAAGAAAATAAAAAAAATTGAATAATTAAAATAATTGCAATGTGTTATCGAATAATTTAAATAACAAACACAGTAAATATAATTAAAAGTGTTAATACATTAATAAATGTAAACAAAATAAAACCTATGCAATACGATATTAGACAACACACATTATATATATATATATATATATATATATGCATCTATGTAGTTATCTATACGTATATACACACACACACACACACACACACACACACACACACACACACACACACACATATATATATATATATATATATATATATATATATATATAAGAAGGACTTCTGTCCCAGAACGGGTATTAGCAGAAAACGCAACATTAGTTATACATTTTACTGCTTTTTATTCCTTTCATGTTACTGTACGTTTTCGTCGATGACACTCCCTTAATAGTGCAGTTTATAAAGATGATCCCCCACGTTACATACTATGTTGCCTAGAATACATTTTCCATAATTCATAATGATTACTTCAATAGTTTAGCATTTTATTAAGCTCATGTTTATCATTGACGCGATCGCGCGAAAACCGTTCCTTTTAAAATATATATTAATTTATTTGAGACAAAATTTGATGTAGAGCAAATATTTTCTATATTAATAGTTTGCATCTAACTTATTTAAAAATATTTTTAGGAAGGTTTCGAGTTTTGCTGGACGCTACTTCTAAGAGAGCAACTATTGTTATGATGTTACTCACCATGTTGCGGAGAATATATATTCCAAAATTTGTAATAATATGTTTATAAAAAGTAAATAAAAAGTAAATATATATATATATATATATATATATATATATGTGTGTGTGTGTGTGGGTGTGTGTGTGTGTGCATTTCAAAATAAAATTATTTCTAAATCTTAACTTTTTCTGAAGACGTTCGCCAACACGAACGAAACCGATCAAATCTCTTGTTTTTGTTTTTCACCTGCACTTTAACCTGTTTTCCGTTTGTCATTTTTCACACATTTTGCCCGCCACGTCATTTCATTTTCATGAATTATCGTGTACTTTACTCCATATATATATATATATATATGCATCCCCTTAATATTTACGTTTACAAAATAAACAAACAATGATATTCTGTTACTAGCTATATTGTTTTAGATAATATATTTCTAAAGTTAGTGATGATCTGTTCATTTGTTTAGACAATTAACGCTTTTGGCAGTGTTGCACTGTCGATAGTGTCATTGCGACTGATTATTTAGTATCATGAAACTGAAATAATGTAGAAGATACGTACACCATACTTTTGTTTGAAATTTGAAGGGATATTGAACGCACTACTTATGTTTTGAGCTACGTAGAGAATCTCAACGATACGGAACAGAAGTTTAGATAGACAATTATCTGAAATGAAACTAGACAACACTTTCATAAACCGATGTTTAAGGGGCGTCGTCTAATAATACGTACGTTTTATCAACTGATTAGATTTTATTTTTGCGAACAATCAAAACATTCTTTTAATGAATGCAATATATTACAAATCGTTTTTCATTTTATAATGATTAATTTTTAAACGGATTTCATTTTTGTGTTTCTCATCATGATCGTATCTGGATGTGCACGAAATGTCAGTTATCTCTTTAGTTTATAATCCAAATTCTAATTAATTTCTCTCATTTTTTTGTTGTATGCAAATTATTTTTGATTACAGATTACATTCTCCCATCACAACAAACTCTATCGTCTCAGATAATTCTGACACAGCCACATAAATTAACTGACTATGTTGATAACATCGGACTTTTCTTGGTAATCTGTTCTTGGAATTAAGTTTGTTTGCCAATAAAAAACAAATTGAGGGAAACACTATTTGTAATATTCTTCAATCGCCTATATTGTTCATTATTATAACTGTGACAATGCGAAAAAATAAATATATCATTTTCCGCGAGGTACCACGTACACTGGTTGAGTATAGTGTTCAGGCCTGTAGAACCATATTTAACACGTACTATCCAGCCGGTGGAAGAAACATAATGTATAAACTAAAATGTCAAGCGAGTTTGTCCCCTTCCTGGAGAAAATCTTACTGACTAATGACCAAAGTCGTATCTGAGAATATCTGTATTTAGGAAGGGAATATCTAGCCAAATCAATAAGTTGAAAAATCTTATATCAAAGGTCATTAGACCCCATGTTCACTATTCTCAAATAAGAGCCATTGTTAACAAAAGTAAACATCAGCTAACTTCCTCTTGGAATTCAGTGCAAGACAAAGGTCGCAACTTCGCCACAGTGATCAAGCTCATGGCATACTTCGACATGATAGCTCTAATAGAAGAGACAGCCTTGAATAACCCCAATACAAAAGGAGATGAACTAAGCTGTTAGGTATGATACGCACTCAAGAATACAATGCTTCCAAAACTTTACATCTCAGAGGAAGAAGTATTGGCTATAAAGTATCTTCGCAGTGATGATGATATCATAATACTACCACCGACAAAGGCAATGCGATAGTGTGAATGGATACAGTGGAATATTCAAAGAAATGGTCAGATCTAATAGGATCTGGGACTATTTAAAAAGGATTCGACTTCAAAAACGGAGAGGAAGCTGTCACAAATATATGGTAAGAAAAAGGACCTAACACCCCCATGCAAAATACATACAGCAAGTTCAGCATTAAAGCATGCTACTACACCTCTACGGCCGTCGTAAGATTCACAAATACGGTATTCCATTAATACCCATTGTCAGCGCCAGAGGTTCAGCATGCTATCTACTTAGCCGATTCCTTATATATATATATATATATATATATATATATATATATATATATATATATATATATATATATATCCAACCCACTCACAAGCGAGTATCCATCGTAGTCATGAATTCATCTCATTTCGTTGAAAAACAATCGACAATACTCCCATTCATTTAACTCTAATGGTGATTCCAGATGTAGTTGGTCTGTCCACAAACTTACCCACTGGTGATATTATTACGGTGGTACGGGATAACTGGACTTCAGATAGCTCACTGAAGTCACGCACTTGTATCTCAATTGATAATCTAATGGAGAAGGTGACCTTTTGTATAGGAGAAGATATTCGTAGTGGAATCTAATATATACCGGCATAAATAATTGCTAGATAGAAGGTCACCATTGCCCCCAGTACTGGCCAATGTATGCATTGAATATTTCGGGGAAATGGCGTTAGGATCAACACCACTTAAGTCAACAATATGGCTACGATATGTTGATGACACATACACACTCTGGCCTCACAAAGAAGATACTCAAAAATTACTAGACCATGTTAACTCTATCCGTGTATTCATAGAGTTCACGATAGAAACAGAACATAACACATTATACTTCATAGATGTGCTGATAACTGGCACTGATCACGAGCTTACTCATTTTTCTATGGAAAGTCAACCTTCCCTAGACAATATCTAAATTTCAACTCCTATCATCCATATAATGTAAATAAAAGAATCGCCCGCTGCCCACAGACTCGAACAAAGACAACATGTACTACAGCAATACATATCAAGATGAGATTGAGAACTTAAGAGAAACAACTATATAGAAAGCATGACATACTCTCCAAGAAATATAGGCCAAACACCAAAAAAACACTACCCGAAACCTCACCACAGTTTCTATACCATACACGAAGGGATTGTCGGGAAAAATCCAAAAATATGTAATCCATATGATAGCAGGATAGTATTCAGGAGCGACTCAACTCTCCGAAAGCATCTTGTGAGAGGCAAACCCCTTACTGAAATATGTATCACTAAGCACTGTCTGCATGCGGTCCCATATAAGTGTGTGAAAATATACACAGCTGAGACATGTCACCCACTAAAAGTAAGGCTAGAAGAACACCGGAAAACCGTAATAAAAGTCGGGTATGACTGGCCACACATAAAGAGAAAAGGGAAATC
This sequence comes from Sepiola atlantica, assembly GCA_963556195.1. NCBI lineage: Eukaryota > Metazoa > Mollusca > Cephalopoda > Sepiida > Sepiolidae > Sepiola > Sepiola atlantica. The sequence continues at coordinate 40,956,277 of OY744518.1, forward strand.
ATCTAACCTTATGGAACGAAGTAAAAAGTATAGATATAGAAGAACAGTGAATAGTAATAAGTCACTAAGAAGCAGCATATATGTTAGGCGTCAATGACTTACTTACCATACATAGTATAGAATTTAATGCAATATGGAAACAATTATAAATAATATATAAGTTTATAAAATACATTTATAATATATATATATAAATATATATATATATATATATATTACCTTTCCCATCATTGTCTATCTCTGCATCTGCATCTGCATCTGCCTCTCTCTCTCCCCTCTCTCTCTCTCTCTCTCTTTCTCTCTCTCTCTCTCTCTATATATATATATATATATATATATATGAAGTGATATGTCATTATAAATAATACTGATATATAGTGATACGTAGTAAGACAGCACATTAAAACAAGAATATTTTTACGGCTCACAAAATTCATACTAGATTTGTCTTTAATGACACAGTGTGTATTGTACTAAGCTTCCCAGAAATCAGGTCTAAGTGATAGTCATCCGAAGATTAAAAGTTACAACATCGGTGGGGACAATTCGAAGAATTCCGAATTACTGTAGACTTCTTAGTCCTAGCTGACGAAATGAGATCAGGCTCCCCCCGTGAATAAAATTAAGTCTAGATTTCCGAAGATGGCCGGAGGTTCCAGCGGCCGAAACGTTGTTGCAATAACACTCACGCTGAGAACATTCGGAATAATCCAAACTAATCAAGGTTGTTGGGTGCGTGTAATCAAACTGGATTAGTTATGGCGCAAACTTATCAACCGTAAATGAATTCGCCATTACACATTAAACATGAATTAGTAATACTTGCAACTACTTTCTTTTAATTAATGAAAGTTGGTTCAAAATGAGGTTTGCGCATCCTTATGCTCTTTTTTTTCTCCGTGTTGATGTGGTGACGCGTAAATTTCAAGGTTGATTTGTTTCAGATCGCAGTCGAAAATGAAGGTCGATCACATTAAGATTTTGCAACCAATCAAGGAATGTCACATGACGAGTCTTGAAAGGATCTTAATCAATAGCATGCACTGGATTACCTCATTAAGTATAGGACAAAACTAGGGCAAGCCATTCCTTCTTTGTAGGGGGGAGGAACAAAAAGAGGGAGACACCGGAGTCTGTATGGTTTGCCTTTCATACGTTTTCACAACATATTTCGAAAAATTATGACTCATAAACAAAGTGGCAGAAAAGATTTCATCCAGAAATTAAATTTACAAAAATGTTAACGGATAACGAGGAATAGAGTTTAATAGATCAATGAAATATAGCAAATAACGATGTGTACACTTTAAAAGATACTTCAACCAACATTCTGGTGCTAATGTTAAATTACATAAATGTAATTAAATTTTTATTCGGGCCCATAATTTAAGACAAAATATAATTGTATATCGATAAATTCCATTAAACTATTGTTTGATTTTGGAGCACCGCCCTTCAAACAGCCGCATACTTTAGTGTGACATCTATATACGTTAACATTATTTGAACATCCGTCATGATAATTAAATATTTTTGCATGAGTTCTCGATCAAAACTGCACGAATTTAAATCATAATAACATTCTAGTAATGGTATATACTATATTCTTTATGATAAAGATCAGTTTATATTTATTTGTATATATTTATATATATATATATATATATATATATATATACATATATATATATATATATATATATATATAGAGAGAGAGAGAGATAAAGCGAGAGAGAGACTAATGAAAGAAGAAAGAATTTATTTCAACTTCGATTGTTCAATGCAAGGAGTGCTCGTTAAAAAAAAACAGAATTCAAAATTTGAAAAAATATAAAATAATGGATAGTAAAGAGTAAGCGTGTAAACAAATATGGAGTCTGTCCAGTTGGTGAAGTTTTATAAAATGACCCTAATTCGAAAAATTACTTCCGAATCCGTTCCATCTACGATTGAACTAAACATATTTCTATTGGATTTACTTCAATTTGAACATTTTCAACGTTGCCTTCACGACTCCCCTTTTCCATCTTCAAATCTCCTTTCATCGGACACCTTATCAACGGACATTGAACGACTCGAAAGACTACATCATTTTTTTACACGAATACTCTTACTCTTCATTACTTTATATTTTAAAAAAATTTAATTGTGGCTTTTCCACTGCCAACTTATCCATCTATGTAATTCCTCTGATGATATAATTTTAATCTTTGAAAAACGCTGGCTTAAGGAACGAGAAATAAACATGTTTTACCGAGTACACATTGAATTGAACAATCGAAGTGTAAATAAATGTGTCATTCGTACATGTTTATCTCTCTTCGTTCATTTATGTATATATATATATGTATATATATATATATATATATATATATATATATATATATATATATATATATATATGTGTGTGTGTGTGTATATATTTATATAAATGAAAATCAAGAACAATACACGTTCAAATATCGATATGTGGAGTACACATGCATTGACATCATGTTGTGTGGACATTCTGGATTGTTTTCTGCTTTATAGGAAAGATCTAATTATACTAAATATTCGTCCAATAATACCATATGAATTAATGTTCATGAGAAGTCGTTGTCAAAGGATTTAGATATATAAAGCGCTACCGCCCTGGCTTCACCTGCCTTGTTTAGTATGTGGTAGATGGATCCAGAAATGACCGTTAGGATATCCACAGTAGATCGTGCTTGCCGAAATCCACCCTGATTGTTAGAAAGAAAAATTAACGAGGTTACTTGACTGATTAAGGCTTCAAAGATATTTGCGAATAGCAGGAGTAGACTCATGGGATGTTAATTCTGAGGGTCAGTTCTCCAGAATTATGTAAGCCTGGTACCACGGAGGCAATATCAGGACAGATCCCATGACAGATTATTATGAAATATAAGGTTGTATGATGTAATATATTATATATTATCATATATTATATGTACAAAGAATCTATATTTATATCATGAAATTGAAACAATATGCGGTGTGATATTATGTGATATGATATAATGTATCATGTTATCAAGAATCGCATACCATTATTAATACCATGTGATGTAATGTTATGATACGATATAATGCTATATAGTGTGATCTCAGAGGATATCGTATGAAATGGCATGATATACTCTTTCGTGATAGGATATGATGTGATATACTGAGGTACACTGTTTTTATCAATATATGCTATAATGTAATTTAAGCTAAAGTGATATGTGAGACTATATCATATGTCGTTATGTGGTATGATGTAATGTGGTTTAATGTTACATGATGTTGTGTGACATACTATATTATCATGTAATATAATGTGATGTGATATTACATAACATTATGTGGTGTACCATTATATCATGTGCTATGTTATGAGACGGTATATTATGCTATTCGGTGTGATATGGTCCAATATGAAGTGGTATGCTGCTAAGTAAAATGATAGTATGTGACATGATATTGTGTGACATAATTTACTTTGAGAGTATATGATATACTGTTTTCTTATATAATGTGATAATTTATAATATGGTGTAACATTATATGGTGTGATTTCAATTAATATGATTCGATGTGAGACGATAATATATTCTAGTGTGACATGATCATATAGTGTGTCATAGTTTAAGTTTATCATGATATGATGTGATATGATGTTATGGGATATGCTATTATATAATTGTATTTGCGGAATATAACGTAATCTGATATGAGTTGCTCTCATAGTATGTTATATCGTGTTATGTGATGTTGTTTTATATAACACTAGCAGGACCCGTGTCCCGGCGTTGCCCGGGGAAATATAACAGCCTGATTTTAATTTTTAAGTTAAATAAATAGATTCAGAAAATAAATCATTTCACTGGAAGTAATTTAAGTAATTAAAATAGGAGCCTACCCTTGAACATCCTACATAAAACTGCCCATGGCTAAAGCAAGGTGAAGTCCAGTTTAGACCAATCACTGCCAATGATTGTCCTTGGGACTTGTTAATTGTCATGGCAAAACACAATTTAACTGGGAACTGAAGCCTTTTAAATTCTATTGCAGAATCCGACGGAATAATGGGTATTCTGGGAAGGGATGTCAGTTTGCTCCTTGCCACAGCAGTTAGTATTACAGCTTCTATCACATAAGGTTTCATGCGTTTAACACACAGTCTCGTTCCATTACATAGCCTTGGAACATCAAGATTCCGGAGTAACATAATTGGGCATCCAGCTTTCAGCTTTAATTTGTGTGTTGGCATACCAAGTAATTCTAATGAATTTAAAAATTCTGTAGGGTATTGTACAGCCTGGTCGTCATCGAGAGTAGAATCCACAGAAGTGAAAGTTTGTTCATCACGTGGAATTTCATCAAGCAGTTGTTGATTGATGACATGTACCATGTCATATTTAGTAGCTAGAATTGCTCTCTCCGTTAGCCATTCAAAATGCACATAGTTTTCGGCTATATTTGGATAAACTTTGCTACTAAGTTCTGTGAGTGATGAAACAATTGAGCCAATACCTGGAGTAATAACAATCGTGCCATTGTTGGTTGTTGCAAGCTTGTCATCACCTATTTTTAGGAGTAGGGAGACAAACTCACCAACCATTGGGTCACTATTGAGATGTACACGCATGTTTGTAAATAACGTTACAGTCTTAATGTACTTCCACAAATATGACAATTTAATGCAAGCATTAAGCTCGTCAGCGAAACTTCCACATGGAACAATAGGAAGCGTTTGTCGGAAGTCACCTGATCATAAAAGTGTTATGCCGCAATGTTTTATCTAGGGCCTCGAACGCTTGTTTATGTGCCATTGTACATTCATCCCATACGATCAAGGAACCATTCTGTAAAACTTTAGCTGGATCTGATCCTCTTTCTATTTGACAAATTGGATCAGCATCTTTTGTTAAGGATAATGGCAACTTAAATGTGGAGTGAGCTTTCCTACCACCAGGAAGAAGAGTGGTTGCAATATGAATTTGCTCATTATTTAGTTGTGCGATACCATCTCGAACAATTGATGCTTGCTCATGAGTTTGATAACTAATTTCACGCGTCCATGCAGTAATGACCGGATGTGTATTAGATCGATTAGGTGAGGTAAGACCCAATTTTGTCAGTGTTTTACCATTCATCCTATAAGTCATAGTTTCTATATGTACTAAAGCCATATTGAAGATGTCGTCCGAAAGTGTTATATCAACTTGAGACTGTTGATTGCGTTTCCTAAGAAGGAAATCTTCCGTAAAAGCTTCTTTGTGTACATCCCAAAGTCGATTTGGATGAGACACTGCACATGATCGCAAACAAATGTCTCAAATTGTTTGCAGAATCAGATATACATGCTTCCTGTAGTGTAGCATCCCAGTGGTTATCATCTTCAAGTAGTCCCGGTGCACTACATGCATCCCTGAATGTAGTCATAACTTGACCATTGATCGTTTTTAGGTCATTAGAGCTCTGTGTACCTCTAACATTGTGTAGAAGCAGTCTCAAACAAAAGCAGTGAAATTGATTTGGATGCACGGTGCATACCCTGCCCAAAACTTCTGTTTTATTAACGCACGGATAGCCTGGAACTGGCTTACCCTGTAATCGTTGCTTGAATACCTTAGTTTTTTTGTCCCAGGTTTAATAAAGTGGAACTTCTGAGTACAAAAGTGTACATGCCAAAAAATATGTTTGACACAATTTGAAGAAAGCTGTTAGAGTGGTTGAAGGTGGATTTGCAACTCTATCTGCCGCAGTACTTTCAGTAAAGTATATCCGCTGTCCATTTTCTAGATGTACTGATAGGTGAATAACTGGGGGATGATATACATGTATGTGAACGTTAAGTTTTCTCCAAATGGTTTAATTTGTTGATATGTAACGTCCCGTATCGTATCTCTTAACTTCATCATGAGCATTACTTTCAATTGTGAAGGCATCTTGATCACTACCTTTATTTACATATTTACACATGTATTTTATTGATTTCACGCTGTTGCAATATTCAACCTTGATATGTGCATTAAAAATCTTACAAAGCAGTTTATTATGTGGTGCAACGCATCGGTTGTCTACAGGAACTGTTATGTTGCCAGGTAGGGTAACTGTCATCTCAAAACCTCCAGCTAAAGGAGATAGTCGTCGATATTGTGTGTAGCCATTTGTATCCGATTGAGTTTCACTCAAGAAGTGTCTGGGATATCTCTTACTGCAGTGTCCATCTTGGATTTAAAAAAATGTATCTATTCTGATTGTGTATGTTTTATTAATTTTCTCAAAGTATTTAACGTTGAGGAAAGTTTTCACAATGAAGCAATTGTTAGTGTAATTTATTTATTAATAATTTATAAAAAATAATAATATTTATTTTTATTGTATGAAATAAACTGTATCAAAATAGTGAACAGTTATTTTGAAAATAAAAAGTTATCATTTAAATGAATAGCCATTAAAAGAATGGGAAAAATACGTGCGAAGGAAGAAGTAGGTAATGTCATTTGGCTAATCTATAATCTTTTTTTTTCCGAACGTATTACGTTGGGTCAAATTCTGTTGAAGTAAAGTTTTTTTGTTTTTTTTAGTAAGTAAAAACGTAATTTTTTTATCTTACTTTTTATAGTTGAAATTTTTCATTGTTGTTATTATGTAATCGGTGTCCTTTAAGTGTAATAATGAGAAAAACATAAAGGAAAAATGTATCTATTCGGTTTGTTTATGTTTTGTTTATTTTCTCAAAGTATTTAACGGTTAGGGAACTTTTCCCAAAGAAGCAATGTTATTGTATTTTAGTTAGTAATAATTTATAAAAATATTTTTTTTTTATTGTACGAATTAAAAGTTTCTCCAAATAGTCAACAGTTATTTGTGGAAATGAAAAGTTATCATTTAAATGAATAGACAGTAAAAGAATTGGAAGAATCCGTGCAAAGCAAGAATTAGGGAATGTTATTCGGTTATTCTGTAACCGTGTTTTTTTTCTTAACGTAATCCGTTGGTTTTTTTTTTCGTAAAGTATTACGGTGGATCAAAATCTGTAGAAGTAAATGTATTTGTTTTGTTTTAGTAAGGAAAACGTAATTTTTTGTATTTTATTTTTTAGAGATGAAATGTTCTGTATTTGTTATGTAATTGGTGTGGTTTATGTAAGGTAATGTGAAAAACGTAAAGAATAAATGTATGTAATCGGTTTGTTTATGTTTTAAAAATGTATCTATTCGGTTTGTTTATGTTTTGTTTATTTTCTCAAAGTATTTAACGGTTAGGGAACTTTTCCCAAAAAAGCAATTGTTATTGTATTGTAGTTAGTAATAATTTATAAAAATAATATTTGTTTTTTTTTTATAGTTTCTCCAAATAGTCAACAGTTATTTTTGGAAATGAAAAGTTATCATTTAAATGAATAGACATTAAAAAAATGGGAAGAATCCGTGTGAAGCAAGAATTAGGGAATGTTATTCGGTTATTCTGTAACCGTGTTTTTTTTCTTAACGTAATCCGTTGTTTTTTCTTTTTCGTAAAGTATTACGGTGGGTCAAAATCTGTAGAAGTAAATGTATTTGTTTTGTTTTAGTAAGGAAAACGTAATCTTTTTATTTTATTTTTTAGAGATTAAATGTTATGTATTTGTTATTATGTAATTGATGTAGTTTATGTAAGGTAATATGAAAAACGTAAAGAATAAATGTATGTAATCGGTTTGTTTATGTTTTAAAAATGTATCTATTCGGTTTGTTTATGTTTTGTTTATTTTCTCAAAGTATTTAACGGTTAGGGAACTTTTCCCCAAAAAAGCAATTGTTATTATATTTTATTTAGTAATAATTTATAAGAGTAATAATGGTTTTTTTATTGTAGGAATTAAAAATTCCTCAGAATAGTGAACAGTTATTTTTTAAATGTTTAGGTATAATTTAAATGAATAGCCATTAAAAGAATGGGTAAAATCAGTGTGAAGTAAGAATTAGGGAATGTTAATCGGCTAATCTGTAACCGTTTTTTTTTCTTAACGTATTCCGTTGGTTCAAATTCTGTAGAAGTTTTTGTTTTTAAGTAAGGAAAACGTAATGTTGTTTATGTTAGATGTATAATGTAAATAGCAGAACAGGAACGGCGTATTACCTAAAGTAGTCGTAGATCGGTAAGGGAAATCGGCATAACTGTTTAAGGGTAGTGAATCTGGCAGGCGTTTCGTGAACTGTATACGCTGTTCGGGGCTGAGAGTATGAGATTGCGTAAGCGTATTTAACGGAAGTGACGTAGGCACATGTATTGAAGGGAGCGTCTGTTATATTTTCTGTGCAACGTATGTTACTGTGTTGTAATGTGAAGACGAACGTAACATAAATAATAAGTGTAAAATATGTAAAGTATCCTTTGTGTAGTTGTGCCCGGTGTAGACTGGTAGCGTGGGAGGAGTAAAATGTTAGAGGGAAATGTTCTTGCTACTACCTGTATGGTGTCTGTTTTGGGGAGAGTGACTGATGGAGGAACGAAAGTAGTAATTTGCCCGAGGTGGATGTAAGAGTGTAGAGTTTGCTAAGAACACGCTCGAGCGAATAAGCTTGATGTTGTAGTGATTGTAGTAACCTATTGAGTTCGAGTTCATTTCCTATTCGACGCGAAGGTACAGGGAGAAAAACGTCTTTACTTTATATATAAGATGCTCTCATAGTATGTTATATCATGTGATGTGATGTTGTTTTATATAACATGATGCAGTATAATGCGATATTATTTGATGCAATACTAATTGACAAGATGTTCTGTGATATGGCGTGATGCGATTTGATGTATTGTGACATAATGTATGATATGATGCGATATCATTTTATATGATGTGAAGTGCATGATATGATGTGATAAGGCCAGATGCCAGATCAGGTGATATCATGTGATATGAGAATATACGTCGCGCTCACAGTTGCAAACCAGAGACACGAGTATATCATGTGTCTTGACCAGTTGTTCTACATTAACACTGTGAATTTGGATTAGCAAAACTGTTAAATGTACGCCGCTAGCTAGAAGCGGGTATACACATCTGGTTCGCATTACCTTACTTCTGCTGCTGTGGGACAAAACATGGATGAGTTTTTGAAGCTAGAAGTAATAGCGGTGCCTTAGAAAAATAAACTTTAGTTTTCAAATATAATTTCATCAGCAATATCGGACTGTCGTAGTCACTATCTTCAGACACGCGTTTGTTGTATTCACGGGTGGCTGTAAACTAATACAAACATATTTCGCAAAGAGAAAGAAACTCCAACCTCGCAAACAGGCACGAACCTATTGTTTAATCCTTTCAAAATGTTGTACACACTATCGTCACCTGGTAAATATTGCTCACATGCGTTGCCTTCGATTCAGACTATGACTTTTCTGGTTATTTGAAACAGGTGAACGAGTCTCTCTAATTTTAAAACTCATTGGGTCAGAACATGACGTGATGCTATTATGTTATTAAATATGAGGGGATGTAATATATATCATCCGACACAATATTCTATGATGTGTCATAATGTAATATGAAATAATGTTATATGATGTAATGTGATACTCTCTGATGTATCAGGTAATATTACAATGTGGTGTGATCAGATATAGTGTGATGTGAAATAACGTTATTTTATTGGACATTGTGTAATGCGACATTGATGTAATGATATATGTTGTGATATGCCATAGTTTTATGCACCATAATATGTGTTATTATGTAATACGATAATATGCTACACACTGTGATTTACTATGATGTGATATGGGCTTATATGATGTGATGTGACCTGTTATGATGTGACTATAATATGATGTGATGTAATAGTATGTGGTATGATGTGGTGTGATGGTACAATCTATCATGTGATATGACGTAAAATAAAGCATATGGAACAATGTAACCATCAACGCAGATTATCAAAGTAAGACAAAATAAGTTTCAATTTGAAAATCTTTAGATTATAGTTTATAAACTGTATTAGTTGGCTTGTTCAATGTAATATTATCAACTTGCTCGTTTTTTACACAAGGTTTCTCTCAATTTAACATCCGATATTCTTTAAGCGCATATTTGCAAATTTGCTGAATCGTAATGTCTAACTTTCGTTCCAATACGAAATTCTCAAATAAACGTTTTATTTAATCAACAGTGGATAACTTTTTTCTTTCCTTGACCAATGGCCGGATAAAAGAGTTTATTCATGAGAATGTAACTTTCATGATACAGAGTATTGCCATTAAAAAAACTGAGTGTTAATCAACGTATTTATGTTTGTGCCATGTATCAATGATAGTATACATTATAACAAGTTTTCCCCACATTGAATTTAATTATACACTAAGTATACTTCGGAAAGCATTGTCACCCAACATATGGCCTTTTTTGCAAGAGTAGATATAGATATAGATTTCCTGTTTAATCCATATATTGTCAAACGCATCTGACTTTTCAATATTCGATAGTCGAGCGAAAATTTAATGTGCATCATCTTTCACTTTTATATAATTTTCCACATTTAAATGTAATTCACGCATGTTTTGTGAAATAATATTCTCAATGTCATATGGACCCGGGACAACTATAAAACGTCAAATAACTATACTTGAGAACTAACACCTTTTATGAGAGTCTTTTTTTTTAAATAATAACTGGCGAATATGGATAACAAATTTGTTATCAAGTAACTGTATGATATGACTAACTTCTATATGTATTAAAAACAAACTTTTATCCATGAAATCGTTTTCTGTTCATCAGAAAATCAACATTTATTAAAGACCCAAAAAAATAAATCGTCTTCATAATAGAGTGTTCCTTACGTCCTTTTTCATTTATGCTTATATGAAATAAAATATGTTTGCGTTGAATAAAATATTTACGTTGATCAATAAGTTATTTCTTTATATTATTCAATTAAATTTATCCATTAGTTTGATGGAATAGATTTGGCCTTGTGTGATGGTTGAAGGAACAACATATAAAAGATAAGACTTTTATTTAGTACAATATCACCCAAAGCTGTGTATGTCCTATTCCCTGTTCATTAGCAGGCAAACGTACGAAAATACAGATAGCTCCATACACAAGCGTTTAAAGATACTATGTGTTAAATGATACCTGCTAATAAATATATTTTTGAATCGTAACATTTATGAGAGTTTCTTAATGTTTGAATTAAAAAATACTTTTTTGAAAAATTAATTTCCTGCCATGATATAAACGAGATTTTTTTTCTGAAAGCTAAATTCACGCCCGAACGAAGCAGAACGCCTTAGTCAAACAAAAATATGTACTTTTATCGTAACGTCTTCGTGAATTCATGAGTGAATATTTGATTGCATATTAAAACATTATCGGTCGTAAAGTTCAGCTCGTTCATTATGAACTAATTTCCTGTTCTCGTTTACTCATTCGTTACGTCATCGATTCTTTATTGAACAAACTGCATTCACTAAACATGACGAATCTGAAATATATTTCACGACGACACAGAAGAATATTCGGTTATGTTGTCATACTGGCTGCTTACTCTGCTTACAAATAGTGTAATGTCTTTCTTGGAAAATGATACATAATTTAATAAATTTAATCGTTATATATTTTACTTGTTATTTCATATTTAGTATAGTATGATACTCCCAATAACTACCTTTATTTTACATTTTTATTTACTTATTTGAAATATTTAAGAATATTTTAATTTAGTATATTATTTGAACACAACAAACCCCCATTCATAGTAAGAACGATTAAGGTTACGAATATAACCAATCGATTCACAAAGAATGTTGTATATCTTGTTAATTATATTTTTACTCAATACAGATCAAATATAAACGTTACATACGTAATTGTTGTACTTAATCATATGCAGAATTTTTCTCCAGAAATATATTATTGTTATTCAATCTTTACGTATCCGTAAATAGCCGTTTTTGGTTTTCAAATATGCCGTTGGGGTTTTACGAAATTCTAAGTTGTTTTTTCATTAAGATTATTAAAATTATGAAAGACACGTTGATTAACTTGAATTCATTATATTAAGAAAAAGAAGCGGGACCCGTGAAAATCCTACAGTTGTATCCTTCATATGTTGCATATTACTGTCACCCTAAAACAATTTCCAATTCTTTGGACTCCGGCGCGAACGGAGACCCACACATATTACTAATGAGTCATTAGCATAAAAGCCACTCGAGGATAAGTGTTAATCAGTAAAGTGGACAGTGAAACACTCCCCAGATTGGGCATAATATCTAAAACTGAACAAACTTTGACTATTTTAAAGAACGACTCAATAAGAATTTGTTCACATTTCACTTGAATATTAGCATGATGTAGTCAGCTGTAAAACAGACCGGCGGTCTGTCTTCCTCAGACGTGTAGTTATAAAGCAAAACACCTTGCTCATTCAAGTTCTGTTTAGTTTTAGTAACAAAATAGAAGAAAGGGACATTTTTGACAGTTGAATCTAGACGAGTTTTTCTTGTGAATGTTTGGCAGGGGAAGCCATAGTTTGCAGCTCAGTCATGCACCTAACATTTACATAAAGGTAAAGCAGTAGAAGACTAGCAACGTCTATTTTGTGTGAAACTGACCGCAGGGAAGAGAAGAGGGCATTCTCCACTAGATTCCGAAGTGGGAGCTGTACTCTGCAAAGACAGGAAAGTATGCTCTAAGCGGCACAGCTCCAGATGTGGCAACTGTACTCTATCCTAGGACGTATACAACTTTTATACAGCTAGATAATTGCGTCAAACGGAATATACCTTTCTGGGCGATATAATGATTCGAACTGTTTTTCAAGCGACCGTTGTAACCGATATGCTGTAAGTGTTTAATTTCAAGTCTGAAGCGAAGGTCAGTCCCAGACGCTTATCAAATCAGGGTCTTCCTAAAGGGAACGCCAATTTGTGTTACTTGGGGCAATAAAGTATTAAGCACATTTGTTTAAACCTGAGAATATGTATTTAAGTACTCTTGTTAACGTAGTTTCACAATATAGCTGATTATCCTCAACAACTTTTGGAAGAGGTCATGCAATAATTGCTTTCTATCGATACCGGTGCGAACGAAGACCCAACGATCGTACTGTAACATATTTATACAGTGCAAACACTACACATTGACCATAATCTGAAAGCCAGCGAAGTGTATGTAATTTCCAGTTTCACGTTCGATACAACAACATCAGATAATTGTTTTAAATATGTTTTTATTTAGCAACTTTCGGCTATCCCATCTGTTAAAATGCGTGAGTGGGTCCAAATCTACGTACAAATATGGACTTGACTTAGCTTATTATCATGTAGCTACGACTTCTACTACTACAACTACTACTACTAGTAGTAGCAGTAGTCGACTGCTTGTACTCCTACTACTACTAATAATAATTATGATAATTATAATTGTTGTTATTATTATTATCCTCATTATAAAAAAGTTGTGTAAAATTAATGTCTCCAGCAGAATAGTGTTTACCACTAGTATGACCCCTTACGAATATTACAACCGAGGTATAATGCGGCTAACACTCATGTCAAATATTACTATTCCAATTTTGATCAAAATCACACACAGTATTTTCATTCTGCATGATGACAAAATTGTAATGTTTCAGAGAAAATGGAAAATCAGGGAATAGTGCTAATTTGTGACTAGGGGTAATAGATGCAATTTTAATCTAAAAATTTTTAGCAAATTATGCCCGCTATAACGCATTAAAAATATTCAACCGATACTGACATTTTGAGATTTCTTAATTGATAGTTGATAACTATCGTAATTTGTTTACAATAATCGTAGTTATCAAAATTTGTCGCTTTGCAGTAAAATTAATTAAGCTAAAAATAGCTTATAAAACCTAATCCCGTGTTCTAAAATTCATAATACTCAGTAAATTATGTTGGGTTGATTCTATACAGAGACATATATAACCATGTACACTTACACAATAATGTATAAATATTTGTGTCACGCTATGCGTGCTTCAGAAAATAAACATAAGTTATAGTAGGTATATATTTAGCGTGCTCACATATTTATATAGCAACTAATACCAGTATATATACAAATCCATTAATTTATGATGTATCAGAAAGGCTTAAGTCTCTATTATCATATTGCATCAATGAAGTTAATTGCGTCAAACACAAATATATTTTATGAATGTAGGGCCAATTAGTCTTGTAACTTTAGCTAACATCTTTAAGTCTCTACTAATCAGCAATGATTATAGTAAACAAATCCGATTTTAAATAAGTCCTAACTATTGAAAGTTGATTCATAAGGCTCTTCTATATTATGAATTCATGAGTTAAAAATCAGATATTATATATTTTAATAACATACAAAAACGCATGTACATTCACCCTTTCCATATATATGTGAACATATAGATAGAACGTATATGCACCAACATATACATACAAATATATATATATATAATATAATATAATATAATATAATATATTATAATATAATATAATATAATATAATCATATTTATAAAAATATTAATTATTTATTACCTACAGATATCGATGTTTCCTGCTTACGCAATCTTCAGTGCAAGAAGCTTATTCCCGACGGTCGATAGGCGCGAATCCGACTTCAAATCGCCACTGATTCGCAGGGCAGGACAGTTAACAGTTGGCCACCAGAAATTAGCTCAAAATTTAAGGAGGAATTTAATTTTGTAAATACCAAGTAAGCGAGTATTCACAGCAAGCGACGAAGAGTGATCTAACAACAACAAATCGCGTTGGAGCTCGCGATGAAGCTAGTAGTACTGCTTGTTATTAAATTCACTCAGAGTGCCCAGCCTTAGTAAAGGGGGCTATACAATAATATTTATAAATACATATTAATTATTTATTACCTACAGACATCGATGTTTCATGTTTACACACTCGTCAGTGCAGGAAGCTAAATCCAGATGGTCGACAGACCCGCACTCATGCACACACACACACACACACCCACACATATATATATATATATATATATATATATATATATATATATATAGATAGATAGATAGATAGATAGATAGATAGATATAAATATACCGACTTACGCACATTATATATATATATATATTTATATACATACTTTTAAATAGTCAAAGACACATATACAATATACCAACAAGTTGCATACCTATATACACCCACATATGCATGAATGCATGAATACATATACACATATGTTCAACATATACATATGCATACACACACACACATGTATACATATACCCACTATATATCATCTTACATATAAGTATATATCGGATCGAAATTCAATGTTGCTATCTGAATATAAATGTTTTATTAATAGCATCGTGTACTATTGAAATTACCTTCATTCCAACTGCTTATATTCAGGAAACCATATATATTTTTTTAACATGGTTCACCGCAGACAAGGCAGACCGCCACTGTAGACGTAAGGGGCTACTGAGAAAAAAGAAAAGGGGAGAAGGTTGGGGCGGGGGGGTGTTCAGCCTAAATTGGGATTTGCGCAAGGAGATGTCTGTTAACATTAGTTTTAAATTTCTGCATGTCAGTACTGTCGGGGAAACAGAGAGTAAGGATGGAGTTCCAGAGGCCAGCAGCACGAGGAAAGAAGCTATTTGAGTAGAAGTCTATCCGGCATCTGGGGACCTCCACAGTGAATGAATGAGATTTAGTGGATTGTCGAGTTAGTCGGGTGAATTTACGTCGAGGGGGCACCAGAATAGCCAATTCATCGGAGCATAGTCCATTGAAGTATGTTTAAAACAAACACAAAGATGCTACATTGCGGCGATGGGACAGGGGCCGGAGCTTGGTTGACAGTGAGGGACCTATTAGATTGGCGACTCTTTTATTGGACCTTGTCAAAGAGGGATAGACTAGTAGATGATGCACCAGCCCAGATGTGGCAACAATACTCCATGCATCGGCGGATAGTGGCTTTTCAGAGATACAGGATAATGTCAGGTGAGAGAAGTTTACGGCAGCCTTGGCAATGTCTTCAATGTATTTGTTCCAATTCATGTTACCTGTGAAGGTTAGGCCGAGGAGTTTGAATGATGAACTCTCAGGTAGGGTGTTATTTTCCATGACAATCGGTGGTTGAAGAGGCTTCTTGTAGTTGTTGAAGGAAAGGAGCTTTGTCTTTGCGGCATTAAAAGTTACCAGCCATTTATGACCCCAATCTACTACAGCCTGGAGGTCATTTTCTAAAGATTCAGCCATTGCCTCGGATATGATCGCGGCTATTTTACCAACATGGCGAGAGTAAAGCGTGGTGTCGTCAGCAAATAAACCATCTCCGACTCTATGTCATCAGGGAGATCGTTTATATATAGATCAGGAACAACAAATGTCCAAGGATAGATCCTTGGGGTACACCAACATTTATGTCATGTTGCTTAGATGAACGGCCATCGAGGACAAGATGGATTTTCCTTTTGTTTAGGAAGGATCTAATTATATTAAGTAGTTGCCCAGTAATACCGTAGGAGCGTATTTTCAGAAGTAGCCTTTTATGGCATACCTTGTCAAAGGCCTTGGATATTTCAAGCGCTACTGCCCTAGCTTCACCTGCCTTGTCGAGTGTATGATACATGCGTTCAGAGATGACTGTTAGGATGTCTGCAGTAGATCGTGCTTGTCTAAATCCATACTGGCTATCAGATAGACGTTTAGCATTAACTAAGTGCCATACTATCGCTAGATTGATTAAGGATTCAAAGATGTTGGCAAAGATCGGCAGTAGACTTATTGGGTGGTAGTTCTGAGGGTCGGTTCTATTCCCAGAACTCTTGTAGACTGGTACCACAGAGGCAATTTTCCAGCTATCGGGGAAGCAAAGATTCAGCTAGGCATTTATTGTAGAGTTTGGAGAGGACAGGGGCCAGTTCAGCAGAAGATTTCTAGATTACTATTACAGATATAAGACTAGACCCACAAGCTTTAGAGGTGTAAAGGTGTTTTATGATGTATCTGACCTGGGATGGGGTGATGACCAGGTTACCAAGTGTGACTTCGGTCCGCAAAGAGAATTCAGGGAGGGGGTGGTTATCTGAGTCTTTAGTAGAGTTAGAAGCGAAACGCTGGGCAAGTAGTCCAGCCTTATCAGTGGCCGTGCAAACGACATCATTGAGGTTTGATTGTGGGGGAATCGTTGATTGACCATTATTCACTACACTATTGTAGATTTTCCAGAAATTGCGAGTACCTAGTTTCTTTGACTGGATGCGTTTTTTTGTTCATTCATTATACCTTATCTTCGCTTTGCCTATCAGGGCCTTGCAATTATTTCTTGACTCTATAAATTTATGTCTAGTAGTAGCTGACTTATGGCGGCCGAATTTACAGAATGCTTGTTGCCTCCCAGAAATAGCAGCTGCACATTCTGAAGTGAACCATTGAGGAGAGTGGGGCTTGCTAAAGAATTTTCGCATGGGGACATAGGCTTCAATGCCTACTTTGACCCATTCAGTTAATTCGTTTGCCCACTGGTTGGCAGGTAGTGAGAAGGTTTCCCTCCACGGTGCATCACTGATGTGATCTCTGATTGACTCGAAATCAGCCTGCTTGTAGTATCTTTGTTGTTTTGAGCAACAGTTCATCCGCTTTTGGACGACTTTTATGTATCATTAGCACAATGTGATCAGCATTCCCGAGTTGGCTATGCGCTTTTGTCACACAAGCCTCGGGCATTGAGATCAAGAAGAGGTCTAGAAGTGAGGCTTGCTGGTCTACTCGATCGTGGATGCGGGTTGGAAAATCGACAGTCTGAGAGAGGGAGAAATTATACGTAGAGTCTCCGGCTGCGTCAGTAAGGCTGGAGAATCCCAACCAGTCGCGGTGGTGGGCATTAAAATCCTCAAATACATGTATCTGGGTATTCGAGTCAATTAAGACTGCTATCTCTATGCTTTCAGTGACAGAGTTTAGCAGAGTATAGTTCTGGGTCGACGGGGAGCGGTATAAGAAATATAAGTAACTGACGCTGTGATGTATAGTCAATCTAAAGCACATGTAATCTTGGTCATCTGATTATAACCTATGTTCTCTAGTCAGGAGGAAGGTGTTCCGAACATAAACTCTTAGCCCGTGCATATGTTGTTCAGAGTCTTTACGGTAAAGTGGGAGGTAGTCAGTCATGTCAAAGTAGTGAGAAGAGATTAAGGATTTAAGGTTAGTTTCACTAAGAGCTAGGATATCTGGGGAGTTTGTCAGGAGAAATATTTCTACGTCGTTTATGTTGGTTCTAAGTCCCCGGATATTTGTGAATGCGAGCCTCAAGGGCGGAGGCGAAAGTGTTTTTTTGTGTGGTGTCTGGTTTAGGTTTGCTTTCATTTCTTTGTTATGACATGTTTGGTTTGATTATAGAGTGGGTTGGCCAAGGTGGGTACTTGGTTGGTGCCAATAAGCTGACAAAACCAGTCCATTAGTCACTACCTGGTCCATGGGGGTTGTGGCCTCGAGGAAGCCCACCGGATATAATTGCAGGGTCCTTTTCCATGCGCGACATGGCACATACCACCACCCACGGTATTAGGCAACTGATGATGGAGCAGCCGTTCTTAGCGCTACCCAAGAGGTTTGGCTCCTGTTCTGTCAGTCGGAAAAAGCAGCCAGACAAGCTGTCTAACCTGTACCCTCAACCTGTCGGAACAAGAGAGACTGGTCATGTAAGACTTAGTAACGAAAAAACTTTCCCCAAGTTTCCCAAATAGAGAGAAAGAGAACGGCGTTCATTGTCCTAGTAAGGAAACAAGGCTAGGATCTGAGTGTTTAGACGCGTCCCAGCGCTGTTACCTCTGCGCCTGACTAATAAACAAAGAAAGAGTGCAAGAGCCGGCGATAGGAAGAATCTATCTACTCCTTAAGCAATTGTAGGTTTGCAAACCGAATATTTTGTTCTAGATGCCAACTCTAGGAAGGTTGTCGATCAGGACTAAGGAGGTCTCCTTCCCCAACGGTTTACTGCCACGGCGTAAGTAGCTGGTAGCAAGGCCTTTTGTCAGAGGTTTTCCTTCTCTTAGATGGATAGCCTAACGAGGTCTTACTGGTCCAACACTCCGAGAAAAAAACTTCAATATGATATATATATATATATATATATATATATATATATATATATATATATATATATATATATATATATATATATATATATATATATATGATGTCTGTGTATGTACAAGCTGATATGTACATATGTAGATAGAATAAGTTCATTGTATACTAACATGGGAACAGAAAGTTGAAGAAAGGTTTCCCTCTCACCCCCTTTACAACCCCGAACCAAAATTACCTCTCAATAACCAGGCACCATGTTAGCAAAGAAAGTAAAGACAAGAATAAAGATGTGTTAACTAGAATCATCTGATTCACACGAAAGAAGAAGAAGAAGTCAAGAAATAAAAAAAAACAATCTGGAAAGAAAAGATTAAACTAGATACTCATCACAAAGTTCAAACACGGATTATTTCAGAAAGGGAACATTCAAGAATAAAATAATTTCTTTTTTTTTCTTTGTTAAATTCCACCGATAAACTTAGGTTGAAACGTCGGTCTGTTCACTGTCGAGACAGATATACAAGAACATATTATATATTAAAAGTTATGGTTTTATTTCAGATAAAACTGCCGGTTATTCCTTAGTGCGAACATTCTTTTTTATATAGTATGAAGAAATCGATAAATCTAATACTATCGTATCTTATAGTCGCTATATTTAAACGATTTGTTATGCATGCAATTAAAAAAAACCCTCACCATTTTGTTTATTAAGTAACCAGTACGTGTATTTATGCTTAATGATACCTCCGAGCTTTACCTACAACACCATCAGCTCTAGCTTGTTGAATTATAGGTTATATAATGTTATATGGAGTATGTTCATTGTAAAACTCCTATATATGAACATAAAGATAGGTAAACCTTTCTTGATAATTGAATATATTTTTATGTTTGAAAATTCTTGGTTTTTAAAGACGTGACGTGGCAGCGATGTAAGTGGCGATATTACTACACCCGTTTGTATCGCTTTCCCTGTCAACATTATTTGCTTTAGTTTTATTCCTGTTATTATTGCTTGAGATAATGTTTATTCTATAATGTTCTCAATTATATATTTATATACAACATTATTCCTCACGCAGAAATTTTAAACGAACAGGAGTTTATGTCTAACAATTGTATCTAATGACAATGACAAGACTATTTGTGATATTAATTT
>OY744518.1:40986511-41004011 GCA_963556195.1 Sepiola atlantica
AATATATATATATATATATATATATATATATATATATATATATATATATATATATATATATATATATATATAGTAATCAAAATATGATATACCAGTGTACGTAAAAAACGGAGAAAGTATTTTCGCCGGTGTTCACACGTGCTATATCTTTAGACGTATCATTCAAATATTGGAATACATACATAGAATAGCGTCAGTAATTTTATATTTCATCGACATTACATTGTCAATTTTCTCATACTCCTATTTGAATAGGCAATATAGATTTAAAACCAAAACCATCATATGGCAATCTGTGATGCGCTATTTTAGAGAATATGCGTTCATTTCGTTCCCTTTAAAATTCATTACACTTTTCCGAGGATACTGATTCTTTACAGACGGTCATTTACAAAGGATAACGCAGGAAGTCTCATCCTGACGGAAATATTAACACCCTCAGTGTCACCGAGAACTGTCTCGCTTGTCTATATATACCTATTAAAATCTATGATTATGTAAAAAAATAACTAACTGTTGGTTCTTATTATAGAGTTAAAGTTTTCATTTCAAAATACAGTGAAGGCGGCGGGCTAATGCTTAGGTGGATAGTTGATTGGATATTTTCGGTCTAGTTTTGTCTCATCGCTTAAGATGCTTTCATTTGGATCGCTAAAACAAACTAGCCGTTCGAGTTGGTAATTTTTCCGTGATCGAACGGAGCTACATGTTTCCATATATATATATATATATATGTATATGTATATATATATATATATATATATATATATATATATATATATATATATATATATATATATCAAGGGAGGCGTGATAGCGCTGTGTCCCTTAATAGACTTCAAGAATGACTCATGCTCTCTTTTCTTTTATCAGTCATAACTCAAAAACGAATACACCAAATTATTAAAAATTTTGCACAAAATTTTCATTTTCATGTGTGTAGAATTTCAGCATCATTAGTCAAGGTAACCCAGAGATCCAGAAAGGTCAGGAGTGAGTTTGTGTTATCCATGTGTACGTACGTGTGTGCCACTCTGTATCTCATTAACTATTTGATGGGTTCAGCTGATTTTTGGCAGATAGAACTTCTAGGGTTTAGTTGATGGAATTTTAATTTCAGTTTACCATATACCTTAGTTTTCCAGAAAATTAAAACAAACCTTAACAATTACCATTGTCTTGAGGCATAGCCTTTACCAAAGTAGTGACATTCCATGATAAATGCCAGTATACTGAAATCATATGCCCTTAATAGGGTTAAGATGAAAATTCATATACACTAAATGTACAAAAGCAAGGATATGCCCAATTGTTTACAATTTTATTGTCATTAAGGGTATGACTACATATCAACCAAGCCATTTCATTATCACATCACTACAGTATAACTCTTTATGCATGAGTGGGTGAAGTGTGTGAGGTGCGCTGAAGAAAAATTGCTACCAGTAAAATACATAGCCCTGTTGTGCTCGCATATTCTTAATGACAATAAAAGTGTAAACAATTGGGGATTTCCTTGCTTTTGTACATTTAGTGTATATGAATTTTCATCTTAACCCTATTAAGGGCACATGATTTCAGTATACTGGCATTTATCATGGAATATATATATATATATAGTCTTGGAAGTTGTTCAACCTTTAAAACTATAGGACAGGAAAATTTAACAAACACCAAAATTCTTTAGACTCAAGCCTTTCATCGAAAAAGTACTTTGCTGGCAAGTCAATTACTCTCTCCTAATCACTGCAATAGTTCACTTCCAATAATTTACGTTGGATTTGATATTAGTGTGGAGTGATAGTTGCAAAACTGTTTCGCGGATGTTAAAAAAACAGTAATGTATCTCATGGCTCCACAGCAGTGTTTATCAAACACCACCGTCCTTAAAACATATAAACAAGAACGAAATCGTGCAAAATATCAGATCTAGTTTTTGCTACTCTTTACTTGTGTTGTTCGTCTCTGTTAAAAAGTATTATTTATTCATGTATATATATACATAAATATGGAATGTGGAAAAATCGGTAAAAGGGGATCAAGAGAAAGTTGATTTAACTAAAATTAATTAAGTTAACTAGTCACAATCACTAAAACAAAGTAAGTCAATGTTTAACTTATTTAACACCAAAAAAGGATAATATGAACATGTAGAGAGTTAGGGAATACGACTCTTATATACAAACAGAAACTGAATATATACAATGAAAATCACCCAATTGTTAGTATAAGAATCCCCACATACACCCTTTTACGTAAAAATATATTTGTTATTTACAAAGTTACTGTATATGTAATATTGTTCGAACGAATCTATTATACTACTTTGGATATTAATATTGTTTATGCATTTATATTATTATGTCTTGTATGTAATTTCATTAAAACATTCTTAAAAATAAAATTTTATATATATATATATATATATTACTATTTCATGTATCCACATAACATGGATATATAATTTTCTATTCATCAATTTCCAGTATTTACGTCAACAGTGCTCGATACGTAAGTAGAGCTAGGTAGTAAGCTATGAAAATATATTTATGACAATTAAGCTACACAGAGGTTTCATGCCCGGGGGAAATCCTCAGACTAAAAACATGTTTAGCCTGAAGATTCCCGCGGGGATGACACGCGGGGGGGGGCTCTGTGTAGCTTATCTGTCATTAATATATTTCCATAGCTTAATATATATATATATATATATATATATATATATATATATATGTGTGTGTGTGTGTGTGTGTGTGTGTGTGTGTGTGTAAAGGAGTAAGGCTACCAACATTTGTAGAATGTGTTTTTCAACATTTATTTATTATTTTGTTATTTTATAATGTTATAATTTTATATAACGCGTTTCAAGCGGTGGTCCGCTTTTATCAGATATGTAAATCCATCTCAAATTAACGTATTATGAACCATAGGATTTCCGTTAAAATATCCCCCGGGTCACGCCGTATACATACAACTGAAGTGTTTGCTAATGCACAAACTAATTACATGTTCTTAGAGATTACTTGGAATAGCAAATTACATTTCAGAAAAGTAAGCGAACAGTTCAGTTTATGCAATTATTGAAAAGCCAGTGTTCGCTTGTCGAGTAGGAGTAATATTAGCAGTAGAATTATTAACATGTTTATCCACTATTATTATTTCTAGTTTAGTGAATTATATCACGTAGTTCTTGAACATATAGATGGTGAATGCACGGACAAACACCATTGCTCCATTGTGATACATTATATTGAGAGTTTTACTAGATAATTACAACTTTCTTGGATTTAAAATTACGTAATTTCAAATGAATATCATTTTCTGATATCATAATTGATAATATTTCATAGATTTATTTTGTACATTGAATTACTGTTCAATTTCTTCACTTTGATATTTTTGTTGTCGTTGAATTAATTGTTATTATTCTTATAATTGCATTTAACCACGTTGGCTCATTCAACGTTAACAATTATACAGTTTCAGTTTAATCGTGATTTTTCATAATTTTCAAACTCGGGGTGACAGAGTTCATGAATTCGACACAAATCACGGCTAACACTGAAACCACTAATAGCACCACGCACAACACCGCCATCTACTTAATTATAATCATCAATATTTCTAACATCTGCCTCTGCGCCCCGTCTTTAGTTTTTAAGCACTCTGCGTTATTTCTCTCCTAATTATTGTCACATTCATGTCAGCCTTCATATTATAATTTTCGCCATACAATAATCCATACCGTTGCTCTGTGATCATTCCCTCCGTAAAAAGAGAAATTAAATAAAAAAGAAATACTTCTTTTTTAAAAAAGAAAGAAACTAACTCCTTCTTTGCCGCCAAGGAGATATGAGTTTCATTCACACTGCACGCGTCATTCCGACTGCTGTTATCCGACGACCGCTACCCCACCCTATCAACCTCGCCCAATTGAAGTGCCAACGGCGAAGTCTTTCAAAGAAACGAGATATTAACAGCAGTGACGCTCTCTTGCAGAAATATCAGCGATGTCGGAACGCGCACTGCTTGACGCGTGCCTTCTGCTGAGTCAGCGGAATTCTTTACTTGAGAAATGCTGCACTTGCAAACCTTTGACTGTTGAATGCCGATAATATTATGCGGCTTTCAAGAACGTCCATACATATAACAATAAACGAATTTTGAAATGAAAATTCCAAGAATGTGGCACAGGCAAACACAAATAATACGAGTATTTTATCGGGTCAATGTCTTTACTTGAAAAATGTTAAATTTCATTAAGTATTTCTTACGAAAATACACAAAATTCACGACCATCTTCAATATCTCGAGTGATATTTTATATGTACAATTAGTATATGTTCAGAGTACATCGTACGTGCTCATTTATATTTGTGTGTGATTAAATTAATTTTTACAAGATACATAGATTTAATTTGTAGGATAATGCAAAGAGAAGAAGACGTGAATATATCAGACAAGACGTCTCATAATGTGAATGTAGTGAGTTCAAACCTTATATAAGTCATTATATGTTACGTTACTCCACTCTAACCCTAACCTTTACCCCTTACAACTTATTTAAGATATCTTAGAATGGGAGGGTTAATATGAAGTTGTCTAAACTTTAGACGTCATACATCAAATAAGTGTATTTTACCAAGAAATATAAACTGTCATATAAGCTTTCGTAAATTGTATTCAATACGTAACGTAATTGTAAATGGAGTTATCTATTCATACGTTGATATCTAAATGTATGCAATGTTTAACGTATAAGCCAATATTTCTACAGCACTGTGAAATTATATATGACGTGTACCTCTCATCGCCCGCTCTCCAGATATGGGGAGGAGAAGAAAGACAATATTTCTAAAAGAAATAAACGAATCCAATCAGCTCACTTGCCGACGATGAATATTGTTTTATATGCATACCCTTAGTTAGGTACTATATTGCGATTGCATATTTATTCCATTGTAATTAAATATACTCCCAGGAGTTATTAATATAAGTTTTCTTTGAGAAAATATTTAAGAGTTTCGGTTACATTGGAAGATATCTGAAAAGCAATGATATGAGAATGATTCGCTGAATGTGTCCTGTGAGTCTCAAAGAAATGTTAAGTCTGGAAAGTATAGGAAGGTTTTATTTACTCCTCCCCAGGAGTTAGGCACAAGGCCAGTTTTATCTTACTCCCACAAGTAAGATGTGACCCAAGATCGGGTCGAGAAAGTGGGGTTTGAAAAGCCAGCGCTCGAGAGGTGAGCACTCTGGCCATTTAAAAATTGCCTGGGCAGCCCCGTCGGCATTCCCCGGTAGGCGCGCCTCAGACAGTAAGCAATAAACTTACTCCTCCCCAAAGAGGGGAGGTGAAGCCTGGGAGGGTGGACCTCCTAGAACTGCACAGGACAGGCGTGCAGTATCCATCGGAACAGATACTACACTTTGATCTTAAGGTTGACGGTAGCGATTATGCCAGTCCCATGGGAACATTTTTTTTTACCGCTTTTGACCTGTTTATTGTTGTTGTTCAAAAATTGCCACACCGTATAGTAAACACGCCCGAATTTATCCATGAGGTTTCCTCAACAAATTATATGAAAACAAATCCTGTCAGGCGGTTTTACTCCCACGCATTACGTCTTATTACAAGAAGTACCAAAGATGTTTATCAGTTTATCCTGCCCATCATTATTTTTTGGAGTGTATCTCAATTTGTGTAAGGCTCCCCTAACGGGGGATTGCAACGTGTACGATTCAAGCAAGTTTTTTTTTTATTAATTTATACTTTGACGAACAAGTTAACCATCTTTCTCTATGCTATCTATGTATTTTTCTCGCGAAATCTAACTCTGTGTTGATTCAAACACTCTATAACATTATTTACTGCGTCTATGAATATTTTAAGCTATTTCAATGTGTGTGTCTGTAGTCACAATACACTTCATCTTTTTTGTCCTCGCACATTTTTTCAGCGTAGCTTATTTGTGTATGTTTTACTCTTCCTCTTTGTTTAGAGTTTGCGATTATTTGTTTTTACATATCTTGTTGTTTAATTTTCTACAAAGTAACTAATTCATAATGTCTTTATTTCCTCCCTCGAATTTCTTCTGTCCCCCATCTCTGTAATTCTCTCTCTCTCTCTCTCTCTCTCTCTCTCTCTCTCTCTCTCTCTCTCTCTCTCTCTCTGTTGCTATCTTCATATCTCTCTTGTTCTTTATCTCTCTCCTCCCCACTGTATCTGATGAAGACACACTAATTATGGAGTCATCCTCGTATTCCGGAAAAAAGTCAGTCAGAACCAAAACAACAAGAACGATTTGACGCAATCAATTTTGAATTAGTTTTAAAGACTCTTTAGACAAACTTGAAAATTGAAGTGTTACATTTAGCGATACAATTTTCACTCTTTATCATTTCATAATATTTTTTTGTATTTTTTAAATAATTAGCCTAGTTTTAACTCGTCATCTTAATTCATTTTACTACATTGCTCTTCCTTCCAATATTTCTCTTACGACTTTCCTGTTGATATGTCTTTTCCGTAGACGCTGTGTTTAAGTATATACTAGTTACAATTCATTTTATTCATAAATATTCGTATTAAGTTTCCGTCTTTCGTGCTGAAATTTCTGCTTGTTCTTTTCGGCATGAATTAAATAATTTTCATAATTCACACCATTTTAATTCCAAAAACACTATTCTGAAGCCAGGGTCAATACAACGATGGTCTTAGAATTGTGTTGCAACATTTTGCGATAAATAATTATTATTTCACACTTATAGTTTTCCAATATAGCCTGATCACTGATCCATCACTGGCAAAACTCGGCGATGTTCCCTGATATGTGAATGATAACAAGTATAGTCACATTTCCATTTCTATCTGCGTCTTTCAACTGCACGTATTCGATGGTATCAAATGTAAGCTCATTCTACGCATATTGAAGAACATTACATCTTCTTTCCACCAAACATGAACAAATTAAAAAAAGTAGTTGGTGTTGTTAAGGTAAAACATTTCAACGTTATGCGTATCGAAATAAATTGCACTAATTCGAATCCACTCATTCCGTCGACATACCCAGGGTTTCAAACACACTTTTGACATTTGCTTTATTACAATGGCGATTTAATACACACACATATATATATATATATATATATATATATATATATATATATATATATATATATATATACGCACACACACACACACACACACATATATATATATATATATATATATATATAAATAATGGAGTGTATGTATCTGTCTGTCTGTCTGTCTCTGTGAAGCTGAAACTCCATCAGAGTAGTATGACTATTTACTAAGTCCGCCAGCTTCATTATATATTACTACATAAATCGCCGTAAACACTATGCGCGTTTCTCAATTTACATAATCAATTGCTTTTCAACTTCTAATAAATTAGTATTCGCAAATATACACTCATGATTGTTTTCTTCAGATTTCCACATGTATTTACGCTATTTTGCTTGGTAATAATCTTACTTATAAATTATAATTATTTATTTTATTATTTATATATATATATACATATGAAATGAGTTACGTAGTTATTCCATCTACGTCCAACTGATGTAACAGCGAACGTTAATCCATTGAAACGGTTACCTCCATCCGTCAAATCAGTATAGACGCAAGATGAGCGTGTAATTTAAAATGTAAACAAAACGCTGGCATTTACTGTGTTACTTTAACTTACACTGTTAAGCTTTTATTTACAAACGGTTTTTATTATTCCATGTTTTATTTATTAAAATAAAAGATGTGATTTTTTTCTTTTCAGTCAACAAACAAACTTACATATTGTACTGGAAAACAATATAACTGATTTCAGAATCAAATTGTTTAATTAAAAAAGGTAATTACACAAACACACACACTTTCTAACAAATTTAATTTAGGTAAACTTTCTATCCGCGACCATTTACATAACTAATCGTGTTCATTGTATTTGATTTGTTGGTGCTTTTACACTATAGGGCCCGAGCTAACTTTAACTCCGTCGTTAGGGTTAGGGCCAGGGCTAAAGTGGGGGTTAAGGTTAGGGCTTGGGTCATGGTACAATGCCAGCACGGGTCCTACAGTAAAAGAGTGCGGATTTTTTTAATTGTTTTATTTTAGGTAAACCTTTCTTCCGATTCGAAAAATAATGTTCGCTGTATTTTGTTTTTTAAATTGTTTATTAACAATTTTATTGAATAATTAAATTGTTAAATTAAAATAAAAAGTGATTTAAAAATTACTACTTAAAAAAACACACATTGTAATGAATTTAATTTACGTAAACTTCCTCTCGAGAGCATTTAACTAACTAATCGTTGTCGCTGTATTTGATTTTTTTACTATTTTTCTTTTTTGTTATTTCCTTTTTCATTAAAAATATTTATATGTATGGGTGAGGATAAAACAATTGTGGGCGGCCGTCAAAAAAAATGTTTTTTTCTTTTTTTAATTAAAAATGTTCCTATGTATGGGGGAGGGTAAATAAATAATTTGAGGCTGGGGGGTGTCCAAAAATGTTTTTTTCTTTATTTTTTAAACTAAACATCTTTCTATTTATGTGGAAGAGTAATACAAAAATCGGGGTGGGGTCGAATTTTTTAAACATTTATTTTCATCTAAAAATATTTTTGGTCATAAACAAAGAATATCAACGTCTAACCACCCAATAACTATGACTGAGGCTCCATCGGTTTACACGTCAGCGTTCATTTCTGACGCGGAAGCCTAGCAAAAATATGCGCCGGAGGGAACATATATTTACTAATATATATAATATTCATTTAAATTAAAAATAAAACAAATGAATACCAACTTAAAAATCTATACATAACTGGTTTTTAATCACCTACAGTTGACACTTTTCATTCATTTCGGCCGCATTTTAAATGGTATTTTCAAGAAGCATCACTATTTCTGTATTAAGAAAATTGAAAAAAAATGATATCGTCTACCTCTCGTCTTAATCCATCCTTGATAAATACACCTCGAATAATAGTTTAGCCTAACGCATCCACCCAGCAATATCTCTCCACTCAGCGACGCCGGGTTGATACAGCTAATATAAAATAACGACTCTTGTTAGTATTAATCATTAACACTGACTTATTAAATTAACTTCCTTCTCTTTTTTTCTCCGTCTTTTTAATATTCTTATTCAAACTTGTACACTTATTTTTGTCTTGGGCTTTTATGAATATTAATAGGGCCTGGATATTTTACAGCCTCCACTCCCACTCGCATATTTCAAATTCTCTTTATGCCAAACGTTTTTCTTTCTTGATACATTTCAATGTCTTCCACGTCCCTTTATTCTTCACTTGTCCTTTGTGTTCTCGTTTCGTTTTTTACAGTAATTTTTTAAAAAAGTTAACCGCGTTTCTTTCTGTTTTTTCTTTTTCCCCTAGCTAATTAAAACAATAAATACATATTGAAAAAATCAGTTACAGTTTTTGATGAGTCGCAAAATTTCATGATTTTTTTCTAAATGTAATTGTTGTATCATTCATTCGTTAACATACACATTTTTAGTCATTTATATTTTGAAAACTTTTTGTTTCGTTTATTTTTAGATTTGTTGTTTGGCATTTTACTAGACGTTCAATCCCGTAATTTTATTTAGTTTTATTCAATGTATTATCGTTTTCTCTATTTCATTCTGTTTAGTGTTCATTTTTTATTTGTTTTCTAATCCTATATTAAAACTTGCCCTTATACTTAAATGTCAGAAAATCAAGAAATTGGAGGACATTAATTATATATGATGAAGATTTGAACTAAAAAAAAAAACATATTCTCAATAAAATGATTATTTGCAATTGGGTAATCTACTATTTTCTTTTTTCTATTATGACTACTGATATAAATAATATAAATTATACTTATCTCAAGTAAGTCACATATAGAAGTGAGTTTAAGACTTCGTCAGGGTAACTGTTGACCTGACAAATTCATTTGTTGCAATATAACCCAAATTTATGTGTAGAATAATTTCGTTATTCATGCCTTACCCCGCTCGTACAGTTGAATCAAATACTGAAATAAATAATTTCACCTAATTGTATATTCCGGAAAATTGTTACTCGTTTGGTAACCTATTAGGGTTGAGTTATGTTCTTTGAATCAAGAATATGAGAATGTAGAATGCTAGATAATTTTAAGAATTATGTAAAAGAACAAAATCCAATTTTTTTCTCTACTATAAAACGTATTCTCTATTCACTTATGTATTCAATAGCATAAACAAATAGATAATGTGTCTATCGTTTAGAATGGTAAATTCCAATTTTCTTTTACTATTTACCAAATTTAACTAGTCAGGAAAATACAAAGAAATCAATAAAGTCAATTACGATTCTGTAAATTTATAATTAATAAAAAAAAAGTTTTACATATATAATAATGTGTTTATGTTGTGTCAGTTAAGGGGCGATAATAGATTATACAACATGGTGGTGTATTTACAAGCGTTACTATTTACACCGTAATCTCTTCTATACATAGTGTTTTAGAAAGTGCATTTTTTCACAAATATGGTAGATCATCAGCACACAATCACAGTTAATTAACTTAATAAAGTGTGCACGTTGTGATTATTGATATTGTTATTTCTGTATAGACCACCCTAGTCGTCGACTCAATTATTTTCGTATAACTTGCTTAATTTTACAAATACCGAATGAACATTATCTACTAATTCTCATATAGCTTTGCGAGTCATTTAATCAAATAAGTGCATGTTTATTAAAAAATCAATGTATGTTATAATGTTGACATTCCCAGAAATCTCTGGATTTCACTTTTCTCAATCATAACTGCTAATTACCTTACAGGAATGTGTGCCAGAATTTAACACAGGGACAGGATTTTCATGTGGGGGACAGCATCGATAATTTTCGAATCGGTCCTTAATGTGTTTAAGTTACACGGATATAAAAGTGTCGACAATGGTCAGTGCTCTGTAAAATAACTCTTTTTCTCGGATATTTTTTGAGAACTATGCAACACATTATACATGTAAAACGGTCACATATAACTTGCACACTCACACATGAAATATTTCTACTCAAATGTAATCAAATTGTTTAATCAGTTTTATAATTACGTTCTGAAATCATATATTTAATTCAGAGCTGCGCATTAAGTCTTTTATAAAATATATTTATTTGCAGTTACATATATTTGAAGATAAGCGATTAAAGTCAAACCCCATTCACAATTCTTGAGTTTCGTTTGAAAAAGTACTGTATCACGGAATATTTTAAATATGTAAAAAGGAAAAAAGCGAAAAGTAATACTTTTACCTTCATATTTAATGTTTAACGGGAGCATCGTGGCAGCCTGTAACACCAAGAATACTATAATAACATGTCGTAGTTTTCTTGAAGCATTGTGCACATTGTATATTATGGGGTTCAAGAGAGATGAGGAAGAAATGCACGTTCATGGACAACTAGTAATTTGAAAAAGTGTGTGGGTAAGAAAAAAGATGGCAATAGACATAAAGCGGCAATATATAATGTCATAATGTACTTTTAGTTTTCTATTAAATGCTTAAATCAAGCGTGGGTTATTTGATGCCCATTTTCCTGATATTTCGAGTTTAATACCTCCTTTTCAAACTTAGTTCGTATCAAATGAACGTGTGAAATAGCCCTATATATAACGTTTAATGTTATTGTATTTATTTAATAACTGCTTGAAATAATCTCCTTTTCTGCTTGTAGACGTGCTGTTTTCCATTATTTTAGAACATGTTTTAGAATGAAGCTTTATTTTTTATATTTTTATATACGTGTTTCTCTTGTCTTTTGCGGACTATCCTTTTATTTCAATCTGTTCTCTCTTTTTCAGCTATTTTTCTCTTCATTTATGCGAAGAATTTCAAATTTAAAGAAAACGAAGCACTTTTCTGAAGATTTGAATAAATCTCTTTGTCATATTTGAAAAGTTATGTGAAAATTGTATTTTAACTATTTCTATTCGGTACAATTCATTTAGTGAATCATTGTTTGCTATATTCTTTTCTTGTGTGCAACACAGTTTACGTCTCTGATTATGTGTAATCCTTTATATTCTAGCATCTTTAACATAGTTGTAAGACATTTTTTTCTGCTGAGTCATCTCTTTTATTACTTCCGTTCTGTTAATTCAGTTTCTTTGTTTTGTTGTTTATATTTAATTCTAATAGCCTTTGCAATTTTAATTGTTAAATGTGTCTTCAAATCAATTCGTAAAATAATTATATTCGTTTTATTGTCCTATTAGCCTTCTCTACTGGCATGTATTCATGAAGTTCGAACTGGTTTTCATTATGTGAATCTCTACGAACTGATACTCTTTAAAATGCGTCTAGCTTTGGTAAATTATTGAGCGGTTTAATAATACTAAAGTATAGTATTTTTCGCTCGATCACTTTCGTTTCGTTTTTAAGCACTCGTTGTTTTCACGTATATTAGATCTTAGCGTCAGCCATTTTAATATATATTTTATATTACAAAACTAAACTGTTAGTCTGTGTATTAGAATACTGTTCTCATTTCTAGCAGATATGAAGATCAGTTTCATATTTTGGCACTAGTTGTTATAAAAAACTATTACAATAAATAAATAGCTGTAAGCTGCTTAGATGTGTATAACAATTGCGTCCGATTATATACGGATGAACACGGAATGATTTAAACTGAAATGTCGTACAAGTAAAATGTCTACATAGGTGTATGTTAGGTGAGATTCAATCAGAGAGATACGTTGGTTATTCATCAAATGGAAGGCAGACACACATGCGTGATATCTATGATCTAATTACCCTGGCACACGCTAGGAAGTAAGTGTAGTATCTGTTCCGATGGATACTGCACCCTGTCCTGTGCAGTTCTAGGAGGTCCACCCTCCCAGGCTTTGCCTCCCCTCTTTGGGGAGGAGTAAGTTTATTGCTTACTGCTTGAGGCGCCCCTACCGGGGAATGCCGACGGGGCTGCCCAGGCAATTTTTAAATGGCCAGAGTGCTCACCTCTCGAGCGCTGGCTTTTAACCCCACTTACTCGACCCAAGCTGTGGTCACATCTTACTTGTGAGAGTAAGATAAAACTGGCCTTGTGCCTAACTCCTGCAGAGGAGTAAATAAATATCTATGATCTAATTTCTAAGATAAGAGCATATCTTTACCAGTCTGATAAAGTTTTAAAAATATATATATGAACAGCGGAGTAAATGTCATTGCTTTTATATAAACTATACTAATGCTGCGTTAAGTATTGAGAGTTGATCAAAACTACAAATGATAGCTTCTTGTTGTCTACTCATCACGTGTTGTTCTTGGCTTTTGACTAAGATCAAAGTGTAGTATCTGTTCCGATAGATACTGCACCCCATAGACTGGTATTGTCTTGGCCTTCGGGGATATATATACGCCGGCCTATGGGTTTGTCCTGTGCAATTCTTGGAAGTCCACCCTCCCAGACTTCGCCTCCCCTCTTTGGGGAGGAGTAAGTTTATTTCTTACTGCCTGAGGCGCCCCTACCGGGGAATGCCGACGGGCCTTCCCAGGCAATTTTTAAACCCCATTTTCCCGACCCGACCTTGGGTCACATCTTACTTGTGAGAGTAAGATAAAAACTGGCCTTGTGCCTAACTCCTGGAGAGGAGTGAACCAATACTCATGACGTTGGCCTTTTGGCACATATCAAAGTGTAGTATCTTTTCCGATGGATACTGCACCCCCTACTGGTGTTGTCTTGGCCTTCGGGTCTTGATTTACGCCGGTCAATGGGTCTGTTCTGTGCAGTTCCGGAAGGTCCACCTTCCCAGGCTTTGCCTCCCCTCTTTGTGGAGGAGTAAGTTTATTGCTTAATGCCTGAGGCGCCCCTACCGGGGAATGCCGGAGAGGCTGCCCAGGCAATTTTTAAACTCTACTTTCCCGACCCGACCGTGGGTCACATCTTACTTGTGGGAGTTAGATAAAAACTGGCATTGTGCCTAACTCATGAAGAGGAGTAAATCAATTCTTATGACGTTGATAGAAATTAGTGTATACATATTGTGATGTGTAATACTCGTTGTGCGCTCACCGAAGTTTTATGGCATAACATTTTCAATCAGAGCTATTCTGTGAGTACATACATGATGTGGCTTTCTTTTCCACTTCCATACGCTTCCTTATATACTCCATTGTATAACAATTTGTTACGTGAATGTAGGTACACTTTCATTTTGCAAGACAAAAAGAAGTAATTATATGATTTGTCACACTCTATATGTTTCCTTTAAAAGTTCTACTCTCAATTTTTCTCAAGATCATATTCGACGGTCGATCTATATTGTTGCGGATGTCTTCAACTCTGTCGTCTTGTATACCCTTATTCTTCGTTCTTTTCCTCTAATTTTTACCGAATGTTTAGTACATTTATGATAAGACAATAAATGGAATTTTTATTTAATTCAAATCTCTTTCGTAATATCTTATGAAAATGCTTAAACAAACTTGAACGTCAAATTACACATTTTCTTTACTGTAAATAGAATATGTTACATGATTTCACCATTATTCCTTCTCAAAATAGTTAAATAATATAATTTGTTAATTTTGTGCTCGTTTCTGAGGTCATTAGTATTTTTTTAAAACTACTATTTTAAGTGTATGCATCATAAACATCTTCTATAGACATTTAGGTTTTGGTGATCATCCGATAATCAAATATGATGCAACAGGTTCACATCAATTCGTGTCGTTAAGGTAAAAACATTACAACTTTACACATTTCGAAATGAATTGTTGAAATTCAAATCGAGTCTTGCACCCGAGATAAGCAGGTTTTGAAATGTATTTTTTTAATAATGTTATTACAATGCAGTTTTATACGCATATACTTGTTAAAAATGTTAATTAATGAATTAAATTGAACGTAGTATTATTTATTGAAAGTATATTTAGATGCCATTTAGTTTACGGTAATTTTTGTAAAAAAATAATTAAATTGTTACAAAAATACATTAAAAAGAAGAAAACACACCTTTTTATTTATTTAATGATTATTTTGCTGACGATGACAATAACATATACGGAAGACGAAAGCGAGTTTTAAAGATGTTACAATTTACACGCACTTATTACACTAAATTAAATATTAGCGATAACAGTAAAATATACATGAAAATCAAGAAAACCACCGTGAAATCTCTACAGAGTTCCACGAGTAAATTACTTTTATTTGACTTTTCTCTGAGTCGCAGAAAAATATTCAGGACATAAACAACAGTAAAAAGCCATATTTAAAAAGTCGCAGATAAATGTCTACGAATAATTCACAGAAACCTAAACACAGACAATTTTACAAAAATATTTTTAGTGAAATAGTACAGAATAAAATAGTGTAGAATAAAATAGTGTAGAATAAAATAGTGCAGAATAAAATAGTGTAGAATAAAACAGTGTAGAATAAAATAGTGTAGAATTAAATAGTGCAAAATAAAATAGTGTAGAAAAAAATAGTGCAGAATAAATAGTGTAGAATAAAATAGTGTAGAATAAAATAGTGTAGAATAAAACCGTGTAGAATAAAACAGTGTAGAATAAAATAGTGTAGAATTACATAGTGCAGAATAAAATAGTGTAGAAAAAAATAGTGTAAAATAAAATAGTGTAGAATAAAATAGTGCAGAATAAATAGTGTAGAATAAAATAGTGTAGAATAAAATAGTGCAGAATAAATAGTGTAGAATTAAATAGTGTAGAATAAAATAGTGTAGAATAAAATAGTGTAGAATAAAATAGCCACATAAATATTTACTGAATGAAGTCTCACAAATAAAGCACAGAAGAAGTCACATAAAAAAGTCACAGAAAAAACACAGAAACAGACAATAAATATACTATTTGTCCCAGTCAAATAATGCATATTTCGAAGTTAATAATAACAAGTATAATGATTGTCGTATTTTCCGGATTGTACGGATTTAAATATCTGAAATTTTATAAAACGTTTACATGTTTAATGAAATAAAGAATTATTAATATAGCACTAGTAATATTTATATATAATTTATTAATATATGTTTTTTATGATCTTGTTTTTATTAAATTATATTTTACATCTAAATGTAATTACAATTTCATTCTTCAAATCAATTAAACGACGATAGTATTCCAGCAGCCTTCGATCCACATTTTAAGAAAAAAATATTCCCAGTTTCCTGTCAACTACTTTCACAACGAAGTTATGTGTATGTCTTTATGGCTAATTTGCTGCATTCACTTATCATTTGGTTAACGTGTTCGCCTTTTTATTAACAACATTTGCGTTTTCGGTTTTCCTGGCCGTGCCAGTTATTCACCATTAACTTCCTACTTGAAACGCCCGATTTTTATTCATTTAAGCAGCACTAAACCTCTCAAAGCCTCTTGTTTAGTTAGTGTACTTCCAATTCGTGTTGTAGCAGCCGAAACTTGTCTCAATACATGCATGTGCGTATCAATATTGGTTGGGGGTGGGGGACCAGCGAGCGTTTGTTGGGTTTCCGTCAGTTTTCAATTCCCTTATATTAGTATTATTATTTTCATGAATAATTAGTATTACTATTAATTTATAATAATACTTTACAATTTCATAATTGTTGATTAGTTTTTTTGTTGGCACTACTAATAATAATATTACTAGAAATTATATGAGTAGCAATAGTCATAGTAGTATTACTTTACTGTTCAGAGTATTCGTTAGTTGGCCGGGAGACCAGTCGAGTCATACTAAAGACGTACCACATGGTACTTGATGCGCACTTGCGCAACACTCAACACTATAAGGTGGCAATCAAACTGGTACACACACGACGTAAATTCACAAGACCAACCCGACAATCTGCCAAACTCCATCCATTCACTGTTGATGTCCCCAGATGCCGAATAGTTGTTTACTCCAAATGCTTCTTTCCTAGTGCTACTGGACTCTAGAACTCCTTCTCTGCTCCCTTTTCTCCTGACGGTACTGACATGCAGAAATTTAAAACTAATGTAAACAGACATCTCGCTGCGCAGCTCCCAATTTAGGTTGACCCCCCCCCCCGAAAAAAATAAATAAAACCCCAAAAACGTTCACCCTTTTGCTCAGTAGCCCATTATGTTTACAGTGGCATCCTGTCTTGTTTGGAGTGAACTATGTTAACCAAAATAAAGAAGTGCAGTGGTGCATGTAGTAACTAATAAAAACTAGGACCTCGGGTCGTCTAGATCACTTCATACTTTTGCTACTCTCTAAGATACAAGTGTCCTGATAATGTGTATTACAACACCTGATGCAACTCTAACGAGTATATTGAAGCCGAAAGACAAACAATTATGTTCCGAGTACAAAATAGATCTATTTGTTTTCCCATTTGTTGGTTCATAATTCGATCTTTCTTTTTTTATTTTGTTTTAATTTGTTGGCGTTTTTAAATCTTTTTTACGAAATAAAAAAGGTAAGTAGAAATAATAAAATATATCCGTGCCAG
>OY744518.1:41006511-41074011 GCA_963556195.1 Sepiola atlantica
AATACCTAATAACAACAAGTAAAATAACAAAGGGCATGCTGTGTAATAACATCCGTCTTTATATCTATGTATCGGTTTATGTAATTACAATAGTGGATATTATTTAAAGAGTGTGATTTTTTTTCTGATAGATTACCGAGATTATGTTACACGAAGTCGCAACTTTCTTTTAAAATGATATATTTCTTATTATTATTATGTTTATGTCGATTCGTATCATCCTTGTAACTACGACATGCAACGTGTGTATGTATAAAGTTAACAGTTATTGTCTATATAATTTTAAGAATGCATTTCATATTTTAGGGAGTATAGTCGCCCACAGGAGATGTTTCCTCCTCTACAACGCATCAGTGTGCCTAGACTTAACGAATGTATCACCGTCAACATTCGACGTTAAAACTATCTAGCACATACTATGCCACTAGCAGCCAATCACATATCTTTTGCGCTAATAAACTGAATAGAAGACAGTATATTTATGTATGTCCCTTTATTTATATTTATTATTTTTATAAAAATACCAGTAACCGATATTAGTCTATTCTTTAAAGAACCGTATTGCTTTCTGCTATGTTAAAGGAATTATTTTCTACCAGAGAGTAAGCCTATAAATATGCATAGATACATACAAAATAATTGTAAACAGTATGAGGAAGTGTAATTGCCATAATATTACTGTTAATAATGAAAATTTCTTAAAATCTACTACTAATGATGTTTGATTAATATAGAGTAGTTTACCACCAAATATGACATAGAGAGAGAGAGGGAGAACGAGAGAGAGAGAAAGGTAGAGAGAGAGAGAGAGAGAGAGAGAGAGAGTAAACAATAGTATTACAAATAGACAGGGCATACACATGTCTTATATTGAATATGATCGAATTAGCAGGTTCTATATTACTGTTACTTTTTGAACATGTGCACTCAGAAATGTTAACGACATAGCCCTCTGGCACGACCAGAATCAAAATTAGGCACAAGTATAGCAAACAGTTACAGTGTGATAATAATGTCATCAAAGAAAGGGGTAAAATTGTGTTAAATGATAATTCAGATTAAGCGAGACAATCTAAATTATATTGAATAGTAGATAAAAAATATGATAAATATCGATGGATATCCCCCCATATGTGATGCCCAGAAATAAAATGTTATCTGTGAAAATACTCAAAGAGTGGAGTCTAGTTTTAATCGGAAAACACATTTTTTTCATAATTTTAAGTTCAGCTCTTCCAATAGTTCCATCACGCTTTAACCATTCGTACTGGCAATAACCACTGGGCGATAATCACGGGTCAGACGAGTAGAAATTAAAGTATAGACACAAGAAGTAATAAAGATCACGCATCATAGAGGCCGCGGGATATAATTGTAGTTATACTTATAAGAATTATATAAAAACATACACAATTTAAAAATAGAACAATAGTAACACATTGTCTGAATATGTATATAAACAAAAATAATACTACCAACTCTTATGCAAATTATGAAATCGTACAAGTATCATCTTCTTATAATATTAATTGTATGAAATTAAATTATTTTTACAGAGAAATAAGAACTAATAAACTTACAAAACGAAGTCAAATAACTAATTGATAAGTCTATATATATATTAATGTTATTCAAACTATATCAAATGCAGGGTCCAGAAAATGTCCTCAATTATTTAGGGCGTATAGCTTTTGGCGGAATTTTTATTTTTATCATTTATAAAAAGCATTTTAAATATATTATTTGTTTGTTACTGTGTAATATAATTATATTTGGTTAATTATTAAAACTTAAACTATTTTTTTAAATATTTTCAAAATACCAAATAGATTCTAATCATAAAAAAAATTCGAGTTTGTTATTTGTTAAAAAATATTTTAACATATTTTTAAAAATTAAAAAATAAAATGATAAAAAAGTTTCATTTCATTATTAACTGGAGACGTATAAATACATTTTTGTTTTGTAACTCTTGCTTTTCTTGTTTTGTCTTTTTGTCCGCACATTCTATTAGCGATGTTTCTTACAAAGGGGGATAATTGCTGTTCTCTCGGGGTGAATCTCTCCATCTGACACTTATCGTTGGCTAGTTTTTGACTTTTAAGGGGTATCATTTTAGCTCCTCATATCAAGTGGCGTCTGAAGCGGTTTCCATAAAACCTGTTTTTTTAAAGCCTTGAATTTATGAAATGTTTCGCGTAATCGAATGCGCACATCGTTTAATATAAAAATCCAGCAATTGCACTACTATATAGGGATGAAAAACACACAATAGTCGTTTAACTACTATCTATTGTTCTCTCTAGTTTTACTAAAAATACCCAATGTCAGAAAGCAGCTAGGTGTCCATATATTGATTGGTATTTTTTTTTTAGTTTTGAATTCGAGGGTGTAAGTTTTGGGTGTCATCCTAAGTTGGGGGCTGTGCAACTAGATGTCTGTTTACATCAATTTTAAAGCTATGTATGTAAATACAGTCGGGGAAATAGAGAGCAGTGAGGGAGTTCCAGTAGCTGACAGGACGAGAAAAGAAGTTTTGGGCCCTCCACAGTGAATGGATGGAATTTAGCTGATTATCGAGTTGGTCTAGTGTATTTACGTCGAGATGGCACCGGAGCAGCCAGTTCATCGGAGCACAATCCATTGATCTATTGGTAAAACAAGCACAATAATGAAACATTGCGGCGATGCAATAGGGGATGCAGTTGGGTGGATAGTGAGGGACGTATTAAGTAAGGGACCTTTTGGGGTGCTTTGTCTAGGAGGGAGAGACTAGTGGATGATGCACCAGTCCATATGTGGCAACAATACTCCATGAATGAGCGGATAGTGGCTTTGTAAGGATACAGGGTAATGTCATGTGTGAGGAGTTTTCTAGCACGGTAGAGGGAGCCCACCTTATTTGCAGTAGCCTTGGCCATGTATTTCATGTATTTGTTCTAATTCATGTTACTTGTGAATGTAAGGCCGAGGAGTTGGATGTTGAATTCTCAGGTAGGGTGTTATTTGCCATGACAATAGGTGGTTGAAGAGCTTTCTTGTAGTTATTGGAGGAAAAGAGCTTTGTCTTTACGGTAATGTTGTCAAAGTACAGTATATTGTAGAAATGGTTTATTTCAATTTCTATTTTTCATTAATTTACCTCTATAATTTTTTTGTTTGTGAACATATGTTGTCTTTATTCGGTTCTGTATCGATTTTCGTGAAGTTGTTATTATTATACGATGTTTTTAAGGAGTCATTTTACTTTCGTTTCTTTTCGCTATTTTCAAAACTATTGTTTTCGTTTATTTATTGCGAAAGATAAGCATGATTATTACGCCACTGTTTTGTCATTAAAGTATTAATGTAACCTACTGATAACACTGTCATAAATGTGTTTGAAGTAATATTGTTTTGATCTCCATGTATAGCATTTTTGTATTTAAAAGTTTTTTTTATTTGCTCACCATTTATTAAGGCCAAGAGACACTCGAGGATGAGGTATAATGATTCGAAATAATTGTCAGCCGAGTAATTGTTGGATGATTAACATTAATAAAAATATAAATTCTATTTAATTATCTGTTACACCGGCCGTTCTTACACAGGAGAAACTACACCGGTTGTCACTATAAATAGTGCGAGCCACCAGAAGACAAAGCACAGTATTGTAACTGTCTAGCCAAGAGCTAGTCAGTTTCTTACTTTGTTAATACACTTGTTAAACCAACCCTCGACTTGACTTCCTTTATTTATTATTTACTGTGGGACAACTTCACAACATTATCTATAGGGAGGATTATGACAAGACTATTGAAATTGGATTTGAAGATGATAACAGTGTAATCAACAGGGAACAGAACCCATTGAGCTGTGTGCTACAGACGTGAACCCCTTACAAAACCCCTTCTACGAACATTCCGCCGACTACTAATTTCCTGTTGTCTTAGCAAGGCGAGTTCTTGCTGTTAATGTCTTAAACCTGCTAGCAAAAATGTAGGTATTTGCAACAGGAAATGATTAATTATTATGATGCATTTATTTATAGGCATTAACATACATTTGGCTGTGTATTGTTCATCTTATTGGTGATTTCTTTCTCTTTTGTATTTTATCTCAATTCTTAAGTCTTTTCTAATCATAAACATGTAAATTGCTGTCCATTTTCGAAAGCGGATTAATCTTACTTGAAGTCATGAATTTACCAGATATGCTTACGGGTTATATTAAAGCATTTATGATTTCGATTAAAATGTGTATTTGACTCGGAGTCTATTCACTGTCTTGTGCTCAACTATATTTGTTTAATGTAAACGTCCGTTGAAGCAGACAGTAGAATTCCCATGACTTGTATGCGTTTACGCTTTATTCTGTTCTCCATTCCTTTTCCCCAACACCCCCCCCCCCCTGTTAATTCCCGCTTAAAACATCCCGTGTTCAAACGTACCGCATTGTTGCCTTGTTTTTCTCTCGCCTGGTCGGTTATCTAGGACGGGAAGACGAGCTTCTTTCCTCGTTTCAGACGAACGCGTCGGAAATTATTTTTTTTCTCTTATTATTCCTGCTAATTACCTATGTCTTTCTCAGTTAATTAACATGACAAGCGCAATGGAATGTGATGAGGAAGCGGACACCGGTTCGCAGATGACTGTAAAGTGTGTGTAGGGGGCAGAGGTGTAGAGAGAGAAAGGGGCAACAAAACAAAATAAAAAAAATGCCCAGATAATTAGGGTTAAACGAGTGCTGTATGTTGAAGGGCATTTTTCTCTTTTTTTACTTCGTTTTTTACTTCTTTCTTATTTTCACTTACTCCATTTGTTGACTAATGATCGAATTTGAACGAACGCCTTAAACTTATTACCAACTAATTTTTCAAAACAAAGGCTAATAAAATTAAAACAAATAAGACAGCAATTCTAAAAAACCCGGCTCGACAGGGTAGAGATATTGTATATAAACAAGGAAATAACTATCTATAACTTGTAGACTAATGTTAATTCTTATTAAGAATATATAATCCTCAAATAAATACATCTAGCCGGATGTTTTATCTGTTTAATGCATATATCAACTTTAAGGTACCTCAGTTAAATTATTCATTTATTTGTATTGATATATCTTTCTAACTTCATATAACTTCATATATATATATATATATATATATATATATATATATATATATATATATATATATTCATGTATATATATATATAAATATATATATGTGTGTGTGTATGAAAATGACAAACGAAAAACAGGTTAAAGTGCAGTAGAAAAACAAAAAAAGAAGATTTGACCGGTTTCGTTCGTGTTGGCGTCTATTGAAGACGTTCGCCAACCCGAACGAAATCTCCTGTGTGTGTGTTTCTCCTGCACTTTAACCTGTTTTCCGTCAACCACGGAATTTCATTTTCATGAAGTATCGTGTACCTTACCATATATATATATATATATATATATATACATATATATATATATATATATATATATATATATATATATATTTATAGCCCTCTAACTCTGTTGCTGAGTGCTATCGAATGTTTATATGTTTATAGTCGCCGCTTTCAGTATAAATACCACTTAATTTATCTGTTATTACCTGACAATCTCTCGTGGTATAATGTGAACGGTTACCGTCTGAGATTGTTATTTCACTGCACTATTGTATATATATATATATATATATATATATATATATATATATATATATAGAAAGAGAGAGAGAGAGAGAGAGAGAGAGTGAGAGAAAGAGAGAGTCTCGGCAGTTTCCTTACCATTAAAACAATATAAAGAAAAAAACAAAATAAACTTTTTTAGTCCCAAGTCATTCGGTGGAACATCACTTTTATGAGTCAACTTACTTTTAGCAGTTACTATATAAGATTGTATTGTAACTATTTTCTTATTTCTCTTTTTCTTTTTCTTATCTCTCATATTAATTTGATAACTTTATTATATTCCATTCATTCACATTTAAATGTTTTACTCTTTGCCCCGATTCAGATGCTTAACGTTATATATATATATATATATATATATATATATATATATATATATATATATATATATATATATATATATATATATACACGGTGGTGCAAAAGTAGCGCACTGGTTTGTTTAGGTGATAGAAACTACAACATTTCAAGTAATTTACTAGGCTTTTCTGATAAATAATATATTTATTTGGTAATTTTGTTTCAAAAATAATATCCTTTAAATGGACACCATTTTCGGCCTCACAAAGACAGGCTCTAGTTAGGGCATTTTCCATTACAGTCCTTAGAATAACTGGTTTTAGTTCTTGGATTTCATGTCTGATTTT
Source organism: Sepiola atlantica (assembly GCA_963556195.1). Lineage (NCBI taxonomy): Eukaryota > Metazoa > Mollusca > Cephalopoda > Sepiida > Sepiolidae > Sepiola > Sepiola atlantica. Next base: position 41,012,822 of record OY744518.1, read on the forward strand.
TTTTTTAAGCTCTTGAATCGTTTAAGATAACCCCAAAGTGAAAGGTCATGGGCTGTTAAATCCGGTGAACGTGAAGGCCAGTTAACATCAGAAAATCTGCTAATTAAACGCTCGCCAAACAATCCCCTCAAGAGCGCCATACTTTGTCGGGCAGTGTGGGCAGTAGCTCCATCTCGTTAGAACCACATTTCTGGACTGTCCTGAACAGATGGTCTTAAAAATTGTTCAATCATTTGTTGATATCGCTGTGCAGTTATCGTCACCGCGACACCTTCTTCGTCTTCAAAGAAAGATGGACCGATCACTCTTTCCGAGATAGCACCACACCATACGGTACAGTTTAGTGGATGTAATTCACGCTGATGAACGGTTCTTGGATTTGCAATGGCCCACATTCTGCAGTTATGTTTATTTACGAACCCGTTCAGATGAAAATGTGCTTCGTCGCTCATTATCAGCTTATGGATAGAACTCATTTTGTTCTCTGACTAATTGCTGAATGTGAACAGCATAAGCTACGTGTGATTGCACATCTGTGGGTTGTAATGCCTGCACCAATTGAATTTTGTATGGAAACATGCAATTCACGCAAAATTCTTTGAAGTGACCTTCTGGACATCCCAATCTGAGTGGCTCGTCTTCGAGTTAAGGTGTCTGGATTTTCAGCAATGCTATCCTCAACGAGTGCTACATTTTCCGCTGTCCGTACTAAACGTGGTCTGCCAGATCGTGGAAGATCACTGACCGAACCCTGCTGCGGAAACTGGGCCACAAGACGATCAATTGTGGTCTGACTGGGAGATTGTCTGAAATTATAATGCCGACGATAGGCTCTTTGGGTTAAGGTTATTGAACGATGGTTTCCGAAGTAAAGTTCAATAATGTTCCTTCGTTGTTCAGTGCTATATTTTTCCATGATAAATTATCAATGTTTATATCTGTACTATTATGAAAAATAAGGAGTACATTTGATTAAATCTGAAAGTTGTTACTGATTCAAACTAATGCGTGATTTTGCACCACCCTGTATGTATATACAATTAATTACAACAAATAAGACAGAAATTCTGAAAAGAAGAACGGCTCGACAGGGTAGATATACTTGCATATAAACAAGGAGATAACTACCTACAACATATAGACTCATGTTACTGATTATTAAGAAGACGATCCTCCTAAAATAACTAGTTATGGGTATGACCTGAAAATACAGGTATCACTATTCACATGTACATATTTTATTGTCAAAGCAAACTTAACATATTCTATTCAATTTTACTTAAAAAGTGTGCTGTGCTTCTCACTAATGCCCTCATCATATACCATGAAAAATCGTATGAACTCCTGTATATAGTTTCAACCCGTTGCAACTCTTTCTCAAGCAACTAATTTATGACAGAGAAAACTATTAAAAGTCACATGTTCTATATAGGTTGTGTTCGGATGAAGATCTTGTACACGTCTACACTATAACAGTCAAATGAAAATTTATTTGAAAAAATAGAAAAATGCAACAAGCCATGTGAAATACAGGTCCAAGATTTGCACATCAATATAGTCTGAATGTGTGAAAAATAGTACACTATTCTCCTCCCACAGACAACTTAGGAGAACGCTATTTTGGGACCATGGTATCGTAAAGAACCAACATATACTATACCGTCCGTATTCAAAAAATGAAGTAATACCTGAAATAAATGTATCGTGACAAATGAAAATATACTATACATAATTAAATAAGCATACACCCTTTTAATATTAATATAGTTCAGATATGTGGTACATGACTATTCACTACCTGTGGTCTAACCAATGTAAGAAACAGTAGCTCTGAAGGCAAATGCCCCGATTTAATATAAATCACGTCATATATAATGTTTACTTATATATTCGCCTGACCAATAAAGTAAAACCAATAACTATAGATACACTTAAGAACAACTGAGAGATTTAATAGTGTGTTTCGATATATCATATATAATAATGTGTAACATATATACAAGAAAAAAATAAAATAAAAATAATAAAGAAAATAATAATAATAAATTAATAAATAAATAAATAAATAATGAATAAATAAATAAATAAATAAATTATATATTAATATAAAATAAATATTAAAAAAATAATAATAATAATAAATAAGTAAACAAGATGAAAATGAAGAATATATAAATAAACAACTAAACAAACAATAATACATACATATGTATATGTATATATATATATATATATATATATATATATGTATATATGCATGTATGTGTATATATGTTTTATATATATATATATATATATACTAATATTGTTATACAGATTTCCACTTAAAGAATCCATAAAATAAATTAATTCGCATAACAGAGTTATTCCCCTGTATCTTATAGTAAATATATCAAGTTAATTCGATAAACTAATTTGACGAAACTCACAATAAGTAACACATCTTAAATAGATGATAATAAATAAATTTAAAAAATCAAGAATATTTAAAATGAGAAATTAATTACTTTACTTTATATTAAAATTCTTAAAATACGAAAGAAAGATACAAAATAAAAAATATGAAGAAAATAGACACTAGAATAAAAGTAAATAATCAAATATAAACTTAATAAAAAATATAAAAAAAAAAAATTAAAAGAATTATTTAAAAAAATAGAATATATATATATAATTAAAACTAACAGTTTATCGAGCACCATACACTTAACCAACATTACACAAATATGTTTGAACACCAAATCATATATGTAACATAACCTTAAAATAAAATTTAATTTACATTCCCTGCGAGACTGTTTTCGCTGCGGTTCTACATCTAGCAGCCATTTTGTTTTGTAAGATTCTCTGCACAGTCGGAGAAATTTTTCTTCTGGTTTAATTATTTTTGACAAAGGGAAGTAACTTTTCCCGAAATATTAAATAGTGATTTTTTATCACCCGGACATCACACAAACAGTTAAAAACACTCTTGCTGTTTTGTAAGATTTTAGGAAAAATAAATAGTAAGTCATATTTCGTATTCGATTTATTGTTTTTGTTCCTTACAACTTTCATCTTACCCGGAATTTGCATTGCCCACAGCCTTTCAAAAACTTACTATATATATATATATATATATATATATATATATATATATATAAAACGAGATAATTTTAAAAGTGATATTTAATGTTAAGATTTTTTTTTATTTACGCTATTGCGCTCACCCCGAGAGGTAGATACATTTTAGCGTTCCTGTTTCCTTTTATAATAAGGTTACTGAGTACCGACAACATACATTCCTATTACGAGATGAAATGATACACATATATATATATATATATATATATATATATATATATATATATATATATATATATATATTAATTATGACAATATGTGTGTTAGCATATACGATCAGTGTCTTTTAATTCGTTGCCCCTATAAAAGACTCAGCTCGATAATTGTCAATCAGTAAAAACAACGGACCATATATAAGAAAGTCAGGTTCATTTTGTCTTCTGATAACCATGTGTTTTTTTTTAAATTTCCCTAAAAACATACAATTTCTGTGAGATGTTTATTCTGACGTGAGTGAAACAACATTTTTATATCAATATCGTCTCTGGAATACTCCAAAATCATAAGAAACAATCCACACATACTCATTGGAATATAAAATGAATCTTACTTACTTGTATACATATATAAATATATATATATATATATATATATATATATATATATATATATATATGTATGTATGTATGTATGTGTATCTTGTAAATTCTAGCTCAAATGACGCACATATACACAAAAATCATAGCTGACCCCGCATCTGATTTTTGACATAATTTTAGTAAATAATACGAAAATCATACATTCCGAAACCAATTTAAAACAGTTTAAAATAATCGAAGCTAGCTTTATAAAAATCCAGCAACCTGCACACAATAATATTAGGTATGAAACTAGTAATAACATTTAAAATGTTAGCATAGTACAATTTTACCCCGTTTGTGTCCATTCATATCTATTCTAACATACCTTATTCGCGCGTTTCTTGGCTGCTTTTTGAAATTGTCTTTTTTTTTTGTCTAGATTTTTTATTTATTAATGTTTACCTCCTGAAGAAGATTAGACGAAGAATATAACCGCTTCTGTGATAGATATAGAACATACGTCATTTTTTGTAGATTTTGACACGAAATAGATCATTGAAAAAATGTAAAATAATATAAAAATGTCATCATCAAGCACCGAATCATGTTGCATTTAACAGGGTTTGCCATTTAACAGGGTTTGCTTATATATATATATATATATATATATATATGTATATATATATATATATATATATATATATATATATATATATATTATTTCATATATCCGCAGACAATGTTATGAGGATATATAATCATGTGTGTATCATTTGTCAGTATTTACTTCAACAGTGCTCTATACGTGAGAAGAGCTATGTAGTAAATTATGAAAATATATTCATGACAATTAAGCTACACAGACGCTGCCGCTTTTCATGCCCGAACCCATACGGGGATGAAACGCGAAAGCTTCTGTGTAACTTATTTGCCATGAATATATTTTTATAACTTAGTATATATGTATATTAAATTCCCGAAACAGTTTTTCATGGTAAACAACTGATGATCCCTTAAAATAGTGTTAGAAACAAACTAATATAATAAATGTAAATAATAAATTGACTTACATGAGTGATTTTCCACTGAAAGACATGGGACTATAAATCTTTTTTTAATTTTATTTTAAATACAGTTTTAATTGTTGAGAAACTTCCGAGACTATATATATATATATATATATATATATATATATATATATATATATATATATATATATATATATATATATATCAACGAAACCTCTTGAGAAATTATAATATTGTTAGAGCATCTATACCGGAGCTGGTTGTGGATAGGCTGTGCATGATATAAGCTCTATTTTCATATATAATTCACGACTATATAACAATGGCGTAATGGATTATGTGAATATATCATTTAACATCCGATTCCGATGAATACACGTTGTTTGATTACTGTTATTTCTATATGTGCGTGTTTTGAAGCCTAAGGAGACCAACGAACTGTGCGTACATATACCCATTTAATAAGAAAAGTATGAATGCAATAAATCATTGTTTCTGTGTACATGTCGCTTTAAAATACAGAGTAAACACATAAAATTGGCAAAGTAAACTGAGAGAAAATTACCAGTTCTTAGCGATTACTATATATATTGTACTCCATGCCGAGAAGTTTGTATAATGAAAAAATGCATACCTAGTATAAAGCAACTGTTTAACAAAGTATCACGTGTATGTCTAATTGGATACATAGAAAAGAACTAACCGTGCTAAAAAGCAACGATTCATAAGATTGTAACAAAAATTGAGAAAACATGAAATAAAGAACGAAATCGTAACTAAATAAGAAAACATCGTTTACATTTATAACAAATCCGAAACAATTAAATTAACAAATAAAGTATCCCTGTACAATAAACTATATAACTAAATAAACACATTATCTGGTTAAAACACGAAACCATCAATTTGATCACAGTTTACTGTAATTTAAAAAAAATATTTCCTTCATGTGAGTGATCACTTTAACTGCATAGACAAAAGAAAATACCAACAATTGTACCGTTTAAAGTTACGATCTAAGACTGTCCGTATCAAAAAATAAGATTTAATTCTGATTATATTCTTTTTAAAACAATTTCGTAATTTATTTCGCTTAACTATTACTGCATAGATAACTGAGTTTTCAAAAATGGAGTATCACAATATTACTCTTTCTTACCCCTAACTACTCATACCGCAACCCATTACACCTTAAAACAATTCAGGAGAAATCTACTTCGTGTAGAATTTTGTATTACACCAAGCGATAGCAACTTTAAGATGGACCATACATACTGAACAAAATTTTACAAAATTATTATAACCATCATCTGAAGACAAAAATCACAGTTTCTAATACAGTAATTTACTGAAAAAAATATTAACATTAAATAACAAAAGTCAATTTCGTCCTAACAGTTTGCCAAAAATAATTTACTTTATTTATAACACATGTCACATGGACATTCATGAATTTAAAACAAACACAAAATATGCATGATGACACAACTAAACATACTAAAGACAAAAAACAAAAACAAAATATAAATGGTAGTAATTTATATTGTGTACGCCAGGTAAGTACAACTAGTGTGGCACAACGTGTGACCCCTTTTTGGAGAGCTTTTGCTCTCACTACAATTTGCAATCCCTTGTGCCTAACTTGGAGAGAAGTGCAATAATTATCTGCAATTCATACATGTAACTACGCCTGAGACAGCCATGTTTTGGAAAACTGATGGTCGATGTTCAACCAGTTAAATGACAGGTAATGGTTCAAATATCCGACCAGCTGTAATCCCAGATGTGTTAGAAAATCAGAACAAGTTGTTAAATATTAACAATACATTTGTCGAAACTCAGGACAATGACGCTGTATTCTCGGTGCGTCCTTATCTTTTTATGTCTCTTTCTTTCTCTCTCTCTCCCCCCCCCCTCTCTCTCTCTCTCTCTCTCTTTCTCTCTTCCCTGTTTTGTCTTGCTCAGTCTGGAGCGAAATAACACAGTCGGCTTTCGAATAAGCCTGGGGCGATGAAATTTTGATTGTTTAAATATGTTAATTCTTCGTAAAAGTAAATATATGTTTATATATGAAGTAATATGGTTATTCAATTGTTACATAACATTCTATTTCAGCGAAGCTGTTCCCAGCCAGAAGATAATTAATTCTCTGGAGAGAATTACTGACGCTGATTAAAGCAGCATGTCAGCTGTCCAGATACATAACCGTGTATGAACCAGTTATGTTAAAGGACATGTAACGATCTTTTGTTTCAGAGAGCTGGGGTTGTTCCGTTCTCAAAACGTAACACAGCCGTCTACAATGCTTACACACACTAAATCACACTCTCCGGCAAACCGTCGGATCACACTGGTATATCTTTCTTTATGGGAATCATTCATGCCAAGGCATAAATCTACTTGATGTAAATATGTAAAAAAAAGCGAGAGGTGGTTAATGCAGATAAAATAATATGCATATAGGTCTTACCTTTATAAAGAATATAGTTATATGTAAGTGGAAAACAGTTAGCAGTGATAACGTTCCACAGGCTCGCAGTAATATGAGAAGAATACTGGAATTTGAAGATGAATTACAACCAGATACTAACACATGAGATTGGTGAAGACCACTAAATCAACGGGCAAAACGAAAGATACTTGCTATAATTGTACTATACTATATTCTAAGTTAAGCAATATAACTTGTATGAGAGAGACGCTCAATATAAGACGAATTGTTTGGTCTAAGCAAATAACAGATATTCTTTTGCGACGTATGAAGAAAGCAAGAATGTGACAGAGATTACTCAGCAAAAGAGTGATAACAGTGTATAATAAAACGTCATGATTGATTAGAAGCATTTTTAAAAATTGGCATTGTTATATTTTGGAACGGGAATACTAATAATTAATATGACTTTTTAAAATAAAATGATACTACGTTGAACAATCTTTATTTATAACAAATAACAATATTTTATTTCTACGTTCAGACAAAGCTTGTACACTCTTTATCTTCAAATAATTTTCTCAAGAACAGAAAGAATCTGGACACTCTCTCAACTTTTATATACTCATTTTCATTGATATCACTGAAGGATCGTTTATCGACTAACACTCGATAAGGATATAAAGAATATTTAACGAAAATTAGGTGTCTTAAAAAAAACTTAAATGTATTATCTAGTAATATCGTTAAAATATAACGATTACCAATTAACATGTACTTTTCGTTTTTCTTTTCAAAATACACATTGTAATAGCTTATTGAAATATAATATACTATATACATATGAGAAAGGAAGGATGAGAGTAATATATATATATATATATATATATATATATATATATATATATATATATATATATATACGCTTAATTAATTTGATGTGTTTCAATGGTATTCAATAGAATTTACCTAAAATAATTAAGGTAGATCATATCATCCAATGTTTAATAATTTAATATAACGCTGACCAAACTGTTTACACATAGATAAAAATACATCGACACTTATATGTGCAGAGAATTTACCTTTGATTTTGCAACTAAATTTAAAAATAAAAAAGCAGAAAAACACCTATATAATTATTTCTAAGTAAACCCATCGAAAATAAAGCAGCTCAAATGAAAGCAATGCAGATTGTTTCTCTCATTGTTCTAGGTAGAACATTGGGACCGAAATATGTCCAACATTTCATTGACGCTTATTGTCGACTCTTTGGTTAATTAACGCCGCGAATATAGAGTTAGAGAGGGATATAGAGTTGGGAGAAAAAGAAGAGAAGAGTGCGCATGACAATCGCGCATTCCTCGAGTTTAAATTATAAACTAATGAGGAAAAACTAGGATGTTTCATAGCGCACCATTAGCTCATCATGCTTCCCTGCTTTTCTGGGACGTTAAACTGCGTTGTTAGTGTTGATGTCGTTGCTAATATTGTTGTGCTGGTATTATTATTATTAGTAGTAGTAGTAGTAGTAGTAGTAGTAGTAGTATTGTTTTTTGTTGTTTTTGTTATTATTATTTTTTATCATTATTATTCAAAAATACATTAAAAGATCGTGAACACCTATATACACAGGCTCACATATACGTTATATATATATATATATATATATATATATATATATATATATATATATATATATATATATATATATATATATATATATATATATATATATGTAATTTATACATCTATGTATAAATATATGTATATCTAGGCAGCATATTTTCTTCTAAGCAAGTACTTTTTGAATATAAGAGACAACTCATGTCTAGATATCCTTTGGTAGATCCTTTCAATAGTCCGAATTAGGATCTTAGTTCGGATGGGAATTGGCTGATGAATTTGCCATAATTTGGGTTTGTGTCCAAGGTACTTTCGGACCCATCTGGGTTCATCTTCGGGGAATGATGTTAATCAGGTATATACCATGTGTTTGTATTTATAGATGGTTTTTGGCGGGAAGTATTTACTAAGTACGAAACTATATTTGGAGTTATAAGCATTTTAGAATATGATTACTGATATTAAAGTTAATTATATTAATTAGTTTTTTTTGTGTTTATATCTATGGCTTCTAATATATGGAGGTTTTGTTTGTTAGTACAACCAAGAGAAAACATATACATAGGTTTGACTACTACGACATTGTCGAGAGGATTGACGATGTATTTGTCTGATACTAGCGCCATAGCCCAACACTTTACTAACAACCACTCCTGCCCTCGATCGAAATTCAGGAAACTCTTAGCAGAAAATACAAAAATCTTAGAATTTAGTACTAACAAACAAAAACTCTATATACTAGAAACCCTATATAAAAAATCCTAATTAATACAATTAACTTTAATATCAGTAATAATATTCTAAGATGCTTAGTTTCGAACTTAATACATAATTCCAGCCGAAATATCTATAAATACTAACACATGATCTATACCTGATTAACCTCATTCCCCCGAAGATGGGCCCAGATGGGTCCGAAAGTACTTGGGAGACAAACCCAAATTATGGCAAATTCATCAGCCAATTCATGTTTTGTCGGAAGCGTGACTGCCTAATAGTGACGTCGGCATACGTCTAGAGAAAACCGGCAGTGAACACATAAACAAACACCCAGGATTGGCGGTAAATATTTGTTTTCGATTATAGTAACAATGCCACAATATCTGCTTCAACGGAGAACCAAGATTATCGTTTCATATGTTTTGCATATTGAAGTCTTATCTCAGACTGTTTACAGTTTGTATGTATTAAGATGTTTTTGATGATGCAATTCAGGGAAAGATTCTATTACTAAACACGCGATAATTTAGTCTACAGTGGTGGAAATAAGCAAATAATAGCACAAAGTAGGCTATTACAGGTTTCAAAGAGACCTTCCAATATGAGTTGTCATTAATCACGTGACTAGCGATACCTATTGCTACAAAGGTTTGCTGACAGTATATATGTATATATATATATATATATATATATATATATATATATATATACATACGTGTGTGCGTATTTTATTTATCTTTAACATTTTAGAGAAAGGTTCAGAGTATAGAAAATGTTCTTTATTAAATAGGATGTAGCACAAGGCAGGAATTGAGTGTTGTTTGATGGGGGTCGGATGTAGTCCTCTTGGTCTATTCTCTAAATTAGTTTTACTCACCAAAAGGCCACATTCATTCTATTGGTAAGACCTACTTAACTTTATTACCCATGGTTTGATTTTTTTATTCACAAAAAATATATGTACAACTTCATGAGGTCGGTTGGGGGTGCTAAAGTTTAACAGAGATTACTGAAAAATAAATGATACGCGAGGTGCTTAGAATGAACCTTTTAAATCTATCTAGGTGTGAGCTGATCAATGTTTTCCACGTTGTTTCAAAAGTCGAAAAACAAGCTGGACAGTGTCTAAGTGGGGTGAGGGGTGAGGCGGGGCTCGTCTGTATCGCTTTGCTGAATCGGATAGAGTTTGATAAGACCTCAGGTCGGTGCGCACCATGCCTAGGCACGGAACACGTGCTCAAACTTGGTCCGTCGAAACACACATAAACTAGCGTTGTGTATCCACCTACTTTTAAACTTTAAGCTGATGTTTAAAATGATAAATCAGATTTGTAATCAGAAGGCGATCACCCTCGTTCCCTATCTTAGCGTGTGCCCCACACTACAAGTCTAGCTACGGCTAGGATCCATTCGTTTCTTCCACGAAGGCATCACATTGTACACTACATATGTTACATCTAGAGGTACTAACTGCTAGGGGCCGATACGAGCCGTCACCACGTTATCATACTTAAAAGCTCATGCAGCATGCTGCAATTGAAGGAGGGTGCCCGGCCGTTTCTTTCTCACATTCAGTACAGCGATGACAAGCGTTTACCCTGGTTTTAGTTTTGCATAGTTTGTCGTTGAAGTGCAGTGCTCCCCGGACCAATCACCCGACTACACTGAGAGCGGATCTCTTCCTTTGTCTACCCAAGCCGGTCTCCAAGCCGTCCACGCCACTAGCTCCACATATAGAGTATTTTCAGACCGTGCAAGGTTACTGGATTCCGACAGCTCGGCACTTAGTCAAGAACTGCGAATGTTACCCTGGTCTACGTCGATCTTTAACCAAGTGGTCGGAAATGAGGTTAGAAAAGTGCTTCTCAACCGCAAGGCGCGACTGTAATCTCTATAAAGGTTCTCTGCATGTCGATAACTTGCCAATATGACATCTCGAACTATGTTTGAGTACAGACCTGCCACAAAAGTGTGAAGAGGTTCATAGACAAAGTAATACAACCAATTGGTAAGGGATCAGAGGGAAGACGTAAGCGGTGCACACCTCAGCTCAATCGTTAAGAGAGCCAACTTCGAAGCTTAATTCTTACTGACGTTTCGACTATTCGATTGTGTTTCTAACCGGTTGTGTTCAAGCTGGAGGCCCGGTTCGAACTATACGCCAAAGATTCGAACGGGTCATCAGGTAAGTTGAAAAGGACCGGCAGCGCAGCCGCGGCTCACCAGGCAACCAACATCAGACTATTGGATGTGCTGCTGCTGGCTACGACCCCGTATGACTATATATATATATATATATATATATATATATATATATATATATATATATATATGGGTGTCTGTGTTGGGGTGTTAGGTTAGTAGGAACGAACTCAAGCAGAGTGCTCGATTATTAAGGAAATTTAAAAAAATAAGAGGGTTATATGTTGTTATATATGTACTACAGAATGTAAGTACAACATCGGTACAACATTGGTAACCTCTGTTTCAAATCCAAACAAAATAGGCCTATACTTACTCTGCTTACAACAAAGGCGGTAAAACAGAACCAAGGATTAGCCCCCTTAGTCTGGATTTGAAATCGACGGTACCTGTTTTTTTCTGTTCTTTTGTAATACACACACATTATATATATATATATATATATATATATATATATATATATATAATGGCAAACGCAATTTTTGCCAACCTATCTTATGTAGTATTCGCATGTTTCCTGTTCCGTGTTTCCTTAGTTCTCTCGATTGATTCATCCAATCATCTGCGGGTCAGATTAATGTTGGTTTCTTCACATCTGCTTTGCAGAAAATCATTGTCCAGACATGATCCAGAATGTTTTCTTTCGTATTTTCCAAATTTATTTTCTACATTTTTCGAGTATTTCCTAGTGCAGCAGGATTGCAAGATTGTAGTGTGTTCATTTTCAAGAGCTTTTGATCTTCGTGATGATAATCACGTGGTATGTTTCGTCTAAATGAAACTTATTGAATGTATTGTTGGATCCATTATTTGGGGACAGAATAGCACAATTTCTTTCATTTCTCGTCTATCTTTTAATTTTAGTTTGTGTGATGGCGGGCAAGTGGATAACGACACGGACTGACGACCTGGGTGTGCCAAGTTCGAATCCAGTCTGTTCTATAATATCATGTTCACTTAGGGATGTTGGCAACTATTTCCGTGGTCCCTCCTACAATAATGTCAACACTAGAATCAAGCCGGTCAACAGAGTGGTACCATGTTGATTCAAATGAATTTTGTTTCACTAGTTTGTATTTATTTATTTATTTTTAAATTTGTTTGTTTATCTAGGATATTTTTATTATCTGTTATTTTATCTTTTAGAAAAAAAGGTGCAGTTTTATCTGTTTGTAATTTATTTTTATTTAATTTATTGATTTAGGAACAGACAAGGTGGGGTATGTAAAAAAATTGTAAAGGAACATATGTTAGCTTAGTGTCAAATATTATGTCTATGGGTTTGGTTGTTAAGTATTTGTCTGTCTTCATCTAAAAGTAAACGATTATTCTATTATTGTACTTTTACTGCCCAATTCAGTTTAATATACTATTACAGTATAATGCCCTATTTTCAATGCAGAATTTCTGGAGGATAGTGTAGTCTTCATTATTTTATCATGAGACTATCCTCTCCCACATTACCTCCCTCTTTGCCAGATAGTATAGTATGTGTTAGGTCACCATGATAACATATTTCCAAGAATAACTTACTCCTTTTTGCGGCTTGAAGGTAGTGTAATATATATTGTGCCCTCATAATACCAACCTCCCAGCCATCACCTAATAATTTCTAAGGTGTGTTGCATAGTATGTGTTTTTTGTCAATGAAAATATATTCCAGGCAGTGCATTCTCCATTTAGGGTAGTGTAGCATCGGTTGCTGTTATACTATCACCAGAAGAATTACATCTTCATTTTGAGATAGTTTCTTTTGTTTGTTCGTTCGTAATAATATCACCTCTGAGGCCGAACATCTTATTTGTGTCGCAATGGAATATATGTTTATTTTTCTTATTGTTACTCCCCCGCTCACACGGACATGCGACATGAGATACCATATATTGGCAGCAAAAAATAAGTCAGCTACATTAACTTACTTAAAAAGGGGAGGCTGAAATATTCAGTTTTCGGGTATAAAAGCGGGATAATCTGTTAGAAGTGAATACTGTGGTAAAATGATAAGTCTGTGGCCAGACAATACATTAGAACGATGAAAGGAATACAAGTAAATACATTTGCTAACAAAGCTCAGCAGGAATGTTTGTAAAAAACGTAGCAATTGAGCCGATTACATTTTTACAATCCATGATCATCAGCGTCGATATGGGTATAAGTATGCCAGTTAGATTGAAATCCAGCCAGGATGTTACTGCGTCTATAATATAGGTAAATACAAACAAACAGACACCCTAGTTTTATATTCTGTTTCTAGATCCAATAGGTTTTTGGCACCCCAAAATGAGCAACCGCGAAAAGGACACATTTTGGATTAAAACCGAGTTATTAGGATTGCCGCTTATAATGAATTTAATATATATTATCGAACAAATCTAATATATTTAAACATCATTTTTAAATGTGTGTGTTTTGTTTATTTATATAAAGCGTTTTTTAATTAACCATATGCCCATTTCCAACATGACTTCTAAATCAAACAATATATGTTGTAGGTTACTAGTAAAGCGTTTTGTAAATTATACATGTTTTATGTGAAACATCTGGGAATGCTAGGCTATAAATGTGCATATACGACGTATTGTTAGGTTTCTAATTAGACCAGAATCAAGACAAAATACGTTGCTAATGAAACATATATACTTTGGTCGTTGCTAATTCTGGGGTACTTCAAGTGTAGTTGATCCTTTTTTCCTTATGTTATTCATCTGTTTACTGCCTTATTTTTAAACGATTAATTATTCACAAGTTTCTATTTTATACCTAGCTAATGTGAGATTGTAGTTTTATAACTTATCACCACGTATCAGGATGCTATTAAATATAATATTAATTCAATAAACTTTTTCTTACATCTATCGCCACTATCCATGGATCAATGAGCATATCATTATTTGTATAGGACCACTTATTATTAACTATTGCAGAAACCAATTGTGTATGAATCAGCAAGTTGAAATGATTTAATTATGTCCTGCTGGTATTGGGTTCTCCGATAGTATGATGTATTCAAATGAAGGATCGCGTGAATCTTATAAACATTTCACTGATAAATAGATCTTAGAAGGAGCCGAACTTAGTTCGTATACCATGTGTGCACCGCTGAGTTCATGTCAGTACCACCATTAAACGCTCATTGACTATTGTAATTTATTTTTAAAACTGTAATTGCGTTTTTTATACATATGGACCCATCATGACAACCACTTTCACCAAATGTACCACTCCTAACTTTACAAATATACACCAATTTTGTTGTAAGAAATACCCCTATCGCACTCCATCTGGGATTCCTACTAGTGCCCATAAAGTATCAACACGAGGAAATGGATACGCCCCTATATATGTGTGTCTGTCTGATTGTGCGTATATACACACCCTTTAACAATCAAAACAAAAGCCAAAAATAAAGTTAAAGATTTTTAAATTACATTATATATTTAAAAACCCTAAATGAAAAAAATAACACATTTAAACTTTAATAAAAACCTCATTAAATACAGGTGGTAATAGCATTGTTGTCTTTAAGGTACGGAACAAATTAATCGAAAATAAATTTCTCTCTAGATTTAACCTAAAATAAAAAACAGCTTCTAATTAAACAAATAAATTACCTGACTAATTCACAGCTATATAACCTCCTTTTTATCAACAAAACGCATTTATTGTAGTCAAACGTCTCCTGACGCTATACGCTGTTTTTCAAAACCGAGCGGTGACAAATCAACATTTCAAAAGTTCATTGAAACATCATTAGATACTACCGTTCGCATGACAACATATTATTTAATTATTTAATACACATTTTAGATTCTTACGATGGTAGTTTAGCACACTGATGATCAATTTTTTCCAATAATAATTTATATTATATCATATCATCTCATATCATATACACATATACAATTTAGTCACATGAAAGAATCGCTTCATTCTCTTGGCTATATCCTATTTCTCGTATTATATCACTTTCTACACACCGATATCTAATTACACCGATAACTGATGTAGGAAGCAGCCGGAAATGCTGTTTTTTAAGACTGTTTACCAATGCATTTTGTATTCCTATACGTCAACAATTATGAAATCAAATTTAAATATATAAACTCATTTATGTATCTTTACCATTATTTGTTATACACACACACACACACCCACACACACACATATATATATATATATATATATATATATATATATATATACGTATATATATATATATATATATATATATATATATATATATATATATATATATATATATATATATATATGAATATATAGATATATGAATATATAGATATATACATATACACATACAGACATATAGTGGATTTAGTTTTTATAAAAATAATAAAACGAGTACTTATATGTGCAAGAGAATATATATTGATATTAAATGGAAACTATACATAAGTGTTATCTCCCATCAATACCTTCGGTTTCGAAGAAAGACTGGAAACTCAGACCGCATGGTTAAATATACTAGATGTGACCGATTCATCAGTAAATATCGGTTATAATTGGTCACATTTGACATAATTAACCATGTGTGTTACGTTCTAGTGTTTCTCTGAAACTGAAAGTATCGACAGATGGTCAACCTTGTGTATAGTATCATTTGAATATATATATATATATATATATATATATATATATATATATATATATTTATATATATATATATATATATATATATATACGTATATGTGTGTGTGTATGTGCGAAATATGAAAATAGAGATAAAGATTATATCTCTAAATGATATCCCACTTTTAATAGCCAAAACTCGATATATTAGATACAGAAATAGTATGAGTAGATAAGTGACGTGAATAAAAAGAGGGTAGAATACCACATTTGTAAATCAGCAATTATTCAAAGAAGGTAATATTAAAAAAAAACTTGTTTCCTTTCATTAAAACATGGATTTACAAAGATATGCTAATATAATCAGAGAGAAATTGTATATATACACACACACATATATATATATATATATATATATATATTTATTTTATTTTTTATTTTTTATTTTTCATTTTTTTTTTTATTATTATTCATTTTTTTATATTTTTATTTTTACACAATTCCAAATAAATAAATGCTATAGTTCGTCTTGCGCTTTATTGCGTTTCCGTCGTTGCTTTGGCTTGGGAATACGTTTTCGTGGAAAACAGGAAGAACACGTTTTCTAAACATGGCCAATTTCACTTGATCCTCCAGACTACAAACTTAGTTGGAAACATCGTCGTGGGTTCCTGCATGGATTCTTCGTTACTTGCCAATTGTTCGAACTTCATACCGTCTTGGACTCCTTTTTAGTGATTTTTTTTCACACTGGAACAATGCCACTTGAATGCAAACATTTTTTTAGAACTTTATAGAATTTGTTAATTTTAAAAAAACTTTTTCTAAACTTTTTCAAACATTTAAAAATTGTGTATCCTTATATGTCAACTTATCAATCAAAAACTTTCTTCTAATGTTAAGAATTTTAATTTCTTTGAAAAGCCGGCTTAAGGAACGAAGGAGTAGAATTGTGAATTATTATTATTCATTATTTGCCCTTGGTTTGAACTACGAATGATTTTTATTTGCATCTATCTGCGAATCTTATTATTTTTAATCAACTTATCTTATATATATATATATATATATATATATATATATATATATATATATATATATATACATATATGTATGTATGTATATATATATATATAAATATATATATATATATATATATATATCTAATGATGATAAACACGGTCTTCTTGCAAATCTCGCGCGTATAATTTCATAAATATCTTTTGAACACTTGAAAAATACACGTTATTAAATACCATTATTCTGTGTGTGTGTTAATTTTAAATGAAGACGAACGATATAGTCAAAATGATAAAGACAGGTCAAGGTATATGTGTAATTGTGTCTTGCATCTGTTTACATGAAGAACACACAATGACGAAGAATCTGTAATTGTCAGAAATATTAAGACTATAAACTATTTCCCATGGGGCTACATTTTCTGTTTTTAAACTAAAAAAGCATATATCACGTTCAACACATTATTTCACTCTCACACTTTCTCTCTTTCTCTCTCTCTCTCTCTCTCTTTCTCTCTCTAGCTCTCTTTCTCCCTCTGTCTCTCTCAATATATATATCTCTCTCCATATATATATATATATATATATATATATAATATTAATAAGATATGTGCCTCTTAGTTGTTCTAGTGGTGGGGTGGGGGCATGCCGTCTCGCTTATTCAATTAGTTAAGAGACTTCAGCCAGCGACATTACTCATGTCTCGGACTTTTCCTCTTTCTTTTACTAATTTTCTATCAGCTCATCATTATATCGAACGGCGCCTATCCAAGCGTGCGCTCACATTAGAATGTATTCGTGTCCCAGCGCACATGAAAACGCACGCTGTCTATTTGTTGTCAAACATGCGCACGGTCGTAATTGCGCTGTTGTGCGCACGACAGGACACGAAAAGAATTGAAGCGATTGTTGGTGGCGGTGCGGCTCGTACGACCAGAGAAGCTCCCCCTACATTCTCGGTATTATCTGGTTTGTGGTGATGTGCAGCCCAACAATTATAGCAGAACGAAATCTGCTGGGCTATGTTCTAATAGCTAATATAAGTATTAATTTTCAGCATCCGATAACTTTTATAGATATTTTCTTTTTTTATGTATTCATATATATTGCCATATTATATATGCATATTTATATGCATGTATGTATATATTCATATAAATAGTTTTTGTATATTTAAAAAAATAATTTCATAACATAAAACAATTGTAATAGCTCAATAGTGTAAGGCTAAAGCTATTTATAACACATTTTTTATTTAATTTAAACCACGTTAATTTTAGGAAGAACAGATTAATACTATTTCACAAAAAAATGTTCATTTCCAGCATACAATAGGTTCGACTTATTACCAATATATTAATGAAATGCTACTGTATCATATGCATTTATTTCCTGAGATAATATCTTCAGTGCTCGTATATAAATAAAGAAAACAACACAGGAAACGAAAAAAAAGAAAAACTACAGCGTATTATAATCCGTACTCATCATCATTGTTTGTACTTATGTCACGTATATGTCTAAGTAACGACATATACACGTCATGTGCGATTCGTAATTTGTTTCTTTCTATAATCGTTTTTTATCGCCTTTTATATTGATTCAATATCACGGGAAATATAAATAAATATTTTAACTAACCACTATATATACAGAGAGAGAGAGAGAGAGAGAGAGAGAGAGAGAGAGAGAGAGAGAGAGAGAGAGAGAGAGAGAGAGTGTGTGTGTGTGTGTGAGAGAGAGAGAGAGAGAGAGAAAAGAGAGGGGGAATAGAGAGAGACGGAGAGAATAAATACTGTTTCATAGAAATATGTTTATGTTCTCATCGAGTGGTCATTTGGCAAACAGGAAATCAATTAAAATTAAAAGAAATCGTCTGCTTTTAATATTAAACAATATACACAGATGCTTATTTTTATGTCCTGTCCGAATATTTTAGGTCACTTTTCCATTATCTTGAAAAAGAAATGAACGAATAATTTTGGAAAATTTACACAATTTTCTCTTCCTCTGTCTATCTGTTTCTCTGTCTCTGTCTCTGTCTGTCTGTCTGTCTGTCTGTCTCTCTCTCTATCTCTCTCTCTCTCTCTCTCTCTCTCTCTCTCTTTCTTCAGTTTTACAAATGTCTTTCTTTATAACAAATTGAGATGCAGATTGACTTCACAGTAAAATAACAATGTTTAGGTAAGAAAAGATTAAATTCATCTTTAGTGAGAATCAAACACACGACCTCTGAATTATAAGTCCAGCGCGCTATCCCTTGCGCTACATGCCCTGACCGGCTTTATTATTCTGCATTTCCTGTTTTAATTCCAATTGTTAGTTTTTCTAGCTTCAGCAATCATATTCGATTATTCATAAATTAGATCGAAGCTATGGCGGTGTCAGCTATGAAAAGTATCCTATGAAGAATACTCCCGGTGTCAGTTATTGGTAGTGATACTAGTATTTTCGTGTGAGTAGAAGTTACTCCGACCCCTCTGTGTATGACTATTTTGTGAGAGTCAAGTATGCCATAATTAATTTAGAAAATCATTCAATCGATTGAAGCGAACTGATAAAAAAAAAATTAGCCTCATTAGTTACCCCGGAATAAAATAAAACTTACTTTCCCTTGTTATATATATATATATATATATATATATATATATATATATATATATATATATATATATATATATTAATCAAGTTACAATATGTTAGTACAGTGAACACGAAACCAAGTGTTTCAAGACTGCTCAATAGCAAGTAGATCATCTATAAAGTTACATAAACAATATTATATCCTTGGTTGATTGATGTAAGGCTATAATATGGTTTATGTAATTATATATATATATATATATATATATATATATATATATATATATATATATATGTATATATATATATATGTGTGGGGGGTGTATTTCTGCTAGATCTATTCTTTGAAAGCAAACAGAAACTTATATTCCTAATTGAATCTACATATGTAAATGCTCTAATACTGTGATTTTTTATATTTTCCTTTTAATTTAAGATATTTTGGAGGAAAATATATTTACCTTTCGATTTTTATGTGTTACACTCGGATATATACCTTAGTATTGGACGTTGTAAGTGTTAGCGAGTATTTCCCTCAACAAATTGATTTGATTTAGAAATTAATAACGACATGGTTACTCGTATCTAACTGTTGTACACGTTATATATATATATATATATATATATATATATATATATATATATATATATATATACATATATACACACATATATATATATATATATATATATATTTAAGCAACATTCTTTGATGTATGCTAACAATCAGGAAAATAACATATTATTTTTTTAAATTACATATTTATACTTTTCTCTTTTTTCTAAACACCTTTCTTGTTCCAAAATAAAAAGAATGAGTAAATTTTCCATATGTATCACGAGTAGAATCGTGTTTTCTTTAGGTCACAATAGAAATAGAATATATAGCTCTTTTGTCATTTTTGTATTCTTCGTCCGCTCTTGACAAAGCCCACGTGAAATTTGGGCGAAACGTTGAGCGAAAAGGTCTTCCGTTTTTCCATTTTTAATTTCATACCGTCGGATTATTTTTATCCTTTCACATACTCATATATATATATATATATATATATATATATATATATATATATATATATATATATGTATGTGTGTGTGTAATTTACTTTATTAATCTTTCACACTACTGTTCTTCCCAATTGTTATGTTTCAATACAATCAACAACTTATTCTTTTCGATTCTTCGTTTAGTTCCTAATTAATTATTTCTCCTGTTTGCTCTTTTTTCTCCTAATTTTCTTACTACTAGTACTACCACTAGAATTACTACTACTACAACTACTACTACTACTGGTTATTGTTCTTGTTCTTATACATGTTCTCGTTCTTTTCTTATTCTGCTTCTTTACATATAATAACTCTTCTTCTGCCATTGTTATATTCGTTACTGCACCGAATATAATTACAAATAAAGCATCTCGAATCAAACATAGTACTTTTTCACTCGCCCCCGGGACCCTGTTGCTCTGTATTCGACTAATCTTATACCGCGAACCATCATGTTCGTCATCACAAAGATCACAATACCAAACCCTCAGCCACACTTGCCAAAGATTCAGCCGGAAAGAAAATGTTTCTTTTCTGATTATGACTAACAAACGATGGGAACTTTAGAAATGATCACCCAAAAATACCAACGAGTTCTTTCACAAAGACCACGCGTGTATTATAATCACATGTTCAGTGCGTCTATTCGCGCTACAGACCGGTGGCATTAATCGTCAGTGCGAAACGAAGAGGAAAATAAAGAAAAAAGTACAAATTATTCACAAAATGCTGGAGATGTATGTTTCGTAGAAAAGAATAAAATAATGTTTCCCCCGAAGTAGCTGATATGGAGTTTAATAAATCTATGACAGTGAGATAAGGTATATAAAGGATAAGTTAACGCGTTTAGAAACATTCTATGGAATTCTCTGCGAAAAAGAAAACAAATAGACATATGTGTGGGTAAAACGGTGGAATTGTATGAGTTTGGTAGCTTGACCTTTGACACTAGTTCTTATGAGAAATAGATAAAAAGTGCAAGTACGGATTTTTCTAATCATTTTTTATCGCTTCTAAACTTTTACCAATGAAAAGTACATTTAAAACATAAGTGTGACAGACAAACGAAATACTGTGACCCATAGATAGTCCGACAAATTTAGCTTACTAAAATAATCTAAAATAAGCTAAGATGTTTGGTCTTATCAGAAATAAGATGCGTACATTTAATCTGCATGTTTATATTCGGAAATACTATCTCAAGCTAAAGCGTGACCGATGCTAGAATCGACAGAACCGTGTATATAGATTGAATGACACATCTAAAAGGTAAAAGCAAGATACGGGACACAATGAACGCAATGAGGAAAATCTTATAATAGTAATAAGCAGCGTATATTGTTCATATAATGATATATCACCACAGCAAATTATTTATATAATCAATTAAAAAAAAATCTTAAGTAAAAACAAACACATAATATATTATGTTTTGGCCCTAAACGTTTCGTTTCAACTCTGTGACATATACAAAATAATCGAGTTTTCGTAGTCTTTACAGAAAAATAAAAGTTCACGAATCGTTTTTCTACCTTTTCTTCACTGCATGTTTTCCTTGTAAGCTACTTGATAATTATACCTTTTTCGTATCTTCAAATAGGACTAAATCGTGACTAGACTGATGGAAGACAGTGCATATTTATTGAAAATGATCTGTAATTCTGAAATGTTATTCAGTACATTTTTTCTCAGAAGAGTGGTTCACCCATGTCACTTTCCTATAAAGTAAACTAACCATAGCTTATTACACTCTATTGTATGTCGACTATATATATATTTAAATTTCGAAAAATGTATTCAGTAGTGTTTGAATATACGTTTGAATTTATTTTCAAACATGTATATCATTTTTATGACCCCTCCATACAATAGAGGTGTATTCAAACCATGATTATATATCCCATGCTGATTACAAATATGCGTTATGTTTTGCGATGTGATCAACAGATAAAACCTAAGTCCTAGGAATACAAAAAAAACATATTTGCTATGTCTATGAATACAGATATGTCAGAATAGTAATTCTAAAGATAAATATAATAGCTCTTATATAAATCTGTCAGTCTTACGGGGTCATATTTAACAGATCATCAATTTTTATTTTCCGGTGAGAGAAAAAGAGGAATGAAACAGGTACCCTTCCTATCATTAATAATGTATTTTGCTCTGGGAGGGTTCTGATAGACTTAAGCAAGCCACTATTCATTATGTTTCCTCGTTCAGAATTTGATTTTTTTAAAAATAGGTGTATAATGTTAAACGGAATCCCAAAGTGTGTGTTGATTTGATGCTGCGGACGCTTACTTTCATATTAACTTAGAATATAGATCGACTCAATCTGAGAATTGTGATGTTTCTCTGGCGGTTTAATACTTACATGATACCATATAATAGATATATTTACAGCTCAAACACACAAAAAATAGTATAGAATATCGATATTTAAATACTCTTACTCTTAGTGTAAACGGTTCCAAGTGTTAGCGATCGATGGAGTATTAATTTACTCCTCTCCAAAAGTTAGGCACAACGCCAGTTTTTATCTTACTCCCACAAGTAAGATGTGACCCAAGGTCGGGTCGGGAAAGTGGGGTTAAAAATTGCCTGGGCAGCCCCGTCGGCATTACCCGGTAGGGGCGCCTCAGGCAGTAAGCAATAAACTTAATCCTCTCCAAAGAGGGGGGGCGAAGCTTGGGAGGGTGGACCTCCTAGAACTGCACAAGACAGACCCATAGACCGACGTAAATCAAGGCCCGACGGCCAAGACAATACCAGTATATTGGGGTGCAGTATCCATCGGAACAGATACTACACTTTGATCGTAGCCAAAAGGCCAAGCGGTCGATGGAGTAGCTAGGACGTAAAACATGTACTAATTATTTATGTGCGGCGTCTATTTTTTTCTAATCTATCTGTCTATCTATATATTTATATCTCTCTCTCTCTTTATATATATATATATATATATATATATATATATATATATATATATATATATATATATATATATATATATACAT
This sequence comes from Sepiola atlantica, assembly GCA_963556195.1. Lineage (NCBI taxonomy): Eukaryota > Metazoa > Mollusca > Cephalopoda > Sepiida > Sepiolidae > Sepiola > Sepiola atlantica. The sequence goes on from OY744518.1 coordinate 41,036,726, forward strand.
ATATAGCGCTCTGTCTACGTGGCCGCGAATTCGCCGACTGCAACCCTATGCAGAGGGATACAACAAAGAAAACGAGACGAACTGTCGGCCGTGGGTAGCGACAAGGTATGTCCTAGTACGGAATCATGATGGATGAGCGCTATGTGACCTGCTCACTTCGACCCTTGCATTGACTAGACTTGAGATCAGAGAGGTCCGATCCGATCAATTGACTGATCACGTCATGCATTATAATCTTTAAAATCATCCCCAATCGTATTATTCAATCCGATTCTTCAAAGAATAAAAACCTTATTTCTCTTTTTTTTATTGTAAATTTTTGTTTCTTCCCCAATAGATGCTAGAAGCTGGCGGCTGAGGATAAATTGCGTGGAGAACAAAGAGGCACTTTTTTGGAGAGCAATGTATTCTGAGAGCAATGTATTCAAAGACGAATGCATTCTAGTAGCAGGATCCAGCATCTTCTTCCCTTATTGTAAAACTGTTTTAGAAGTCCCCGACATCAGCAGTTATAACATGCGACTTCATACTCACGTGATCTCAACCAATTGGCCGGTTATGTGTTCGGTCTTAAGAAAGCGTCTGAAACACCATGGATCAAAATGGCGTTCAGGAATCTCCTGAAAGGCATTGTGAAGGCAGCGTTCTCGAGGGTAAAGTCTCCACTGTTAGTCGTGCTGGAACTGCGAGGCGGCTTCAGCAAATATCATTTTGATTGCCCAACATTCTCGTCAAGTGGTGCCCTTTCAATTTAAAGTGCTTCTTAAGATAAGGACCCAAGCTAACTGTGAACCCGTCGTTAATGTTATGACCAGAGTCATGGTCAGAGTCAGGGGCAGGGGCAGTGTTAGTGTTAGGGTTATGGTCAGTGTTAGCGTTAAGGTTAGTGTCATATAGTTGTCAAAGTAAGTGTGGGTCCTAATCTAAAGAAGTACCGAATTTTAAATATATATCGATTATTCCCCAGCATATGGCGTGTTTTCTTTGCTTACAAGACAATGTAAAGTTACAGAAACCCTATTCTGTTGCATGTGGTATTGATGCACAACCGAGCGATGCCAGGAAACCATGCTAGTAATTAAAATAAGGAAAGACACAACGCGAATAAATTAAAACAAACGAAACCGATGCAAAGATAGAAATCTGCTTGATGTTCAAACGTTGTATTAATTGTGAACGATTTGCCCTAGAGGGCAATTCGTAGTTCATATGTGCAAGCGTAGATGAAACTAATTTACTGCGAGGCGGAAACTTCTGTCAGACTGTCTGGTCAGTGGTTTGATTATGTTATCACAACGATATACGTAAGACTATTTATAAAGAGCAATGTTTGCAAGCCAGACACAGGAAAACAACATAACCATGAAAAAATGAGAACCATTTCAATTGATGAGAAAGTAAAAGTGGATTGAAAGTGTACAGAATATTGTTAAATAAATATAAACACGTAATACATATATATATATATATATATATATATATATATATATATATATATATATTTAAGCAGAGCGTCGTTAGGAATCAAAAGTTTGATACAATACTACATCATTTTTGCGTTTCGTAACTTTTTTTTATTGGTGTCCAGGTCCTCAGTAGTAATTCGCGGTGTACAATACAGAGGGTTCTTTTATCTGCCATCTCAAGCGTAAAATGCGTACAATTCTGCACTCTTAAAAGACACCTATATATATATATATATATATATATATATATACAGAGAGAGAGAGAGAAAGAGAGAGAGAGATAGATAGATAGATAGATAGATAGATAGATAGATAGATAGATAGATAGATAGATAGATAGATAGATAGATAGATAGATGAATTAAGGAAAAGAGATATAGATGTAAGGATGACAAATCAATTTCATCTTCGATTTTTCAATGCAATTTTAAACTGAACTCCTTAAAAACTATTTTTTATTCTCGGTCCACGGAAGTATTTTGAAATGACCCTTATTCCCAGTATTACAACCGAATAAGTGATTCACATCTACTGTTAAACTAAACATATTTCTATGTAATTTACTTAATTTTGAACATTTTAACGCTGTCTCCACGAAATTCCTTTTTTCCATCTTTAAATATTTCTTAATCGGGCATCTTATCAGCGGGCATCCACCAACTGGACAGACACTATATGTTGATAAACTTTTTTTACACGCACACTATTGTTTCTTACCTTTGTTAAAATTTGAACCTTGGCTATTCCACTGCTAATATATCCATCTATCTAATTCCTTTTATGATTAGGTTTTAATCTTTGAAAAGCATGGCTGAATAAAAGAAAAATAAACATGTTTTTTTTTTATCGAGTACAGCTTGCATTGAACCATCGAAGTTGAAATAGATTTGTCATATTACATCTTTATCTCTGTTCTTTCATTTATCTTTATAATTGCTCTTACACTATAGGTTATATCCTTAAAATGTATACTTTTAGTTTCATATTTTATTATATATATATATATATATATATATATATATATATATATATATATATATATATATATATACATATATATATATTTATATATACATGCATGTATATATACATTTATATATATATATATATATATATATATATATATATATATATGTATACATTAAAGAAATAGGTTTGTTTTTAAATTTATATATGCATGTATATATATGCATGTATATATATATATATATATATATATATATATATATATATATGTATATATATACATATTATCTGTACTTTTTGAATTATGTACGTGTACTTATTTGTATATATATTTATATATCTCTCTCTCTCGCTCTCTCTCTCTCTCTCTCTATATATATATATATATATATATATATATGTGTGTGTGTGTGTGTGTGTGTATAGGCTAATATCCTACATAAATCGAACGTAGCACTATGAATTTGGGAATACATCTTCTAAAAACACGGTGAGTAATATATACATATTCTCTTATTTGTAAATGTATTCATTTAGGAAAAGCATATATATATATATATATATAGTGAATGCTTTTATTCAAACATGTACAAGGTCTGCTACACTGACATGCCAGTGTAGCAGACCTTGTACATGTTTGAATAAAAGCATTCACAATACAGCTCTATATTTTTATTGAGCACTCTTTTATAAACCCGGTTTGATTCCCTTTGGATTTCTACCCTATGGATTTTTACCCTACCTGGATTACTATATATATATATATATATATATATATATATATATATATATATATATTAAAACAAAGTTATTTCTGTTTTTTAACGACCATATCATCATGAATTTTGGAATATATATTTTTTAAGACTCGGTAACATGAACACCTTATGTTGTATGGATTTAGTATTCAGAGTGCGCATTCACCCACATTTTGCTCCGTAAATGTTTATTCTCATTAAGTTATGAACGAAATATAATACATTTTAGAATATAAAAGAGAAGATGCTTATTTACTGAGTATTCGACACTAGTTGCAAATGATCCTTTTTACACATATATATATATATGTGTATATTTATTTATTTATTTATTTATATACATTAAAATAATCAGGAGTTCCACTAATAAAATAATTGTATGTAGCTTTTATTTAATATTTAATATCAAATTTGTCGTAGAAACATGTGTCAAATCGAATATATTTGTTTACCAATGATAGTTTTTTACAGTCCAGCTACTGATTCACAGTTATAAAACAATGCGAATATCTGAATTCCCAGTGTTTATAAAACGTTATTTTGTGATAGGAATAATTAGGTTCCAACAAAGTTCATAGTTTAATAAATATTATTTGGATGCTCTTCCTTATTGCATGATGGTTAAGAAGTGATATAGTTCCTTTAAACGCAGTCATAGTGACACAAATGATCCTGGAACCTTAGCTCGCCGAAATTCGGCAGTTATCTCGGAAAATAAAAAAAGTCTACAAACTCGGTTTAGACAATCTAAAATTGAAGTTTCGGGAGATGACAATTAAATTAAAGATATCTGAACGCCTTGTATTCATCATTTTGCATCAATATTTTTCAATGTATTACTAGTGAGTACCGCGTTTACTACCTATAAAACATCAACGCGTCGATAATTCAGAGAGTTCATTGCAACTGCTTTTGTGTCAGTATCTGCAAATTGGTAAATCATGCATGCAACGTGTCACTAGAAAATCAAATTTGAAGACAGTTGAGTCGACTGTTGTGTTTAATGGGCTATGTATTTTATAGAAGAATGTGAATCGTTTCGTTTTGTTTTCTTAACATTTATTATGGTGTGAACTTTCTAAACTTGGTGGCATGCTTTACCAACAATGTCTACATATCTAGATACTTTTGCTCTTGATAAATATTTTTAAAATGCCATCACAAATTGTAGTGAAGTGAGAAATAAAGATGCTTCCATCTTTAATAAAAAGCAAACGATGAAATACAATTACTCTTACACGGTTATAAAATATAGGAAGTCGTATTTATGTACTAATCTTTTATTTTTCTAGGAGTAAATATATATATATATATATATATATATATATATATATATATATATATGTATATATAAATGTATATATGTATATATATGTGTATATATATATATATATATGTATATATATATATGTGTGTATATATATGTATATATATATATATATATATATATGTATATATGTATATATATACGCACATACATATATATATATGCATATATATGTATATATATGTGTACATGTGCGGTAAATAAAATAAAACAAAGGAAGAAAGGAGACCCTCAGAACAGTTTTAAAACGCACCTTTCCTGTAAAAACCTTTTTTATAATATTCTGTTGTTATTTAAAGAAAAATCATATAATATATTTACTCTTCAGAATATATATATATATATATATATATATATATATATATATATATATATATATATATATATATATATATATATATATCAGAGTTTCTGGCAGTCGATAATTGGCTAGTGTTGCGTAAATAGCATAATGTAAATCGCATAAGATCCGTGATTCCATTCGCTAACGTTTAAAGTAAAATCAAGATTAATTAGATATTACCATTGAAAAGTATAACTCATCCGAATGTTAATCTAGTGGAAGACAAAGTGAAAACAGAGAAAACCTATAGAAATTACTATACAGTAGCGGATCGAGTAAGAACTTTACTTATTAGTTCATGTCGACATACGTGTTTTATAAGAACAGTTGAAGGTTGACACTTCAAGATTTATTTTGCAATGTCGACGTCCGTAAGTAACCGCTTCAAAGTAGGCGACATGATTCGTCTCGTCTCAGGTCGGGTTTAATATTTGAGCAGATATGATGCAAAACCTGGAATAATAACTGAAGATTGCCCTTGATGTATCTATACAATGTTTTTCACGCACAACAGCAGCAACATATTTTTTATTTATTTCCAAGGTACTAAAATGCCGTTAGAAAAATGATTAGCTCTATCTTTTAGCAAATACATACAAATACTGCTTCGATTGCGTCTAGTGGCTATTATAGTTTCATCGTAATCGACTATAAAATATATATGCTGCAAAACATTCTATTCAAGACCTCAAATTAATTAAAAGATAATTTCCGACAGCTGAAAATAATGAATATAGAACGTTTTTTATGACTTCCCCTGTTTTGTTTCATTATTTAAATACGTTCAGAGCGACTAAAAATAAAGCGACGAATTATCATTTTCCCCGTTATCTATTGATAGTTACTTTAAATAGTGTTATTGGCGCATATGTTCTTCTTTTTTGTTGTGTGTGTTTTTTATCCTTTCATGTATTATGCAGGCAAAACACACGATGTCACTGACACTCAAAGGAAACAAATATGAATGGTAAAATGATGTGTTCTCATTGTGCAACAACAATACGAATCATACGGGTGAAAACACATCTTCGTTTACATCGTATTAAAAAAACAGATAAAATCGACGTAACCTTCCTTTGAATTAATCTTTTAATACTTTTAAAATTAAAACTTATGTTGATTTCGTGCTCCACTTCAAAGAGAAAAAAAAGAAGACGATAATTTTAAATTATTTGTGTTTTTGGTCAGTTCTTGTTGTGATAGCTTGTTATATCTAAATATAAGCGGTAAAACAACTCCATTATAGGATTTTGAAAAAAAATAGTATCAGAAGAATTAAAGTAAACTACTGTTGATTAACGTCAAAACAGCTAGATCTAGTCAGAAACCAATAACAAGGAATCGATGTTAATATCATATAAGAAATGAAAGGTCAGCAAGAAAAATAAATGATGGTCACAGTACTACCATTACTTGTCCCACTTTGATTTCATTCGAAAATTCATAAACTGTGACATGACTGTTAAAACGCGTTACGTATAGGTTGATAGTTGTTATAAATTTCCTTAGAGGTCTATTCCGTTTTTGAAATGGATATATATATATATAAAGAATGAACGGACGACACGAGTCGGATATAAAAAAAAAAGAAAGAAAGATACAAAAGAAAGATTAATCAACACAACACAAAGAGAGCCACACAGAGAGAAAGACTAAAATTGATACAGCTAGAAGGAGCTAGAAATTAGGAGAAATAAAGAGAAAGATGAGAAACAATTAAATGCTGTTGTATAGAAATAGTGATTTAGTTGTTGGATTTCGCGGCATGTCAAGTGTCGTTTGTCTCATTTTATGCTGAAACGTTACGTATGTTTTTTCTATGTTTTTTATTAATTAATGCGTTTTGTTGGCGTATATTTTGTAAACATATATTCAGTATCTGATAGTTATTTTTTTACCCATTGCCGGGCTTTTATACGTGCATATAATTTTTAGAATTGAATTAAGATTTATAAAAACGAGAAAAGGCTGTTCTTGCCAAACTCCCACATTAGGGTATTACCATTTGATAAGGTTTTATGTCATACAAAGTCGGTCATGGAAACTCGATTAATAAATAGTGTTGAATAATACGGTTAGTTGAATATAAAGGTAGAACAAATGATGAAAGATGGATTGTCTTAAGATGGGACGGCTTACAGAGAAATACCTAGGTCAACGGTGTCTAATGCAGTTTAGTGTCGTATTCGTGACAAAATCTATTTAATACATAAATGGGTCTAATTTGAGGTAATATCACCATTTATCAAGGTTGTCTGTAAATTTATTGTTACTAATCCCCATATCACAAATGGTGCCCTTATCACCGGATGCATTTTGAGGTCATACGCAGTAACACAGGGGAAAGAAGGAAATAATTATCAAAAACGTTTTTAAAAAAGATTACATAACTACAATATGTCTATAGAAAAATAACTAACGTTAACAACAGAACAATATTAAAGGACAGATAGAAGGTTAACACGTACTGAAAGAATGAAGTTCAAAACGAACAATCACTATTAAACAAGTATAATAATAAAAAGGACACATTAAGTTAATAAAACCAGAAATAGAAACAAAAGCATCGTTACATATACAGATCGGAAAAAAATATAAAAAATGAGGAAGACAGAAAGAGAAAAAAAACAGGAAATAATATAATTCGAACAAGTAGAAATTGGGTGATAATAATCGAAGTTAGTTTAAGACAACCAGAGAGACATACGTAGATAACAGAAATAAAGGAAAAAGTAAAGTTATTTGAGATAGAAAAAGAGTAGCAGACTTATTTATGTTGCTAGAAAAGTAAAGAAAAACACGAAGGAAAACATGGAAAATGCAGAACTTGTGATGTGAGTCCATTTCGCAAGCATCAAGAACCGGGGTTCGGGGGTAAGGTCCGATAGATCGGTAGTTTCCGTTGATTGCTTAGACAGTTGATAAGAAGTCAGGCTCAAGAGTTAATAAGAAGTGACGGTCCCTGGGGTGGTGCGAGCGCACGAAAAGCTGGTAATGGCAGGGAAACGAATGTTCGTCAATGACTGCCCCTATTGGCTAAAGATCCGATCAAGAATGCATAATTACAGGCGTATATACATATGTGCGTGTATTGGTTTCGGCAAGTGTAAATTCACAAGTGAATATAGCTATGGAAGATGTGAGATACTATCCCGATACGGGCCTGCACTTACCCAGTTACATTAGTTTACACACACATACTCCGAAACACAGGGGTTAACATGCATACACATATGACTATATATAAGTTAACGTCTTTTATATGGCGCGACAGTGTATACTATTTCTAAACTGATAATTTGTGTACTTTCTTAAAGGTTCCAACAGGACACATCCAATATTGATCTAATGTTGATTGGTCTACTTTGAACAAAACGAATTCGTAAAATAATTGCACTAACGGTTGTCTGTTTTGAAAATATTTTCGTAAGATAAAATTAAATCTCGGTATGTATAACTTGTTTTACTTATATATGTTATGTTGTTACTAGTTGAAAATAATCGAGCTTAAATTTGGATAGGTTTATAAACATAAAGTATAGAAAGTATATACTAACACATATATTTTCACACACACAAACACACGCGCATTATATATATATATATATATATATATATATATATATATATAGAGAGAGAGAGAGAGAGAGAGAGAGAATGTGCATATGTGTGTAATTATGTACGATACAAATGCATACATAATCTAGAACAGGTATGCAAAGTAAAAACATACACACATACATTTGAAGATATATATATATATATATATATATATATACATATACATACACACACACACCCACCCACACCGATATATATATATATATATATATATATATATATATATATATATATATATATATATATATATCGAAGTCCTGTATTTATTCCGAGCAAAGTTCTTCTTGTGAAGGCGTAGATAAAAATGAACGCAGCTCCTGAAAGGTTACACAAGTGAAATAATATATACGAAGCACGACCAATATATGTAATGTGAGGGAAACTTAAAACTGAATACTAGAATCCCCCCTCTGTTAAATGTGAGATCCCGTTTTGATGAATAGTCGATAAGTTAAAGGAATTTATACAAATCTGTTTCCGATGATTAGCTGGATTTTTTTATTATATGCATGATGATCAGAATGATGATACTACGTAGCCTCGACATATGTAATATATAGATTTTAAATACAATACTTTTTTATTACCTCTTGTAGAACCTACAATAAAACACTTTTGTTTTTTTTTCTCAACTAACTTGTGTGACACTCTCCCTCATCTCTCTCTCTCTGTCTCTTTCTCTCTCTCTCTCTCTCTCTCTCTATATATATATATATATATATATATATATATACATGGAAATCCGTTAGAGACTACTAATGAAGCATCGATAAGATAAAATGTAATAACATTCAAAACCAGATGAACGATGCGATATATTTTTTTTAATAAATGAAACATTTATTATTTTTGTTCTTAAAACTATCGATATACACATGTCTTCTTCAGTTATTTTCTTTTGTTTCATTGTCGAGATCTCCGATAGGCGAAATTAACTTCAGATCATGAAAAGTACTGATGATTATAGGGATTTTATTTCTGTAAGTCAGTGTTGTGGACTGATCCGGATTGACCTATAGTGACGGGATTGATTCGTCAGGTAACTATTAAGTTGACACGTGATCTCTTACCAATGAGAACGGCTTAGCAGACCGCCTAGAACCGGTAGACCAACTTATTGTAATTAAGTAATGTTAATACAATGTATATTCCAGTCCTGGGTTGGGGTTATTCTTTCAAAAAAACAACATTTTTTTCCTTACAGTGGATTTAAAACACCTGACTGTAACATTACAAAGGCACAAGGAAACGATTATCATGTTAGAACAATGTTTTTATTCTTCTAACTGATATTGCCAACCAAAAGTTTTTACAATTTTACAGTGACTTTTTTGAAAGGATTTTCAAAGAAAATGTATTTTTATTTTCATTGTATTTGGACTGTATTTTCTTTTATTAAAATCTGCAGCGTATGTTAAACAACTGTTGTCTGAGGAAAAATAACATATATATTTTTTTAAATGCAGGAATTGCAGAAAACCATGGAACAATTTAAAAAATACAAGTAGAATACCAGCAATGAAAGGACAAACGTTTTGGAAAAATGTTTGCATTTATTATCCAGCAAACACAAGAACCAAAACAAGCTGGCTTCTTTTCAGAAAATACGGTTGCGAATTCGAGTTGCGAATTCACGTTTGACCCAGATAATGGTTCTATTTTTCTTGCCCACATTTTCAATGAAGAATCGTCAGAAAAGTCGAAAGAAAAAAATGTTCGCATACTTCTTCAAAAATTGAACCTAGCTTGCGATGATAGGTGCTACGACTATATTCTACCGAGTGTTCCGGGCGAAATTTCATTTGCTGAAACTGTGCAAATCCTGACAAATGTTTTTGCCGAAACGTCGTCCATTTTCAACCAACGTTGCAAATGTTTAAACCTAACAAAAAAAAAAAAACGACGAGGATTTTTTTAGCTATGCCGGAATCATGAATCGAGAGGGCCAGCAATTTTAACTGGAAGAACTGACTAATTTCGATCTCTAATTGTTGTGCAGGGCTAAATCGCAAGCAAAGATTCTGAGATAAGTGCGAGAATCTTGACGAAGTTGGAGCAAGACCCTACTTTAACGTTGCAAGCGATCGTTGACGAATGTATTAGAATCGTAAGCATGCGACACGATTCGGCGAAGATTGACGAAAAAACGTGGCTCAAGTCCGATATGTCAGAATTAACGGTTAAAGAATAGCTATTTGAAACCTATTCGTGATTACGCAGAAGCATAAAAAGATGGAAACTAAAAATATGGAAAAACACACAGAAGCGGAAACAGACACATGTGCTTCATGTTAAGTGTTACACCGGCCGTTCTTACACAGGAGAAACAACACCGGTTGTCACTACAAATAGTGCGAGTCACCAGAGACACAGAGAAGGCAAAGCACAGTCTTGTAACTGTCTAGCCAAGTGCTAGTCACGTTCTTACTTTGTTAATACACTTGTTAAATTAACCCTCGACTTGACTGGCTTTATTTATTATTTACTGTTGGACAACTTCACAACAGATTGGCGACGAGGAATCGAAACGATTTCACTGCCAAAAAATCACCCAAAGTGATTCGCAAGATATTCACTGAAAAAAACCCATCTTCGTCAGATATTTGGATTCGCAAGGAGTGACAGCAAATTAACTACTGAGTAGTTAACCGAAAAAAAACCCAAAAAACACAAACTCAAAACTTGCTACCAAAAATCGAAAACTAGAAAACGCGAAAGACATTTTCAATTATTGAAATAATTGAATACACTGATACCTTTATTTTTTTTCTCTTCAAGTTTCACTGACTCGTTAAGATAAATGTTATCTGCGGCAAATTATTTCAGATATTTTGTAAGTGTTTCGTTATTATTAGGACAACATCTGATATTTGAGCAAGATCCGGATTGACTATTTGTTAAAACGGTCTACCACAGAATTGTCGAGGGCAAAAGACGGACAGTGAAACATATATTCGCGTAAGTCATTTGTCTTTCTAACAAAGAACTGTTAAATAAGCAAGTCGCATTTTTGCAAAATGAAAAGGGGTTAAATAGAGTTCTCATTAAACTAGTCTTATTAGGCTTATAGCGACGGACTTAGTTTTGTAAAACTACGTACACATATATATTAAAAAAAAAATTCTTAGTTTTGTTTTTCAAACAAAAGAACTGGGATTTAATTTATTTTATGAAGGAATAATATATTTTTTGCTTTGTGTATTAGTTGAGCAAACTAATTATATTAAGCACGTTGTGGGGAAAACTGATTTATTCTTACAAGTGTTAATTGTGTGGTGCATAATTTTAATTCGTGAATGATGGACACTGAATTCAAAGATTCTCTTTTTCAATTACTTAAATTCCAAACGGAACAAAATGTTGCGTTACAAAGACAGCAAGTTGAACAACAAATGGAACTTCAAAGAAAACAAGTTGAAATTGAGGAGAAATTTAAAAGAGAGTTGTTGGAACAGCAAAAAGCCCAGAGAAAAATGCATGCTGAACAAAAAGAGCTGGCGACAACACGAGAAGAAAGATTCAAATAAAGACTGCTACAACAGCAGAAACACTTCGAATAACTCTTGATAAAAACACAGGCGGAACAGAGAAAATTTCTGGAGGCAACACAGTTAACAAAAGCAAACTAGAAGCATAATGCATTCTCCCAGGCTGCTGTGTAGAGCGCTATCGAAATGTTCAATTATAATCCAGAAGACGATGTCACTTTTGCTCACTTCTATAGAAGATATGAGGATATTTTTGTATCGGACTGCAGTACATGGACAGACTCTAAAAAGTAAGATGTTTGCTAAGAAAATTAGGAGCTTCACAGCATACTAAGTTAGTGAATGTTATCCTTCCAAAAAAGACCAGTGAGTTTAACTTCAAGGAGGCAGTTACTTTACTAACAGAACTCTTTTCTACAAAAACTTCTCTTTTCCACAGGAGATATAAGTGTATGAATGTCACTAGAATAGAGGAAGACGACTACATTACGTATGCGAGTATAGTAAATAAACTTTACGACGATTTTAAATTAGAGGAATTATCATCGGATAATTTTAAATGTCTAATATTCTAATGTCTGGTCTTAAATAAAGACTCTGAAATTAGACGTCGTGTTTTAAATAAACTCGAAAATGAGCCATGTCTAACAATACAAAACTTAGCGGAAGACTGTGAACGTTTTGTTGCGTTGAAACAGGACAGTCGTGACATAGAGGAAAACGGTGTCGCACATTAAAAAAAATCCATCAGAAGAAAAAATTGACTTCAATGAATAACCAGAGAAAAAAACATGGAACAGATCCACCTGGACCGTGTTGCAGGTGTGGAGATAACCATTGGTACAATTAATGTCCTTACATATTCAAACAATGTGACAACTGCCATCAGAAAGGACATAAGGCATCACGTTGTAGGAAAAAATCTGGTAGAAAGACAGCCCTTAAACTGACAAAAATTGAACCTGTGAACAAAATATCCGGAAATATGTACAGGTCAAAATGCTTTTAAAAAAGTAAGACTACAGCTTGATAGTGGGTCTGACATTTCTATCATTAATGTACAGACATGGAAGAAGCTTGGGAGACCCACTATGATCAAATCACAAAAAACGGCGAGAAACGTCAGTGGTGAAAAAATAACCTTCGAAGGGGAATTATTGACGAATATTTCTTTCCAGAATAAGACCGTAAAAGCCAAAATTTTTGTTATGCGAAAATTGAATAACCTTTTTGGAACTGATCTGATTGAAAAGTTTAGCCTATGGGATCTGCATTTAAGCTCCTTTTGCCAAAAGGTTGAGGATTCGAATGTGGAGGCAGAAAAACTCAAGAGGAAATTAAAAGAAAAATTTCCAGACGTATTTTCAGGCGGTCTTGGAAGGTGTACAAAAGCGGTAGCGAAGTTTGAAGTCAAAACAAATGAACTACCTGTGTTCATAAAGAAAAGAAATATTCCATACGCCGCTATAGAGCAAATAGACGGTGTATTAGAAAGACTCGAAAACATGGCTGTAATTTTAAAAATTGATCACAGTGAGTGGGCTTCACCTACAATTTATGTTAAGAAAAAGAACAAGGAGATTCGGGTTTGTGCCGACTTTTCTACAGGCTTGAACAAGGCATTAAAAGATCACCATTACCCTCTTCCAAGCCCTAAAGAAATATTTGCGAAACTGAGTGGAGGAAAATATTTTCCTAAAATCGACCTCAGCGACGATTATCTTCAAATTCTTGTCGATGAGGAGTGTTCAAAACTGCTATGCATCAATACCCATAAGGGATTATACAAATTTAACCGACTTCCTTTTGGGGTCAAAGTCGCCCCTGCGATTTTTCAACAAATTATGGCCATGATGTTAAATGGGATGGATTTCGCAGTAGGGTACCTGGACGATGTGTTAATAAACATCGTTAGCAAAGAACAACACAAGACTCATGTAAACCAAGTATTCAAAACAATCCAGGATTATGGGTTTAAAATCAAAGATGAGAAATGTACTTTTTTCATGGAAGAAATAAAATACTTAGGGAAAATCATCGATGAGCAAGGAAGAAGGCCAGACTCAGGGCAATGGCGATACGGAACATGCCTGCTCCAGAAAATACTGCATCCCTGCAAAGCTTCTTAGGGGTGGCGAATTACTACAATGTGTGCGTACCAAACATGCATAAACTAAGATCACCCTTAAATGAACTGTAAAAGAAGAACCAAAAATGGGTATGGACGCAAAAGTGCGAAGAAGCGTTTCAGAAAATTAAAGATATCTTAACGTCTGACTTGTTTCTGGCACATTATAATCCCAAGCGTGATATTGTAGATGCAAGCGATGTCAGCAACTATAGTATAGGAACATGCATATTGCACAATATGGATGATGGAAAATTAAAACCCATAGCCCATGCATCCCGAACACTTCTACCAGCCGAAAAAAAAATACTCTCAAATTGAGAAAGAGGCTCTAAGCATTATATTCGCGGTAAAGAAATTTCATCGTTTCCTGCACGGTAGACAATTTCTGTTACAAACAGACAACAAACCCTTATTAACGATTTTCGGATCGAAAAAGGGACTACCACTACACACTGCGAATAGACTCCAAAGATGGGGTACCATTCTTCTTAACTACAATGTTCAAATGGAGTATGTACGATCTAAGAACTTTGGTCATGCAGACGGGTTATCAAGGTTGATACCTAAGCAGACAGAACCATTTGAGGGTATCGTAGTAGCAGTCATTTAAGCGGAAGCTGAAGTAAAAAGAAGAATTATTAATCCTCAGAGGGGATATTTTCAAAGGGGGTGTTACACCGGCCGTTCTTACACAGGAGAAACAACACCGGTTGTCACTATAAATAGAGCGAGTCACCAGAGACATAGAGAAGACAAAGCACAGTCTTGTAACTGTCTAGCCAAGTGCTAGTCACTTTCTTACTTTGTTAATACACTTGTTGAACCAAACCTTGACTTGACTTCTTTTATTTATTATTTACTGTTGGAAAACTTGACAACATTAAGGATTTCATATAACAATCAGGTGCCCTTTATAAAACAATTTTTATTTTATTTGTGGAACGTTAGGGCACGTAATACATCTGTGTAGAGAAAAAAAGGGCGAGCAGTAACAGTTGTGTAATTGCTGTAATTTCCATGAGAAAACGCCGTGGCCATTATGAAAGAAATGTTAAAATTCGTCTATAAGCATTGAAGACTTCTAGAAAAATTGGTAAATGGCATTGGTTCTCAGCGTGAAGGTAGCAAAAGGGATAACTGACAGAAAGCTGAATTTCATAGGAGAATTTATGTGCAACATGGCTTTTAATTAAGATGCGTAAAGCGAGTGTGTATGCGCTGAAAAATACTTCCAATGTATTCAGTACCGACTGAATGACTTTATTTGTCTTGTGGGATATACCGATAAGCTCATTCTGCAACTCGGTAAATACCCCCTTCCCAAACACAAATAGTACAAGTGAAAATCTTAAGAATGTGAAAATAGATTTCCCTGCGATATTTTCACAAGGTTTGGGCAGATGCACAAACACGAACGAAAAATTGGAAGGTAATGGAAAATGTTATCTCAATATTTACACCAAAGCGTTGTGTACGAAGGGGCGTTCAATAAGTAATGCCCCTGCCCCACTTCCAGTTGTCTGATCTAGATAAAATTCTGCATTTGTAATTATTTATATATGCATGAGTTATGTTGCAAAAACAGCTCTGAACTAATTGTGGTTTCTGATTTACAGGTATTTGAACTGAGCAAGGTGTGAAATGGAGTCAGTTGAGCAACGTGCAGTGATTCGGTTTTTGTATTTGAAAGGACGAACACCAAAGGAGACATATTATAAAATGAAACAAAATTATGGTGATGATTCCCCATTATATGAACTTATAAAACGCTGGCATCGTGCATTCAAACATGACCGGAAGTCTGTGGAAAGAGCTACCAGACCTGGTTGTCCCTCTTCTGCCATTGACGAGGCATCTGTCAGTTAAGTTAAGGCTGCCATTTTGGAAGATCGATGCATGACTATTCGTCATATAGCCCAAGAGGTATATATTAGTACAGGGTCTGTGGAAAATATCATTCATGGGCATTTCCACATGCAAAGTTGTCTGCCAGATGGATTGCCAGGTTGCTCACACCTTTCCAGCAGCAAGAACGCGTCGAGTGCTCGAGGCTAGATTTAGATATGTGCCAAGAGGATAAGTCACAGTTTTTCCAAAGACTACTTACACAGGATGAAACTTTGGTCCATTACTATTATCCAGAGACCAAAGCCCAGTCAATGCAGTGGAGACACTACAACTCACCCCCTCCAAAAAAGGCAAGGGTGCACCCCTCAGCTGCAATGGTCATGCTCACAGTCTTCTGAGATCAGGACGGATGACATATTCCTGGCAAAGGTTACCACAATTTCACTTTTGATGAAATTAAGAGAAGCTATCAAAATAAAGAGGCGGGGCAAAATTAGCAAAGGTATCCTTCTCCTACAGGACAACGCTCTGGTCCACAACTCGCATGTCGCCAGCACAGAAGCACGGGCGTGTGACCAGGAAATTCCCATCATCCCCCTTACTCTCCTGACCTTGCACCGTCTGACTTGCATCTCTTATTAGCTATGAAGTTGTTTTTGAAAGGAAAGCGTTCCCCAGATGATGCAGCCTTGATTTCTTAAGTTACGACGTGGTTGGAGGACTCACCTAGGCTGTTCTAGAAAAACGGTGACGAGAGTGGCATCAAACAATGGGAGAAATGCATAACCTGGTTGGTTCCTATGTAGAGGAAGACTAATAACTGTGCCAAGATTCATTAATCTGCTGCTATGGGAAATGGGTCAGGAGCATTACTTATTGAACGCTCCTCGTACCCTATGCAACTGAAGCATCGATAGACTAGGAACTCGTTCGCCTGGACAAATGAAAGTAATTAGAAAAGTACAATGTTCTTATTAGGCGTCAACCACCGTTTACATAAAAAATAAAAATTAAAATATTCGTGTCTAGACGGATTTCTGAACAGGCTTTAATATTGCCTGGACACGCATGAATATTCATTGCCAAGCGCAGAATATATTTTTGCTCGTTTAAATGATAGAAAAATGTTCTCGAAATTAAGTCTCTTAGATGAGTATCTGCAAGTAGATGTCGAGGAAGAGAGTACGAAATTGTTCACTATCAATACACATAAGGGTTGTAATTGTTTATACGTCTACTTTTCGGAGTTAAAGTAGTACCAAGTGTGTTCCAAAAAATAATGGATAACATGTTAGCAGGTTTGGATTACGCTATGGCGTACTTGAACGATATACTGATGAAGAGCGAGACGGTGAACAACACATTGGACATGTCAACGAGTTTTTTTCTTAAAAATGCTGAATATGGGTTCATGCTCAGCGAGGTTAAATGCGATTTTTTTACATCCTAAAAGAAATATTTTGGACAAATTATAGACGAAAAAATCAATAGACCCAACCTAGAAAGGTCTAGTGCAATTCAAAATATGCCCGCACTGAAAAATGTAGCTGAATTGCAAGAATGTGTAGGCCGTGCTAATTATTTTCATATATATATATATATATATATATATATATATATATATATATATATATATATATATATATATATATATATATAAATAATATACATGATTTGCGTTTCCCGTTGAAGGAATTGTTAAAAAAGATAGAAAATAGCAATGGACAAAAAATTGCCAGAAGGCTTTTCAAATGATTAAGGATGGGCTTACATCAGAACATGTGTAATACATTATGACGCGGAATTAGAAATAAAATTGCTGACTGTGAGTAATTACGACGTCGGGGCCATACTACTCAATAACTACAATTTAGGGGGCACATAAGCCATTGCTCATGTGAACAGCGGTTTAATTACGAATGAGATAAAACTATAGCCAGATCGAGAAAGAAAAGTTTACCCATCATTTTCCGGATTTAAATTTTTTTATAAATTCATCCATCGCCGTAAATGTATTTGACGGACGGATCGTCATCGATTACTCTCGCTTTTTGGATCTAAGAAATGAATCTCAGTTCATACAGCAAATAGGTTACAGTAATGGGGCATTATTCTGCTAAATTGTGATTTCAAAATGGAATATATCCCTTCAAAGAAGTTAGGCCATACGGACCGCTTGTCTTGATTAATTCCGAAATACTGTGAACCTATGGAAGATACGGTAATCGCATCGCTCAAAGCTGAAAGTGAAATAAATGTAGTACTGGTTGGCCCCGTACGCCAACTCCCAGTGACTGCACAAGAGATGCAAATAAAATCTGTAAGTGATACTTTTATAAAAGAAAAACATGGTGAATAACGTGAAGTGCAAATAAAGGGGAAATATAAATTCGCCGGTAAGCAATAACTATTCAACTTGTTACGAAATTTTAATATACGCCGAGCGCGTCTTGATCCCAGTGGGACTACAAAAGAGACTGTAAAAGGATGTTCATTGTGGTGCCCCAGGAATATGCCAAATGAAATCGTTGATGTGGGCATACGTTTTTTGGCCAAGTATGGACAAGGAAATTGAGAGGGCAGTTAAGAGATGTAGAGGTTTTGCTCTAGCAGCTAAAGCACCACCGATAATGACAGCATCATGACCGAAAGTGTACACGCCATAGATTAGACTACGTCTAGATTTTGCTGGGCCGTTAAATTGTTCATATTATTTGATTGTGGTGGACAGTTAAACAAAATGGCCAGAGATTCTAAAATGCAAAAATGCAACATTTGCCATAACAAAAGAATATTAGCATGAACAGTTTGCCAGGTTTTGATTACCTGATGAAATTATCACAGATAATGCAACCCAATGCACCTGCAAAAATATATATCACTACACCTGTTTACCATCCTAGAAGTAACGGGCAGGCAGAAAGGTTCGTAGATAGTTTCAAAAAGGATTTAAGAACAGCTGGAGGTGAAGTAAACGAGGAGTAGAAGATCCAACAATTCTTAAGGGTCTACATGGTCACACCGAAACGCAACATTGCAGCAAACACATCACCGGCGAATATGATGGTCGCGTAACAAATTAAAACCATTTTTGACAAATTTTTGTCAGTGAATAAAACACATTTAAAAACACGGATGATAAGACCAGACATTTTAATGTTGGTGAAAAAGTGTTTTTTTAAGAATTACAGAAAGGGTAAAATGTTCTGGCAAAACGATATTGTTCCCAGGAGAATCGGATGGATGATGTACATGGTTCGAGATCCGCAGTTGGAAAACACGCGTTTTGTAAATAAGTTGAGACACAAACTTCACATAAGGAGCCAATGGAAGTACGTTACGATGTTTTCATGTACCCATTTCTGAACACCTTATAACTATTCTTGCTACTGAAGTGAGACGTACAAAGTAAATATAAAGAAATTCAACAGAACGTATTGAGATTGACTAATAGAAGAAAATATATATTTCCAAGAAGAAATAAATCTTAAGTGGGAAGTGTTGTTGACCGATCCGGATTCACCCATAGTGCCGGAATGGATTCGTTAGGTCACTATGAAGTCGACGCCGTTTCCCTTACCAAGAGCCGGTAATTGCAACCAACTTATTGTAATTAAGTATTCTTAATACAATTCGTATACCTTTAAATTCCTGTCTTGGGTTTATTATTTACTTAATACTATTCTTACGATACACAAGCCAGGTTAGTAGCATGCACGATTGTTCGTGTTCGTTTAAAAAATCCGTTAAGGGCTACTTTTGTTGCTTTTAATAGAAATGTATATTAACTAAATAAAATTTAAATTTGTAATCAAGAAAATGTATATATATATATATATATTTATATACATATATATATATATGTGTGTGTGCGTGTGTCTATGTATGTGTGTGCATATGTTTTAAGATCATGTGACGTCATTATGATATTGATCAGATGTTATCAATAGAAAAACGGATCTCGATCTCTCTCTCTCTATATATATATATATTTATATATATATATATATATATATATATTATGGTGCAGGCAAATGCTTTGTGTGATTTGGGCCGTTTATTTGGATATGTATATGAGGTATATGGTACACCAATGGGAAGATGTTATTTTGTTCAGCCTAGCACATAGGCGAGAGCTAAGGGAGAACGAACATGGCATCTAAACCAAAAAAAAAATGAAAACTACCGGGCAATTAATAAAATACTATATTAAGGATTTATTCACGTTAGCCATGCTTTCTGCAGCAAGATGTGCAATGTTAAAGACCCGAAAACCTAATGACACATGATGAATTATGTATCCAGCGAATGAGTATGATTACTTACCCATTCATGGCTGCTTAATAAAGCTCTGGTATGAATGTTGATTTTGATCTGTTGTTACTTGTTTCTCATTATAGAGGAGTACATGAACTAGTACTGCAATACGCTCATACACGTATACGTGTATAAAAATCAGCTTGTAAATAGTGTAGTTATCTCATAAAAATATATGCATTAGATAGAATAAATAAAAATTGATACACAGCTTACATTACATTACATTCACCTTTTTGTAAGTATAAATAAACAACATCGCATGTGTGTATATAGGCATCAGCTTACGCTGAAAGTAAAATAAATGATAATAATACACAACATATCTATAAATGCATACATGTATCTTGATGACTAGTCATGCGAATCATCTAAAAAAGCATGAAGTGACGAACACTCAAAATATTCTCCCACGAAGGACGAGCTGCGTTAGGCATAGTACCGTCTGTAAAACTATCACAAGATTTACACGAGATGATTGTACCTAAACATAAGCAATCTTGCAATTAACTCCAATGATTTACGTAGAAAGTATATGTGTCTGCCATATTTGTTACATGAGATACAGATCGGCATCTGCCCTGAAAGAAATCCACTAAGCATGATGATGCATATAATCATTACTTATGTTTATATCCAATATTAAAGATATGTAATGTTTTATTTTACATTACGACCTGATGTGATATCCTTTTAGACGATCGTCTCAGTTGCACAAAACTAAAAGAAGTAAATAGGCACCACTTTTATCATTAATAAGTAAATCAGCTCTTAGAATGTATTGATGGATCTATAAGAGATAGTATTCATCATTTACTTACTCTAATCAATTAGACATTCAATCGGTTAACAGTAGAAAGTTGAATCTCAAGTATTTAGGCGATGTTCTGCTGATTGTATACCGCCCGTTTAAGGTGAAATATGGTTCGTATAAAGCTTTAAATTCTCAACTTGTTTTATGCTTTACAAATTTAAATGCTAATATATGATAAGTATATTGATATTAAAAACGTTCAAAGTATTTTAACGATAACAAAATATATATTTTACTTATTTTACGGCACCAAGTCGTGTTCGTCGACGAAAAGAACCGGTTACAAAGAAGCCATTGTTTGTATTTATACATCCATGTACACAATCTGCGACAGTGAAATATCGATGTAATCGATCAACATCTGTTAAAAGTTGATATCTAATCAGGCAGAATAACAATTTTATATTTCCCTTAGGTGATATTTGGAGAATTTATTTTTCGAAATATACCATAACGGAAGGATCTGATTTTTATTATGTATGATGAGATATAACCTTTTAACTATTGTTGACTGAAAACATCGACATGTCAGAGACGAGGATTGTGTAAATGGATATATAAATGGAAATAATCATATTTATATAAAATCTGTATTTGATATTGACCCCCTTTTATAAGCCCGGTTTTAATTATTTGGATGTTTATCATGTGGATGTTTTCCTTACCAGGATATTTCCCTTTCTTTCTCTCTCTTTTTCTCTCTCTCTCTCTCTTTCTCTCTCTCTCTCTCTCTCTCTCTCTCTATATATATATATATATATAGTCTAAAGAAGCTTTGAGTTATTTTAAACAAAAAGACAAAAAAAAGAAGGAAAATGCAGTTTAAATTCCCAGAGAAACTAACTAAATCCGAAATAGTGTAGACTTAACATTTGTTGGAAAATTCATAAATAAATAATATATAATAGTAAGTAAATAAAATAAAAAGGGGGATTTAGTATCTAACAGTGAAACAAAAGCAGGAGACCTTAACGTAAGCATCTAATATTAACACGGGGATCTTCAGCTGTTTACCATGAAACTGTTTCGGAGATTTAAAAACAGGACAGTTATATGCATGGCTCTCCAATGGTACAGATAAAACTACCATTTCCCCAATAATTCAGCCTAAAATGTTACTTATATATATACATAAATAAATAATAAAATAATAATAATAATAATAATAATAATAATATTATACTACCTTAAAACTACCGTGTGATATGGTAATTTGCATATCAAATAAAATTCTTTATAACAATAGTAATACTAGTAATAATAATAATAATAATAATAATAAAATACTATCTAAACACTACACCTACGAACCATTCTGCGATATGGTAGCTAGAAATAAAATTATATAGGAATTAAGGTTGCATTAAAAAAAAAAAAAAAAAAAAAAAAAAAAAAAAAAGCTATATATATATATATATATATATATATGCAGGGTGATTCATAAGTCACTTCACTTAGTTATTTAAAATGATTATCATATGAAGCACAAACATACTATGCCCTTTTGATGATTGTTATCTTACTCTCAAATTACTGCTATTTGTTAGGCAATTGAAATGTGATGTGAACAGAAAGCCTCCTTCGCACAACACCATAATCAATCAAATATGCTACAAAGAGTCGTACATTCCTTGCAAAAAAGAATGGAGCTATGCATGCCGAACGGTGGAAATTTTGAAAATTTGGTTTAATTTTTACTCCCATAAATGAATTTGTTGAATACACTTTCTGTTTTGTATTACCGTATTTGTTAACTTTAGAATTTAAAAAATAAATAGCTAAGTTACTTATGAATCACCCTGTATATATATATATATATATATATATATATATATATATATATATATATATATATATATATAGATATATATATAGATATATATATATATATATATATATAGATATATATATATATATAGGTGTGGGTGTGCGTTTTTGTGTGTATTTGTGTAGGTGTGTGCATGTGTGTGTCTATGAAATTGTTTACACTTATTGGGGTAGATAGCTTATATGGAATTTTCAAGTGTTTAAAAGAAGCGTCAACATGAAATATAAGAAAATCAGACTATCTGCAAAAAGATGAGAAAAAAGAAAATTATCAAAAAGATGGAATCCGAAACGCTTCTCACTTTTTAATCTTAAGATTTTTTTCCTATTTTTTTTCACCGGGTAAGTTTGCTAATCATCTTTTTCTTGAACGTTCCAGGTGTATTCAAAGAGAGAAACTGAGAACTCGTTGAGTAATCTCCACATCCCATTTGGGAGGAAAAAAGAAAATCCTTGGAAGTGAGAAACGCTGACTCAAATATTATTTAGATTGAATATCATATTAATCTCAGTAACATTTTTCCATATTCCCAGATCTGATCAATGTATGCTGAATATAAGTGTTTCAATAATTTAGGTTCGGCTAGAGGAATAGAATTTTCAACGTAAACAATTTCGACGAGATGTAGCAATCTTCATTCTGTCATGATTTTATTTTTCTTTCTATTTCGGCCCACGATACTGCATACGACGTTCTTAACGGAACAATATAATGTTTAATATATATATATATATATATATATATATATATATATATATATATATATATATATATATATATATATTTAGAAACAATTGACAGCTCGGAAAGTATCTTGGGTGAATTCTTATTATGAGTTGTAAAGAGAGTTAGACAAGAATGTTTATCATAACAATGCTCTGCATTTTTTTTTATTAATCATCGATGTGTCATAAATACATTATTTTGAATCATAAAGAATATATATATATATATATATATATATATGCATATATATATATATATATATATATATATATATATATATATATATATATATATATGAATATACATATCACTTGTTGTCTAATATTACATTAGACAGTCTGCAAATACGATCTTGTAAATTAATCTTTCATAATTATTTCTGAATTTATCTAGTCTATTCTTTACATAATTTAGCTTATATATATATATATATATATATATATATATATATATATATATATATATATATATATATATATATATATATAGTGCACCTAATTAGAAAAGTTGTTTCCATAATATACTTGTCGCCTATTTCTAGATTTTCAGTTTCGTGAACTATAGTGTTTACAAGTGCGTTTACTATTCATAAATGTCTTTATTAACATGAAGGTTTTTTCAAACTTCAGCTTAAAATCGAGTCTTGGCCCTAATATATAATCGTTTTTATGTGCACATAATATTCAGAAAAATATTATTTACAAGCATTCATTATTCTAATTGAAATAAAATTAAAACTCACTCAACCAGTCATTTGGTTTGCCTTTAGTTCAAGTAAGAACTCATTATTATCATGTCTGAATTGATATTTAGTTAAATGGTTTATGATTGTGACTTACATATTCATGCATGATTTAATATTGTAATTCTACGTATCTAATCGACATGTCTCATGAACCATGGTCTCTTAAGTTTTACTTACTTTCAAAAAGTCTTGCAACCTTTAAAATGGAGGCCAAATATATTCATCGATGCCTTTTACTCTCACAAAAAACAAATGTAATTAGTAAAATAAAATGTTATGATAATTCATTACAACTTTTCTTATTTTTTGTTGTGGTACAAAAATATGCATGAATAGAAGTGTTCACATGTTAATACATTTTTGAATAACCATTATTTAGTTATTTTGTTTAAAACAAGTTATACATGAACATATTGTTTAACGAATTACGGACAGACTCTGGAATACACAATACTTAGCCAAAAACGTAAAAATTGGTCATCATAACTTGAATTGTTTACATGGAATTATCAATGGTATTTAACATATTGGAAAAACTGAGGATTCTATAGATACACATAATTTATGGGAAGTCTCGATGAGATGTCTATCCAGTAACAATGTTTATCTAAGACACGCACAAGGATATCTTACGTTACATTATCTAAACCTTATTTGTGTAAATATATGATAGGAAACACTATCGGTCGCATGTTGTATAATTGTATGGATCTTTGAATATCACTATTTCAAAACATATAAAGAGTTATACTACATCTGCTATGAAATTATATAGTCAATTATTACAAGTGTAATGACATGATTTCCTCATACACATAACTGTTATTGCTTTAATGTTTATAATGCTATGTGAATCCTAATCTTTTCAACTTGGCCGCTGTCGTGGCAGACGTAATTGTAAATGCTGAGATTACTTTACCTTATGGCTGCCATAAAATGTCCTCTATGTCTTGTATGTAGAATCTTGATGTAATAAAGAACAAGTATACGCTGTAACATCAAATCTTTTGACGTAATGGCATTAGCAGCCACATAACCTAAGACATAAAAGTGGCTGCTATATGTGGATGACAAGTTTATACTTTGGTGTCATTGAGCGGTACTTCAAGCATTGCTTGGTCATGTAAATTCGCCATGGTTCTTCTTAGATGTGTAAATAACATGTACTAAGGTCCAGGCCAGTTATATATAAAAATACATGAGTTCTAAATTTCAAGTCTCACCATCAATATACGATAAAGAAAAGAATCGTCAATTGCTTACAACATCAAACAAAGACAATAGCTAGTAATACAAATAAAGATCAAGAGATGGTCAGTTTAAGAGACAATTTTAACGGAGAGAACACAGAGAGAGCATAACATCATCTACGAGAAATATAGATCAAATATAAAAGGATACCAACTGAAAACTCACCACAGACTTAATGAAATATATAAATAATTGCCGGAGGAAATAAATAATTATGTAAACAATGTGAAATCAAGACACTATTAAAGAGCGACTCAATTCTCAAAATAGATCTTGTACGAGTGAACACTCTTACAGAATAAGCTATGACTAAGAACTGCGTGTATGAACTCTCATGTAAGTATGGAAACATATACAAAGGTGACACATAGCGTCCCCTAGAAATAAGGCTAAACGACCACTGAAAGCCGTTATGCGTGGCTATATTGAAGCCAGATACGAGTGACCATATATGTCAAAAAATGAAAACCATATACCCTTATATGGTACAATAAAAATGATAGACAGAGAAGGACATTGGACAATAAAACACCTCAAAAAAGCAGTATATAAGGTTGGCGACAAGGGCTTCCTAAGTACACCCATTACAATATATATATATATATATATATATATATATATATATATATATAGTGTAATTGGTAAACTTAGGAAGCCCTTGTCGGCAAACATATACACAGTTAAATTAGTATGAGTATGAAATGTAGGGGTGGTTTGCTATGTATATTCTATGAACGTCAAGCGTAAACAGATTTTCGATATCAGTGTATTTTTGTAAACTGAAAAGTAACTTTGAAGTAATGTTCATTAGCCGCGTAAATTACAAAATGGGATGAGAAACTACAATGCGATAAATTGACTCACATTAGTTTTACCGTATTTATTTTACGGTGTTCTGTAGATACGGATAAAAAAGTATTAATTGTGTAGATGGTGGTAGTATATACTACTCCGCACCGGCATTAATAAGTAAAGAGGAAACGGCTGAGTTGATAAAATATAAAAATCGTTTAATTTGAACGAAACTATTTTTTCTGAAAGCGCATACCGATATACAACTAATACACATACGAAACATAATTCGGCATGTAACTTTTATTTAATATATATATATATATATATATATATATATATATATATATATATATATATACATACATATATATATATATATATACATATATATATATAGAGAGAGAGACAGAGAGACAGAGAGAAAGATATAGATAGATAGATAGATAGATAGATAGATAGATAGATAGATAGATAGATAGATAGTTTTCTATGCATAGGATTAACTTTTAATTAAGGCGAGCGATCATTAGAGATTATGGAATATATATTCTAAACAACAGTGTTCGTAACCTGAACATGTTATTGGTTCGTAAACTTAAAAAATCAGGGATGCACCCTTCAACTCTGCTCCCCCTAAATAAGCACCTTTAAAATGAGCGAGATACATATACTTTTATGCAGACAATTGCTCTACGTCAAATATTGTGTTAAATTCTGTAATATCTTAATCGAACCGCTGCACGCGCGTATGTGAATCCCTAACATGTATGTAAGGTGAACACTCATAAACTAATGAACTTGTCATTCTGCGTTATGCAATACATATTGTTGGAAAAAGTGGACGAATATTTTGTAGACTTTAACATTTTGAAAAGGTGCATTTAAATGAGCATCATACTCTTTCTAAACAAATTACAATGTAAAACTAATACTAAATATATTATTTATACTCGTATTTGAGAAGCAATAATCTTAGTATATATATATATATATATAGTCATCCTCATACAGACTGTTTCGCTGTTTCACAGCTGGTAAGTGCGGCTAGACCAGTTAGTGCCTCAAGCCGAGATCGAAAACGCAACCATCGAGCTGACAGTCGGTGCTGCACACCCCTACGCCATCATACGACACTGACTGAATGTAAGAAGTATCTCAATGTAAATATTCTAAATGCCGAGAGCTCGAATTAGTTTTCCTAATGAGCTATGCCTTAAAGCAAAATGGCAGTTGCAAATAAGCTCTACCCGGGGGGAGCTTCATATAGTCATCCACATACAGACTGTTTCGCTGTTTTACAGCTCATCAGTATATATAGAATGAGTAAAAATAGATCAATTCAAAAAATATTTATAACAGTTTCATAAATTACATATCAACCATTCAACGGAAATAAGAGATCATTATACACACACACACACACACACACATATATATATATATATGTAAACACACACACATATATATATATAAATATATATATATATATATATGTAAACACACACACATATATATATAAATATATATATATATATATATATATATATATATATATATATATAAATTTGAAAACCTTTCCGTTTTGAAATAAAGTTTATTATCCGATAGAAAATGGCCGTATCTACGACCGAAATATCTCGGTGGAACTTTACAACATGAGTTTTTGAGTTTATTTTTGTTAGTTGTTGCATTGCTTATTCTTATTCCATGTTTATTTCTACATATTGTCTGAATCATTGTTTCTTTTTTCCCATATATATATATATATATATATATATATATATATATATATATATATATATATATAAATGTAGAGAGATGTACAAAAATGTAGTCGTATTTTCAAGTGAACTAATTGCTGCACTTTGAATAGAATTGGAAGTTTAGTAACGTACGTACACGTCGTACTCGTTTAAAGTATTTAATTTCTAAACTGGATTGAGATGATATTTTATGTGACAGAGTATATGGTGTTATAAATCATTAAGCATATATATATATATATATATATATATATATATATATATATATATATATATATATATATATACATACATGTATGTGTGTGTATGTGTGTGTGCGTGCGTTACGTTCTGTTATTTATGCATAAAAGAAATAACCAGATGCTGAATAACGTAGGTACGAACATACGATTCCATTTTAAATAACATCTACATCAGTTGTATCGTCTATTTATACCTGCGATTTCATAGAATTTATCCATCTCACTTGTTTATCATATCTGGTATGTTAAATTTCTATAATGGTTGTAAATATTAGTGTATACACTTTTAATGAAGGGTGCATATACCAAGTTGTTGTTTAGATTGATTTGTACATTTTAAAAGTTAACTATGATAAGACGGCTTAGTTTGCCTTTGAACTTTAAAAAAATCTAAATAAAATATACAAAACCATAAACATGCACCCACCAACGATTGGTACTAAACTAGTTTTGTATCTGTCTAGACGGATTATATTTTATATCGCCATGATGACCATAATGTCAAATAATTCCCATTCTCAAATGAACACCATTTCCTTTGAAGTTTATGCGGATAATAATCGCATTTTTATCTCGATTGATCTATTCGCTTGTCTGTCGACAAAAGTGAAACAATTCAATTTGACCTGGTTTCATATCTTTGAAACAAAGAACCGATATTAGAATGTATTGAGCGCATAGGGAGGAAAAACAGGCGAGGCAAGCTAGACACTTTGTTATCGGTTTGTTTACCTGGAATATTTGACATTTGTGACATACGTTAATATTATCTCCGAAAATGGGTCCAAAAATGTTGTATAAGCGAAACAGATACAGACTGGTTTCTTTCTGGCTTCACAGGATAGTTCTTCACCTGCGTTTTTCGTTTTTTTATCAGGAAAGCATCTTAATACATATCGTAGCTCAAATCAATATCCGGGCAGCATTGTATAATACTTTGAGGATTACACGACACTAAACTCTTTCACACCCACCAAGAATACGTGTTGTTCCTTTACCTCACTTTGAATTAATCTTTACAACCATGCCGCCTATTGTATTATTCCTCAACGAGTATTCAAAACTAGTAACTACACAAGAACGCCCCAAACCGCCTTGGCTATTAAACAATAATCTAAAATAAGTTTCCAGTCCACCTGGCGAGTTTAACTGCAACTAATGAACGGTAATATGTAAGTAGATGTCCTGTTTTGCTTTATCATGAGATTCAAGTTTGTGCACAGTGTACTTTCACGTACTTAATGTTTCGTTTCTTGCAAGAACCCAAGATGTCAAGGATATCTTAACATAACATCATCATGGCAAGTATTTCACTATGAAACATTCGATATACTAATTAAAATAACTATGTGAAGAAGAGGTTTCTGAATTGTGTAGATGAGGATTGACAATTTGTATAGTGTCGATCATTCGAACTACTGTTCGCATCTTGAGTGTTATAATACCAACCGTCCGACCACCATAACGTCTGGCTTTCGCCAGGTGTATCTTCTCAAACTCGGTAATATTTATTAACACTTACTAAGGAGACCTAGTATATAATTTAATACAATGTGTGAATCATTAATTATAAATAATAGATAAGTTTATAATATATATATATATATATATATATATATATATATATATGTTTTGAGGTACAGAATTCATAAATAATTTTTAATATAAGCGGAATTTTGTTAATCTCCGTAAGTGTGGTCGCGGGTGCTCTTTCGTCCAACATCTCATCAGGAGTAATCGTTGGAATAAAACAGGATGTAATAAATTAATAGTGAGAAAAAACGAAAAAAAGCAGGTATGGAGAATTTACTGCCAGTGAAAATACACGTTTAAAAGATTTAATTCAATTCAACGAATAAAAACGTCTAAAAGGCAGATTTAGAGGCATAAAAAATGAAAAAAAACCAACTAACTTTCCCCAAATAATGTCAACGTCTTTACGAAATCCTTCTGCTTGCAAAGAGAAGGCTTCCGAAAAGCGATCGCGACGGATTCTAAAATTTTCAAATGAAAAGTAGAATCCGCCCGTTGTAAGATAGTGAACCACTCTATTTTATACTTATTGGCACAGCATGCTTTGTCAGCTAAATGCTGGCCAATAGACGATTCCAAAGCCGAGGTAGAGGTATGGCACAAGAAACCAGATCTACACTGTCTAATTTTGGATGGGATATGTTGGTTTATTTTTGTCTCAAAATGCAATTTCGTCCGCCCAATATACTCAGCATCACACTGGCATTTGAATTTATAAATAATATTACTATTTTTTAAATAAGGCAGACTATTTTTAGAAAAAGACCGAAAAGCAGATCTTGTGCCAAAAACCCAACCGTAAATCAACAGAAAAAAAGCTACCAGTTAAACTTTTAGTAATTTTCTTGCCTAACACCTGACTAATGCCACCTATCCAAGGAAGTTTAAGATAAACTGGACATCTTGATGGGACTAAATTCCTAGGAGATTTGAAAGCTGCAACCTCCTTCTGGATGCAATCCGAGATTAAATCTTCCGGATAACCGTTGCTGATGAGAATTTCCCTAATTTAATCTAATTCCGGCTGAAGTCTGTTGGGGGAACAAATCATGAGGGCTCGGTGCACTAAGTTGTAAACCAATCCTAACTTCCTAGATTTTGGTGCAAAAAATAGTAATATTATTTATGAATTTAAATGCTAGTGTGATGCTGAGTATATTAGGCGGACGACATTGCATTTATAGACAAGAATAAACCAGCATATCCCATGCAAAATTAGACAAGGTAGATCTGGTGTCTTGTGCCATACCTCTACCTCGGCTTTGGAATCGTCTATTGGCCAGCATTTAGCTGACAATGCATGCTGCGCCAATAAGGATAAAATAGAGTGGTTCACTATCTTACATCGGGCGGATTCTACTTTTGATTTGAAAATTTTAGAATCCGTCGCGATCGCTTTTCGGAAGCCTTCTCTTTGCAAGCAGAAGGATTTCGTAAAGACGTTGACATTATTTGGGGAAAGTTAGTTGGCTTCTTTTTCTTTTTAAAAATTGTTTATGCCTCTAAATCCGCGTTTTAGTCGTTTTTATTCGTTGAATTGAATTAAATCTTTTAAATATATATATATATATATATATATATATATATATATATATACATAGTGATATGTATTAATAAAAGTACTGATATATAGTAAGGCTAAACACTAAAAAACAAGAACAAATGTACGGCTCCCAAAATCCATATTAGAAATTGAGTTTTAAGTGATTGTCATCTGAAAGTTGTTGGTTACATGACATAGACTATGCTCTTTGAATATTAGATAAACATCGAAATTATGACGAAATATGTCCTTCCTATTAATTCAAATTTGATGTTTCGGTTCTATGTTCTTGCCAATAGAAAATTTCAAGTTATCAACGTATCTAATGCATAAGTTGAATTAATACGTCATTTAGTATGGATACGTAAATCCAAAATGAGACTTTGGTCCTCCTTACGTTGCCAAGCACAGGCATGTCGTCTTACGACTGACTTATGCTCGTGTAATATGTTTTTCCTGCTTGTTTTTCTGTTTCTCACCGCTCCAAAATATGCAATCGAACAAACCTCATACAATGTTACGTACAACTCTTCGCGAAAAGAAAGGTACGAAGCATAGTATTGTGGTATTAGTTTCATAATACATGTTTATATTATGAAGTATTGAATCACAAATACAAAATACGACGTTTTATGTTATCTTTTGGCAAACAGAAAATATAAGACGTGATGAAAATGTAAGAAGATATATACTAATGTAAGTTTCAAGGTTGTGGTATGGTTTGTACAGTGATTCATTCATTTCCTTGGCAACAAGGGGTATTTCATCTTGCTATATATAGATAATACAGTAGGAACCGTTTTCTGTTAATTAACAGAACACATTCCACAGGTTCAACTTGTATTTAATCAATTTCACGAGAACTTATCTTTGTTTATGTTTCTTTCAGTTCACATTTACCGTGGAATTTTTATTGAATCTCGCTAATTATAATTACTTCTGAATACTGGAAATAGAAAATGAGTTAAATTGATTGCGTTTCGTCCGTTTGTTTTTGCAATGTCATTTTTAGAGAACCATAATGACGTTTTCGTCTGAGAACGTAATCAATCTTTTTCATTCAGTCAATTACCTCAACTCTCCCCTCCGCTGACAAATGTTTGTATTTGTTTCCTACCGCCAATCCATTTAATTTCATTCAACGTTAAACGCCGACGAACGAAAACAAATAAAATGTAATCTAATCACTTTCTTCGTTTCTTTCCGGTTATTTAGGTGTTCGCTTCCGTTGCTTTCAGTGAATTACTTTTTGCCTACATTCCACGTGGAGGCTGCCATTTTTCAATGTCAGGCTGATAGGAAAATTCCTTTTAAAAGGGTTAATCGGTGTAGCATCTTAGAGACACATGGAGGTATGTATTAAAATAAGACTTCCTATAATATATATATATATATATATATATATATATATATATATATATTATTAGCAGTAATAGTAGTAGTTATTTTATTATTATTATTATTATTTTTATTATTATTATTATTATCATCACCATCAAAAAATGTAAGTTGAGCAACGTTTGTTTTCCTAAGTTGTATCTATACTTTTAATAACAGAAACAGACAGATGCTAAAATATTACTTAGTTCTGGGAGTTATGTATGCGTTCAAAATATGTTCTTATTGTCCTAATAAGTGATACTATGTAAATCCCCAAATCATGAAATTTAATCCTACAGTTATTATTTGTAGTATCCGAAAGAGATAAAAAAGGTATATGAAACTAACCCTTTGTATAATTTATATATATATATATATATATATATATATATATACACCCATATATATATATATATATATATATATAGAGAGAGAGAGAGAGAGAGAGAGAGAGATAAGAAAAAAGAGTGATAAATATGCGACGATTGTCCAAATTTATTTCAAATTTCAATTGTTCAATGCAAGGTTGTCAGTAATAAACTAGTGTTTATTTTTCTTTCCTTAAGCCAAGGCTTTTCAAAGATCGAAATCTTATCATCAGAGGAGAAATACAGATGGATAAGTTGGCTTTCGAAAAAAACAAAGTTCAAATATTTGAAAAATATGAGAATTATTTTTAAAAATTATTAAAATAATTTTTGTCAAAAAACGTACTGAATGAAAAGAAAATTTCGTGAAATAGATATATAATTGAACAATTGAAATTTGAAATAAATTTGGACAATCGTCGCATATTTATCACTCTTTTTTCTTATATCTCTACTATTGCTCTATCCCGTATATTGAGCTAATCCTTTTCACAATAGGTTCCATCTACTAAAAGTTTTCACTTTGGTTTATTTTGATCCTATATATATATATATATATATATATATATATATATATATATATATATATATACACCCATATATATATATATATATATATTTATATATATATATATATATATATATACACCCATATATATATATATATATTTATATATATATATATACACCCATATATATATATATATATATATATATATATATATATATATACACCCATATATATATATATATATATATATATATATATATATATATATATATATATATTTATATATATATATATATATATATACACCCATATATATATATATATATATATATATATATATATATATATATATAAGTACGGTTAACTGCTTAGATTTTCACTGTATTTTAAAAAGATCAACGAACAAAAACTCACCTATATGTTAAATGGAATAAGAGTCAAGACAGACTCAGCCAACCAGAAATACTGCAGATATTAAAATCAGCTCTATGGCTAAGATGTTGTTTTAACAAGAGCTATTATATTATAATTTATAAATGAAGTAACATCATGACATTACCCTGTTTAATAAATCAGTTCCAGAAATCAACTATCAACAACACTTTCTGCGAACAAACTTTTACTTAGACGATTTTTTTAATAACAAGTCTCATCATCAGCGCAAATATATAAAGTACAACACATTTACAAACCAGCTAAAGAAAGAACCAACACAGTAATCACGGGTCTGCACCGTATACAAAAGCAGATAGCAGAAATAGTCACATATATACACACAAATATATATATATATATGTATATACTATATATATATATATATATATATATATGTATATACTATATATATATATATATATATGTATATACTATATATATATATATATATATATATATATATATATATATATATATATATATATATATATATATGAAGGAGAATGGAAAGGAATTAGAGAAAGCAAAAGCCAAATCAAAATTCAATTCAAAAGTTCAAAGCAAGGTATATTCCGCAAAAAGGCAATTTATTCAAGTTAAATTTTCCTTAAGCCAGGCTTTTCAAAGATCAAAATCTTATCATCAGAGGAAGTCGCTGGGATAGATAAGTACACCTCTTTATATATATATATATATATATATATATATATATATATATATATATAAATATACTAACAAAAACTACCCTTTCTCCCGGCAGCAATTACTGACACTGTAGTCTTCTTTACAGAAACCAAAAAAAGTAGTTTTAATTTAGCATTTTAGTAATTTAGAGGAAATTGTAAAAAAATGATAATTGTCATAGGGTTATTTGATATATTCAAATATGCGGAAACATACTGTGCATCAACAGCGTAACATTTGTTTTTTTTAGGAGAAAACAACAAAAGTAAATTTATATGGTCTTTAAGATATTCAATGTCGCTGAATTCTATTTAGTTTCATCATAAAAATGAAAATGAATGACTTATTAACACTGGTGTAATATAATGGAATGAATAAACATAAGGGTGGAACGTCAGTTGGCCAAATACTCCACTTTAGTATTACTGAGTAATTTAAAGTGGGTACTTTGTACTTTTCAGCTTACTCATAAAAAACAGAAAAATACGTAAAGTATATAAAAAAAAATATTTCTTATTGAGAAAGATTAGAGGAGGTTTATATATTTTCTATAACAAATCATCATCATCATCATCACTACCAACATGTAAACTCCTTAGCCTCTTGGCAAGAAGCAAAATGTAGTATCTGTACTGAATCTGAACATTTTTTACATTAAATATTGACATTGATGTAACTCTGCTCTCGTTGGAGGAAGCAAATAGGATCAGGAACAACAACAACAACAAAAATCACAAACATCAACAAATGTATTTACAAATAATAAGCGCATGTATTTAATTATTAACGGATTAGAAAATATCAAATTATTAGAAACTTAAACACGAATAAATATGCAAATGAAAGACTGAGAGGATGATATCCTGATGAACGAACTACATACACTGAAACGCCTACGAAAGGAAGGGTTAATGCCTGGCAGGATATCATGACAACAGAATTGATAGTACACAAAGTCTCCCACACATACGACACTGGTAAGTCTGAGGAAATTTTATCGTAAGGAACGAGTGTATACTGTATGACGTTCCCCCCGAAGGGGAGGTAATGCCTGGGTGAATGCAAATTAAAATATACTACAGAGAATTAAATAAGCATAACCCGTTTTACTGTCGATATAGTTAGAATATGAGGTAAAACGTTTGCATTTATTTATTTAGATAACATTAAAACCCATAGTAAGCTACATTGTCTACGTGAAACGCTTAAATGAAAATTGGCTGAAAACATATAGTCGGTATCTTTATAAACAAAGATGAATATGCTGGCTAAGGAAGAACAATAACTTACATAATGTTCTATTTAAAAATACATGTTTATTATAAACTTAAGTAATCGTTCTTCCTTAGTTAGTAGTATGGTTGACGAACATATACTACAGTGACCCCCCCCTCCTGACAGACGATAATATCATGATGAATGAACACGACTTCCCTCCACCCAAAAATGAGGAAGTCATGCTTGCGTAAGGACAGCACCAATACTACACGACCTCTTAAAAGACATTCTAACTAAATCGAGTCTTGTGGAATTTTCATTCTGGAAGGATTCCCCCCTATACACCCTTAAACACGAAGTAGGTTATTCCTGTAAGGACATACTTATGACAACAGAATCGGCAGTAAACTACACTGCCCATTAAAAATATTCAAATTTAATCATTTTCTCTTATATTTAAGAATGCCTAGTCACAATTTTTTTTGTATTCATGGTTTCATGGCCTTTTGGCTAAGATAAAAATTGTAGTATCTGTTCGACAATCCAGCGATATTTAGACACTTTACTAAAGCCGGAAGTATATTCTCTCCCTTGAAAATGAAATCCTAAATAATCTTTTTAAACGCTCTCATTTTGTTAATAAAATCTCTTCATCTTATTTTATTTATAATTATAATAATCGTACTATCGATAAAACGAGTGTGCATGTAGAAAAAAAGTTGATAATACAAATTAGAAACGTATATTACAGAATATTAATTCAATAAAAACTTAAATAAATAAATAAATATGCGAAAAAGAAGAATCGAGATTTCTTTGAGTGAGTAGGCGATGCCTATATATAGGGTATTTCAATATATTCTTAAATCATAAGAATAAAATAAACCTAACATGTTTTGATGTTAATATAGTTAGGATAGATGGAAAAAAACGTTCGCATTCATTCATTTATATATATATATATATATATATATATATATATATATATATATATATATATATATATATATATATATATATATTATCTCCAGCAAAATAATGCCCTCCTTTTAAGGAGGGCATTATGTTATTATGTCAAATATGCATAACAATATGTTTCACAATATCTAATAATGTTAATAAAATAACTAGATCGCGACC
The DNA here is from genome assembly GCA_963556195.1 of Sepiola atlantica. Lineage (NCBI taxonomy): Eukaryota > Metazoa > Mollusca > Cephalopoda > Sepiida > Sepiolidae > Sepiola > Sepiola atlantica. The sequence goes on from OY744518.1 coordinate 41,073,967, forward strand.
TAAATGAAATAGAACGTTCATGTATATAATATTCCAACATTTAAA
>OY744518.1:41079011-41106511 GCA_963556195.1 Sepiola atlantica
GGTTAAACTTCTGTTGAACCCGCGAACCTTCATATAGTTTGGAGGTTTAGATGAATGAGAGTAGAATACGTATGAATGTCTATACTTTTAAATGTATTTAATATTCCTAGTTTTGTTTGCCTCTGGCAAAGACTGTACTTTTAAGTTCGAAAAAAGGCACTTGATGTGTTTTCTTATGGTTTGGAGACGACTAACTTATGTATAATCCGTTACCGAAATAAAAATATTATTAATATGCAATAAAAGTATTCGAACGAATTCTTAATAAATATCTGATTAAGTGACATTATGCATCATATAGAATGAAATAGTACATTCTTTATACTTTTGATGTTGAATATTAATAGGATCAGTGGAACATCCAATGTTTTATATTTTGTGAAACCGTATATATATATATATATATATATATATATATATATATATATATATATATATGTATATATATATATATATGGTTTTTACTAGACACATCACTTATCAAAGCCCAAAATGGCACTCGAAGATAAGGGGAAATGAGTGGTTTAGGTGAACGGGGAGGAAACGCAGTGATGATTGCAAACGATTGTAGACATTGTGCTAAATTTTATTTTTCACAGGACAGCTAAAACAAGAATTTGAATACATTGCACTTAGAAACGACTATATTGTATTCAACTGGGGATAAGATCCGGAAAAATATGTATAACAGATGGGTAGTTTTCGGAGAGACACTCTGCTCATGGAAGCTGCGTTAATTTTTAAGTATGCAGGGGGAGAAAAGGATATTATTGACAATGGGTTTAGTAGACAATTTCTGTTCTGAATATTTAACAAGAGGAAACCATAGATTTAAGTTGAGTCGAGCAACCCTCATGAACATCACCATTGCGCAGAGAGAGACTAGCAACATATCTTCTGTGAGTAACTTGCTGCAGGGAATAAAAGAGGACATCCCTCAGTCGATTTCGAAGTCGGGTGTTTACTCTGTCAAGGCAGGAAAGGCTGCTCTAACCGGCAGCTCCCCAGATGTCGCGACAGCCCTCCATCTTAGGATGTATTTGACTCTTATACAGGAGAGGATTGTGTCAGGTGTCGGTTAATTTCTGGAGCGGTAGAATCATCGAACCATTTTTCTCGGCATATTTATATAAATGGATATACCTATATAATAAAATAAAGTCGATTTTCCCCGTGCAATTCAAACATTATAGGAAAATAACCAACAACTTCATAATTTAATATGAAAGTAGTGTAAACCTTGTCATTGAATAACACCAAATATTTCTAACATATTACAAAGACAACAAATTCAAGTATATGTACACACTTTTCATTCTATTAATCATAATCACGGTGGACAAGATTATAACCAACGAGATAAAAATTTAAAAAATCTCAAAACGAGTCCCGTGAATCAATGTTAATTAGGAGCGTATATTAGACCGTTAACTTGGTGTCGTCTAGAAAGTGCTAAGTAGAGAAAGAAAGAAAAATAGGTTTAAAACCTATCATATTCCAAAGTTGTTTCCTGTTTTAAATCTTAACTGTTACATCACCATTTACGAACCTTATTAAACGTTATAGTCCACCCCCAACACAAATTTAAAACAAATATACATGGCACTCTAAAGCAACGAACGTACCCACTATATTAAATAAGAAGTATATATATATATATATATATATATATATATATATATATATATATGTATATATTTAGCCTGACGATTCCCCCTCGGGGATGAAACACGGGAGCCTCTGTGTAGCCTGATTGCCATTTTCATTGCTTACTACCTAGCTCTACTTACGTATCGAGCACTGTTGAAGTAAATACTGAAAACTGATACATAAAAGATTATATCTCCTTATAATATTTTATGTGGATACATGAAGTACTTATATATATATATATATATATATATATATATATATATATATATATATATATGTATATGTATATATATGTGTGTGTGTGTATGTGTGTGTGTGTATGGGTGGGTGTGTATTAAGAGAGAGAGAGAGAGAGAGAGAGAGAGAAAAGGGAGAAAAAGAGGTGATAGGAGACTGAAAAAGAAGGTAAACGAATTCTAACTTCAATACTTGTATCTTCACATTTTATTTCTTATAGGTATTTACTACGATTGTTATTTTTACCATAACACGTTGTAGTTACAATGTTGTTTTTTCTTCACTTTTAACATGTAGTTTCAATAACTCATTGGACAAAGGGACCCCACAGAAATGTAGTCGTATTTTAAAGTAAAATGATGGCAGAACTATGAACACAATTACAATTTTAGAAACGTAGTCATCTAAAATATTTCATTTCTGAATAGGATTGCGATGATATTGTATATAACAGTGTATATGGTGTTATAAATCGTTAAGCATACACACACACATATATATATATATATATATATATATATATATATATATATATATATATATATATATATACATATACACAAAAAGACAAAGTATATATATATATATATAAATAATTATATATATATATATATATGTGTGTGCATATGTATATACATATGCGTATTTCTTTGAGATCGAAAAACTAATAAGTTAAATTCAACATGGCATTTTAAAACTTTTTTCAAGCATCCGATTAAGGTCATATAATAAGTGGCGCGATTCCATCTGCTGGTCGCAATAATATAAATAACAATGGCTTTAATATCGTCTTTCGCGGGATTTTCTCCGTCAAATCTGCCAAAATAGTTGCAATCAAATGATTGATGGGTGCCTGCAATGTCCAGGATATTGATAAGTAAGACACCGTGCACAATAAGCAGACAATTATTCCATTTAAGTGTGGCAACCGATATACGCAGACACATATGTGTGTACATATAAATATATATATATATATATATATATATATATTTATATATAATATCAATATATGTATATATATGTATATATATATATATATATATGTATATATATGTTATATATATATAAATATACATATATATATTTATATATTATATCAATATATGCATATATATATATATACATATATATATATATATATATATATATATATATAGAGAGAGAGAGAGAGAGAGAGAGAGAGAGAAAGAATTTATGAAAATATATTTATGACTACCATACGACACAGAATCCTCCACGGTTCATCGCCGTAGGGAATCGGAAGGCATTTAAACCTGACAAGTCCTTACGGGAATCAAACGTACACACACGTATATTTCAAATTAAACAACCTATAAAATTATACATATAATATTGACACTAATCCTAACATTGGAAGGTCGACCTGATATAGTTCCGATTTCGGCTACTACTACCAACAATTAATGTAACTCAATCAATATTACAGTCTAGGATTTCAGTCAACCTCAATAAATATATAAATACATGTTTAAATAATTAAATGGAATTCTTACAAAGGAGAGTCTCAATTATATTACCAAACAAACACATGAGAATAAAAACAAATAACATTAATAATTTAAATCTTGAATGCATACACCAAGTAAGACTTATAATACTTTATTGAACATTGAATAAAGTATTAGAAAAATAGAAATAAATGAAAAAGATTAAATTAAACAATAACTGTACTAATAAATGAATAATTAAAACGTGAGTATATTCGGCAGAAAATAAAATGGATTTGACATCGAAATTTTTTTAAATTTTATTTCAAATCCGTTGTTTGTCTTTAATTTTATGGGTTTCAATGTCAATACAATTTTTTAAATGACGTATATTTTATAGTTTTCTACATTTTTACAATTTTATTTCAAATCCATTGTTCGTCTTTAATGTTATGAGTGTCAATATCAATACTATTTTTTAATGACGTATATTTTATAATTTTCTACATTTTTTTATTTTATTTCAAATCCATTGTTCGTCTTTAATTGTATGAGTGTCAATGTCAATACTATTATTTTAATGAGGTATATTTTATAATTTTCTACATTTTTAAAATTTATTTCAAATCCATTGTTCGTCTTTAATTTTATGAGTGTCAGTATCAATACTATTGTTTTAATGAGGTATATTTTATTATTTTCCACATTTTTGTAAATTTATTTCAAATCCATTGTTCGTCTTTAATTTTATGAGTGTCAATGTAAATACTTTTTTTTAATGACGTATATTTTATAATTTTCTACATTTTAAAAATTGTTCTAATTGTTCGTCTTTAATTTTATGAGTGTCAGTATCAATACTATTGTTTTAATGAGGTATATTTTATTATTTTCCACATTTGTGTAAATTTATTTCAAATCCATTGTTCGTCTTTAATTTTATGAGTGTCAATGTAAATACTTTTTTTAATGACGTAAATTTTATAATTTTCTACATTTTTAAAATTTTATTTCCAATCTATTGTTCGTCTTTAATTTTATGAGTGTCAATGTAAATACTTTTTTTTAATGACGTATATTTTACAATGTTCTACATATTTTAAATTTTATTTCAAATCCATTGTTTGTTTTTAATATTATGAGTGTCAATGTCACTACTATTTTTTTATGACGTATATTTTATTATTTTCTACATTTTTAAAATTTTATTTCAAATCCATTTTTCGTCTTTAATTTCATGAGTGTCAATTTCAATACTATTTTAATGACGTATATTTTATTATTTTGTACATTTTTTTAATTTTATTTCAAATCCATTGTTTGTTTTTAATTTTATGAGTGTCAATTTCAATACTATTTTTAATGACGTATATTTTATTATTTTCTACATTTTTTAAATTTTATTTCAAATCCATTGTTTGTTTTTAATTTTATGAGTATCAATGTCAATACTATTTTTTTATGACGTATATTTTATAATTTTCTACATTTTCTATATACAATTTTATTTCATATAATCTTTGCCCGTTCCTATGTTTACTTATCCTTACATAATTAGTGTAATATTTGTCGAAACAAGTCAGACAAATCTTAATACAGTAGTGCCCGTTGTTTTTTTAAGATATGTTTGTTTAGGTTACGTTCTTATAAAGCGAAATTACGGGAATGTTCTCTCGTAGATACCATATTATACTAAACTTGCCAAGAACCACACTAACGCCAGTAAGATTGTAATATAATATAACAGCATATTGTATTAATAAAAAAAGATGGAACCGAAAAACTCATTCAACCATTATATGTCTTAATTTGCTTTAATACGTGTCTATATGTTACCCCTCTGATTTCTATTGCCTTCTATAAATTACCATAATATAAATATTTATTTGATATATGCTATATGTATATGAGTAGATATACATATATATATATATATATATATATATATATATATATATATATATATATATATATATAGGGTGAGCCAAAAGTAGGTGGACCGTAAAAAAATATCTTCTTGATTTACACTGCTTTGAAGTCTGCCTCTTACACTTCGAGAAAAATGTGTTTTACTGTCCACCTACTTTTGGCTCACCCTGTATATATATATATATATATATATATATATATATATATATATATATATATATATATATATATTTATATATATATAATAATGGTAATAAACCAGGTAAAAAATATCCACAGGGTGGTAATCAAGAGAATTTTAACCGAGTTTATAAAAAGTGCTCAATATCAAAATAGAGCTTTATATATGATAATTTTTTAATAACACAGACATGTACAAAATCTGCGACACTGGCATGTCGATGTTATCGATCAACAGGTACTATATACTGAGATCTCATCAGGGAGAGTTAGAATCCGATCTCAACCTCATATCATATTTGGGGTGAATGAAAAAACCGACATGCCAGTGTCGCAGAGTTTTTACATGTCTGTGTAAATAAAAATTATCGTATATATATATATATATATATATATATATATATATATATATATATATATATATACATACATACATAAGTCTTACAATGTACATTACATTAGGTAGTTTTATTTTACAATTCTCTCATTGCAAACATTGACAACATTATTATTTGGAAATTATTAGACCGGCAAATATAGACCCATATTGTTGTATTTAATTATACTCCGTGTTTTATATCTATTTATTTTTTTAAAAGATTTAGTGTTTGATAACACTGAAGTAAAAAATATTTGGTTTTACTAAGGATGCAGTTCACGTTTAATTGAGATATTAAAGAATCATTTGAAAGTTATTATTTACTAAAAATGTTATGAACTCTTGTATCTTTGTTAAAACGAAAAACAAACAAATAACAGCACTTATTACGAAAAACATAAATATAGGACATCAACACATGTAGACCAATTTCTTCAATATTAATAATTATTTAATATTAAATTCATTCAAATGTATTAAAGCGTCAAACATTTTTAATTGATGCACTCATTTTTGTTGTCGTCATTGAAACATTGATATCTTTCTGAAAGCAACCATTTGAAACTATGCAGAAAATGAAAACATGTATTGCTAATATAAATTTCGTATTTCTTTATGTCAGAAAACGAGACTCTATTATTAATTATATTATTTATATTACTTGTATTATGTTGGAATGCCCTATTTAGCATACTATACTAGTTTAGACTAATGTACGATCTTGTAATACTGAATTAAATGAACAGCTATAGCGTACTATATGTTATGTTGTCATAATACAATCTTCTCAGACATTACTTCTTTTTTTCTCAGGGTACGCAGTGTAGGATATTTTATTTTGTATTGCAACTATTCTCCGAAGCACTATTTTCTATTCCGGAGGGAAGTATATGCTATGTTCGTTCGTTATGAGTATTTCCTCGCTGGCGAGAAAATACATACGAGTGGAGAAGGGATGTATCTACTTGAATCATTACGAAACCTACTCCGATATATTGTTTGAAATACGTATTGGTACCAGCGTCACATAATATGGAACGTTGTAATAACAACGTAAAATGCAAACAAGGGGAGTAAATTAAACAGTTTTCTATCATTTAATTTGTATTCATTTATCTCGCATGATGAAATCAAATTTGAACAATTCTACATTAAGAATAATCTGCCGAATTCGCACTATTTTAGACAGTGTTTTAAAAACTAGTGTACATTCAGAAACTGGGGCATTTTGTGTCAAAGTTCAAATACCCTCGCCCAAATCAGCACCACACTTGTAAAGATTCGTAATTTCTTCGTCAACAAAATGAATCTCGGAATTTCAATTTTTGAATTGAGATGACTTACAATTATTTTTATTTGTCTCATTTTAGACTGAAAATCATTAATTAAAAGAAACATTCTAAAAAAGTACGGCTCGTCAAAGATAGGGTAGAAAAATAGGTCAACGAGCACATAGTAATTAATAACAAATGCGGATTGTTAGGGTTAGCGTCAACCAGCTGCAGGAAAATCATGGGCATCCCATTATTCAGAGAATTGTTGTAAAAGAAGCCGCTACTTTTTTTTTTACAATTAACCTAAGGGGTGTTTCAAAAAGAATACATTTTATAAGAGTTGCATGTTTTTATAATCAAAAGGTCTTAGAAGAACTAATGTACAAAATTAAGTAGAATAGTTTTGCACTAAATGACTAAATTTACAATCTTTAAAAGTAGAAAATTCGGAAATAGATTGGCCTTAATCAAACAATATACAGAATCACTTGCAATGAAGACGGAATAGTTAAAATACAAATAAATCAAATAAATACAGCTCTTATTCTTTTAATCACAAACGGTCATAACATAATAAGTGAAGTCTTATCAATATCTTATTAAAAATGTGCGAAAATATATTATGTGGCCGTCTATGTTTTCCCGCCTCTATGCACCGTACGACTTTTATCAATTTAATAATTTCCATGATTCGACTGTTTAGATAAATAAGAAATCCAATGGTACGAATTACTTAATATAATGTTATAAAAATAATATTTAAAATAAGTATGAAATTATAAAAATAAATTTATGTTATAAATACTTCGAAAATGTCCATCTTTTGTCAGTAGTTGGGGAAAAACGCATACATTTCATTGTAACATTTAAAGTTATTTGGAAACTTTCTACAATCGATTAGACTAGCATTTCTGGAGTTTAATTCATAGCAAACCGTCATGTATTGAAGTGTGAACATTTCGGTGTAAATATCTATTCAATTGTGTGATGTATAGAGTACAGGTGTATTACTGCGACACCAATGTCTTATATTTAATAGAAACGATCATTAATTAATAATTTAACTATAGATTATAATCAAATCATCAAAAATATTCTTAAGATCATATTTTTGAATTTAATAATTTAGTAAAGACAACAAATGAAAAGGTTTAAAAAGGGAAACAAAGAATTACATTTTAAAAAACCACAGCGAAAAGACGTCTATGAATGTATGTATTCATTTATCTTCTGTCTTGCTTAAAGTAATTCTGCAAAAAGATATAGGTTGTCGAATACATTTAAGTGCAGTGGATAAATGTCAACAATATGTATATCTAAGATCAGGCATATCAGATCAAAAGAATAGAATCAGCCATTTGAAAGATTAAACTGACTTCAAAGAGGCCGTTCATATAGCACTTATTTAAGCTCTAGAGCTTTTCGCGGAGTTGAAGATGGCATCATTGCTGCGAATCTTAAATGTAGATTTTGTTGGCGTGTTCACATAGCAATTTTTGATTGAACGAACGACCTGAAAATATTACTATTACACCGGCCGTTCTTACACAGGAGAAACAACACCGGTTGTCACTATAAATAGTGCGAGTCACCAGAGACACAGAGAGGACAAATCACAGTCTTGTAACTGTCTAGCCAAGTGCTAGTCACTTTCTTACTTTGTTAATACACTTGTTAAACCAACCCTCGACTTGACTTCCTTTATTTATTATTTACTGTTGGACAACTTCACAACAATTACAAAATAAGAGGAAGCGATTCGCGAACTACTACTGCTGAAAAATTCTTCCTCATGAAGTATTTGAAGTCGACAATAAGTCACGAGTTAGAGTCTGCAGACAAGTCATTTTACAATATTATGACCTTTTCTCATGCTATTAGATAAGGAGTGTAATGCAGCTTAATTACCAATTTAAAAACTGATACTCCAATGTTTTCTTTAAGCGACGCCACAAAGATCTCTTCATCATACTGGGCTGCTTATCTTCATCGGGTTTCGCCTTAAAGAGCGAAATTTCAACTTTTGAATTTTGTAGGCTCTTCTATTTAGCCAATTGTCCACCGGTGGTAAATGAATATCTTGAGTTGCCTTGTTGACTGTAATCAACTCATTAAACATTCAGTTCATCAAACGCTCTTTCCCTGTTTTCTGGATTGTAAAGATAAATTCTAAGTAATATGAATTAAATCAGCACGAAACAAGTATATATTATATAAATATTATTTAGTTTCACTTACTATTAAATTACAGCGCCTTACGATCTTTATAGAATGTATGAGGTGATCTGATATTTTATAAAGCTAGTTTCATTTTAGTGAGCTATAGTAAATTTACATGTTGTAAATGAAATGTATGTGTTGTTTGCATCACACGATATATATGAAGAGATCAAACGCAAAACACGAGAAATCCAATTCGTTTAAATCAATAAAACACGAATATATTTAATCGAGACTTCGATTAAAGCTGATTTTAATTAAAATCAAAAATGAATTATTTAGGGATCATATCATGCAACACATTCTTTCGGGGTATTGTCGAGTGTAGAAATGCAACACTTTGTGTAAGGACAGTTCCGTGACTTTGAAAATGGCGTTTATCGCGTTTTACAGTCGAACTCTCTCTCTCTCTCTCTCTCTCTCTCTATATATATATATATATATATATATATATATATATATATATATATATATATACACACACATTATAGCATAATATTTTATATCGATTTATTTTGCTTGCTATATTAATTTATTTAGGAAAGTGGTTTGTTATGCATTAATTTTGATACTATAATAACATTTCTTGGAAGTTTTCTTTCGAGTATTTTTGTTTCAATGAATATTTGCCTCGTGCAGTTTATATGTCATTACTATATCTAATATACTTTTTTCTACCTATGCAAAAGCTACGTTCAAGACGCTGTCTTGGCATTAGATATAGACTTAACGTAAACGGAAAGATGATTGAAAAAAGAAATACCAGAAAATTGCAGTAAGTCCAAGAGAAAATTGACCTTCGCTCACCTATGAATTAGAGATTATAACTATTAGTATACTAAATTATCGTTTATCATTTTCCGCTAAATAGTATCACCTATATACTTTAATGTTAAAGGTAAAATACACTTTAGTTTTAAGATTGAGTAATCTCTGTAAATAATGATGTTTTAATTGCTCTAATTTGCCGTAATTAATAATAAATATGCTATGATCCGGGCATTCGCCACACAATCAGCAATACCATTCTCTTAATCGCCCGACTCCTTGATTCGGCAACTCTTACTCGGAGATTCATATTATAAGTTTTATTGTAAAATAAACTCAAAACAATCTATGCGATTTACAAAGAAATATAAGCGAAATAAAAATGTAATTAAATCGACCTCGGGCAACGCGGTGTAGGTATAGTCTCTCCAACAGTTAGCTATTTTCTTAACATTTTTAATCCTATATATTTCACATAAACATTTATTGTTTTAAAAGAGTTTCACATGTTGTATTTTATTCTAATGTCGTTAAATTTAAATAAATGTCAGTATTTAAAAAAAAAATTGTTTAAATTTATATTTAATTTTCTCATTTGAAATACTATTAAGGTAGTCATATTTTGTTCATAGAAGTCGCATCAGACAATGCATAACACTACTTCATGTAAAGAGCCAAAAAACCTACTTCTAGGTAAGAAATAGCCAAAGTGTTAGATGGATAGATTCCGACCAAAAAACACCACTTCTTCCCCTATTGTCAGAAACATCGCTCATATAATGTGAGAACTAAAGGACAGCATAAAGGAAGCGAGAGTTACGAGTCTTCTGAAAAGTAAACTCAACGTCGACTTTCTAATCACTCAAACCAGACCAATCCTTTAGTATGTCGGTATCTCTATTTCTTGGGATCTCCACGGCCATATTCCAATGCTTTAACAGCTCCTGTTTGTTTTACATTCAGTAAATTGTTTCGCATTGAATTTTATACATTTAACATACTATTTCTATTCTATTAAATAACATTTTATTGGTTTAATTCAGTTCTCAATTTCTTTTGAATCTAGGATACACTTTTAAAATACTACAGAACTATTAACACCTATGAACACGCTTGGCCCTAACCCTATTGAAACTTCTAAATTTGAAAAAAAAATATCTAAAAACTTGATGTGTACGGGGGTTTATAATATAGTACTACTGATTATAATACTATTTATAACACACACACACAAAGAGCGTCCAAAGGTATCAAGCAGAATTACACTAAAATGTGTATGAAGAACCCTAGAGGTTCTAATAGTTGGTGGTCAAAATAAACGTAATATCGACATTACTACTCCTACGACAACTACTACTCCTACTACTACTACTACTACTACAAATAAGAATAACACCCATGATGATGATGATGATAATGTTGATGATGATGATGATGATGATGATGATGATGATAATAATAATAATAATAATAAGAAGAAGAAGAAGAAGAAGAAGAAGAAGAAGAAGAATGTTGCATAATCCCTTAAAAGGGGATCATGCAAAAGGGGGGACTGCTGTACAATCGCTTGAAGAGGTGTTGTAAAAGGGGAGACTGTTGTATAATACATTACACATTACAAACGTTCCTATTATAATACAGAGGGGACGATATACTACAGACGGAAGCTTTACCATAATAATTATTAAATATTACTAATCCTTCCCGACTGAGGCAGTTCTTCGTAACCACTTCAACTGTTCGGATCTCATCCTCTCCGAGTCGAAAATAATGCGAAATGTTCATGAGAGGATTAAGAGTGGTTCGATCTATTCTTTTTAATACTTTTGTACAACATTTTAACACATTCTAAGAGTCATTTTTAAACACAGTTTCCAAGAGTCACTTTTAAACACACTTCTAAGAGTCAGTTTAAACTTTTGAACAGGGAGTTTAAACACATTGTTTTCAAGAGTCATTTTAAACACAGTTTCTGAGAGTCACTTTTAAACACATTTTAAAGTTTTTAAACTGCCGATTCATTTTCAAACATAGCATTTCCAATATCACCGGTTTAAATATAGTCATGTAGGTCTCTTTTGTTAATGGACTAAGAAAGATTACCTTACAGGTTCGTTCGTCGCTGGTCCGCTGCTGGCTGTGATCGTGGTGGGGTACCTGTTTTAGGGAGCAGATTCTATTTGCCAAGCAGAAGACAAAACGCTCAGAGACCGGATTTTAGAGAGATTTGTTCACTGGTTTATTTCACACTTCGTTGTCGGAGTTTCTTTCCATTCGTTCCGCGAATCATTCATTCTTCTTCCTCGCTGGGGAATGCCACGTTAATTGTACTGAATCTCCTGAGAGATACAACCCTCACGGTAAGCGATTACATTCTCAATAGGCCCGGGTCGCTTCCAACCCCAAGTAGCTCATAACTAACTTTTTACACAAAGTTACATGACTGAGTTTTTTCGATCTATCGCTTCGAAGATCGGGAACTAACTGTCTCACGATCCGCCCGCTTCGATAATCGGGAACTTTCTGAAAAACTTAGTTTTCACACAAAGGATCTGTCACGTAGGACCCCTGACCTTTCAACGACTCTCATAACTGCCTTAGATTACCTCTGTGTTTTCACCTTTTGAACTTCAGGTTTTCGTCACTGTCACCCAAACTGTAAGAATGACCTGTACCGAGCTTGTACGCAGATGACACTGTCACAATTGCGTAAGTCAAATGATCTTCTCTTACGTCCACACATACGCCTTAAGTTACCACTGCCCTCAAGTTTGTACTTAGTTTATCTAGATTCTATTTCTCTCACAATTCATACTAGGGGATCCGTACACTTAAAAATACAGGCCGTGTCATAATATAACACTCCTCTCAACCTTATCTTTCAAAATTTCTTCCCTGAAGAAATTTTCACAAATATCTAAATCCATCACCAAAACCCTTTTCTTTTTTTTTTTTTTAAATACACACGCACATATCATTCATCTAATCATAAGTACACGACCGATTGCTGATCGAGCGTATTGCCGCGATATGGGGGGGCACAAAAACGGAAACCCCTTTCCTGTAAACTTAAATGGTCAGCTTCCAGTGTCTACGCGAGGTACCGTCCCTACATTGCTTACTAATCTGGACCATATACTTCGGACATCCCAGTGCCCTGACGAAAATGTCCGCGAACAATCCCCCATGTCCCCAGCTTCCAACCCTTTTTACGTGGAGGACCCCATCCCATGGTTCTATCTAGTCGATACGGTATTGGGCGAAATGTCACATCGAATCATATCTGCTCCCAGAACACGCCGAATGACCAAAAACTAGGCCCAACCTATAATCTTATAATTAAATCCAATTAACACCCGGTACCTCCTTTTTTTTAAAAATCGATCCCCGTGGTTCTATCCGCCCCCGACGCGTGCACCCGAGTCACACCACACCCCAGCTTAACTCCATCCGCACTGGTGTTGAGCAGACACCAATTCCATGCGTTCCCTTCCCGTGTCCCTATCTATGCGGTAAGTGGTGGGGTATCTTCGCAGCACACCCGTTGGCAAACATCCAAAATCCACACTAAAAAATTTGACCACAATTTCAAAGCTTTAAATTTTACACAACTTTCACACACTTTATCGGCGCAGTTGGGCACACCTGGGTCACAAAAACAACAATTTCCATAACTGACCACCGTCCTTCTCGTGGTCCCACAGAATGACCATATTACCGTCATTCTCCCGTTCGCAATTTTAACGTATGCAGGCTTTACCACAAGCCTCGCCACTAACCCATGGGTACTCTATAAAAGAGAGCATACGAGCAAACGCCGGGAATCCCTCACTGACTTTCCAAGCTTGTACATACTCTGTACACGGGGATTCTTCCCGATAAAATCAACCCTGTCCAAGGGTTTCCGCGATCCGACCCAAACCAACTCTAACTGTCGCCAACTGCCCGAACCTAATCAACTCAAATCGCCCGGCTGACCCAAACTTATATCCAATAAATTATCTGCTTTTTTTTTCAATCTTTTACGTAACTGGTATAGCATTCTCACTTAACCGACTAAACTTCTCCAAAATTCATTCAAAAACAAAAAACAAAAAAAATCAAAATTGAACTTGCTAGAACGAATGGAAAAACCCAACTCCACCATACAAATTATACAATTTACAACAATTACATATAAAAAAAAAACAATTTCATTCAATACAATTCAATTGAACAAAAAAAAAACAACAACAAAAACAGAGACAATCAACCACAATTCGCGCCCACCATTGTCCAAGCAAAGAGTCAATGACATACAATACATTATTAAAAAAATCAAAGAAAACCAGTATTCCTTATATTTCACATCATCAGACCCTCGTAGAACGGGCCGACTAATAGTTCGGCTATTTATACTTTTTTTTTAACCCAGAAGCTAACTGATTCAATTAGCAAACATAGACAATCGAAAACAAAACCAGTCACCGTGCTTCACTTCAAAATGTTTCATGTCCTGTTCTCGAAACGTAGACAAAACAACCATAATCTGTCATCAGTCAGAGACTCGTTTCTCTCTCTCTCTCTCTCTCTCTCTCTCTCTTTCTCTCTCATTCCTTCTCCATTTCTCTCACTTTTTTTTGTTTCTTTCCATCTCATACTTTTTTTTCTCTCTTTTACACTGTCTCTCTCTCTACCAACATATAGTTCATCACTCTCACTTTTATCCTCTCTCTCTCAGTTTTTGTTTTTTCTCTCTGCATCAAACGCCACCCACAACATATATGTAAAAAAAATACATTTAAAACACAAATCAACACATATGAATGAAAACCCCAACCTCTTCTTCCTTAAAGTTTTGTTACCTTAAAGATCCAATCGTGTTTTTTTTGTTCCCTTTTACTAAATCATTTTACCCATACAATTTGAACGGCATGTCACTTTTTCTCTCTCATAACTGCCGTGAATTCCCTCACCAATAAAGTTATACTAAACAAAACAAAAAACAAGCAAACCGTATTTTCCTTTCTTTTAACCTTAATACGATTGGTCCTTTAGAACCGTTTTTTTTTTTACACAACACTCGAAAGTCATATCAACCCTTTTCGGTTTTTTTTTTCGGTTTTTTTTTCTAGTCTCTCGCGCTGTCTCTCTTTCTCTGTCTCCGACTCTGTCCGCCTTTCTCTTCCTTTTTCTCAATCCTCCCTCTGTGCCGGACCGCACGTTGTTTTTCTCTGTCTTTTCCTTTTTATCTTTTTTTTCTTTTCTGTTCTTTTTATATCGGACCGCACGTTGTTATCATCCGTGGTAACTTCGTTCGACTCTGACGGCCCCCATGTGGGGAGGCACTGGTCAACAGCAACCAAAAAGGAAGTTGTTGCAAAAGGGGGATCATGCAAAAGGGGGGACTGCTGTACAATCGCTTGAAGAGGTGTTGTAAAAGGGGAGACTGTTGTATAATACATTACACATTACACACGTTCCTATTATAATACAGACGGGACGATATACTACAGACGGAAGCTTTACCATAATAATTATCAAATAATAACTAATCCTTCCCGACTGAGGCAGTTCTTCGTAACCACTTCAACTGTTCGGATCCCATCCTCTCCGAGTCGAAAATAATGCGAAATGTTCATGAGAGGATTAAGAGTGGTTCGATCTATTCTTTTTAATACTTTTGTACAACATTTTAACACATTCTAAGAGTCATTTTTAAACACAGTTTTTTAGAATCACTTTTAAACACACTTCTAAGAGTCAGTTTAAACTTTTGAACAGGGAGTATAAACACATTGTTTTCAAGAGTCACTTTTAAACACATTTTTAAGTTTTTAAACTGCCGATTCATTTTCAAACATAGCATTTTCAATATAACAGTTTAAATATAGTCATTTAGGTCTCTTTTGTTAATGGACTAAGAAAGATTACCTTACAGGTTCGTTCGTCGCTGGTCCGCTGCTGGCTGTGATCGTGGTGGGGTACCTGTTTTAGGGAGCAGATTCTATTTGCCAAGCAGAAGACAAAACGCTCAGAGACCGGATTTTAGAGAGATTTGTTCACTGGTTTATTTCACACTTCGTTGTCGGAGTTTCTTTCCATTCGTTCCGCGAATCATTCATTCTTCTTCCTCGCTGGGGAATGCCACGTTAATTGTACTGAATCTCCTGAGAGATACAACCCTCACGGTAAGCGATTACATTCTCAATAGGCCCGGGTCGCTTCCAACCCCAAGTAGCTCATAACTAACTTTTTACACAAAGTTACATGACTGAGTTTTTTCGATCTACCGCTTCGAAGATCGGGAACTAACTGTCTCACGATCCGCCCGCTTCGATAATCGGGAACTCTCTGAAAAACTCAGTTTTCACACAAAGGATCTGTCACGTAGGACCCCTGACCTTTCAACGACTCTCATAACTGCCTTAGATTACCTCTGTGTTTTCACCTTTTGAACTTCAGGTTTTCGCCACTGTCACCCAAACTGTAAGAATGACCTGTACCGAGCTTGTACGCAGATGACACTGTCACAATTGCGTAAGTCAAATGATCTTCTCTCACGTCCACACATACGCCCTAATTTACCACTGCCCTCAAGTTTGTACTTAGTCTATCTAGATTCTATTTCTCTCACAATTCATACTAGTGGATCCGTACACTTAAAAATACAGGGCGTGTCATAATATAACAAGAAGAAGAAGAAGAAGAAGAAGAAGAAGAAGAAGAAGAAGAAGAAGAAGAAGAAGAAGAAGAAGAAGAAGAAAGAGAAGAAGACCTAGGAGGAAGAGGACTAACCGAACTACCGAAGAGGGTAGGCACTAACCAGACAAAGACAAGTATGGAGATCACTGACAAGACCTCCACTGGAAGGGTGCGGAGAGTTCTGGGACTTGTGGGAAGCTTATTGCAACCCAAACCATATAGCATATCAATGGCCGTGTGTAGTTGGCTGTTGCTATAAGGAATAGTACTTTGCATTTGTTATCGAAAAAGCGGAAAGTACTAAAAATCTGCGGAGACTTGTTCCTACTCAAACTCCAGTGGACCCCACTCGTTATTATCAGTTAGAGTGCAATGACGATCGGTTGAATGAGAACTTAGTCAGTAAATAATAATAATAATAATAATAATAATAATAATAATAATAATAATAATAATAATAATAATAACACGGAAATATTTTTTGTAGCGGAAGAAAATGAACGAATGAAAAAAAGAAATGACAGAAAAATGCAGTAAGTGCAAGAGAACATTGACCATTCACTCGCATATGAATTAAAGATTATATATATTATTATACTATATGTGAGGTAATCATTGTCCGCAAAATATTATTACCCATAACAATGATGAGAATAATAATAATAATAATAATAATCATAACAATAATAATAATAATGATAATGATAATATTAATGATAATGATAATATTAATAATAATAATAATAATAATAATAATAATAATAATAATAATAATAAGATTGACGATAATAATAATCATAATAATAACGATAATAATAAGAGGAAGAAGAAGAAGAAAAAGAAGAAAAAAAAGAGAAAGAAGAAGAAAAAACAAAATCAATAATAATAATACTAATAATACTCCCACTACTACTAATACTACTACTACTACTAACAATAATAATAATAATATCACTAATACTACTACTGCTACTACTACTACTACTACTACTACTAATAATACTAATAATAATAATAATAATATTACTACTACTACTACTACTACTACTACTAATAATGATAATAACCGCTTACTGGTTATAGAATACTTCGTAACATTTGTCATACGTGATTTAATTCAATAAAACAATGCAGGTGCTTGATCTAATATATAGTGCACACGGCTTTTATTTTATATGGAGTTTTACCTAGAAAAACTTCGGTACCTGTTTGTCTTATTTTTTTATTCACTTTCTATTTCTAGAATAAAAAAAGTTTATATATATATATATATATATATATATATATATTATAATTCCCGAAACAGTTTTTCATGGTAAACAACTGATGATCCCTTAAAATAGTGTTAGAAACAAACTAATATAATAACTGTAAAAAATAAATTGACTTACATGAGTGTTTTTCCACTGAAAGACTTGGGACTATAAGTTTAAAAAAAAATTTTTTTTAATATAGTTTTAATGGTTTAGAAACTACCGAGACTATATATATATATATATATATATATATATATATATATATATATATATATATATATATATATATATATATATATATATATATATATATAGCGCGATTAATTTATTTGAACTTCATTAGCTTCATTATCATGCGACATTTTAATTAAACTTAAAGAATTGTAACGGAAATTACAATAATAGTATAATAAATTGTTTGCCATAATTGTAATGAAAATGATTACATTTACTTTCTTTATATCGTCCCTGATATGATTTATTTTCACTTTTTAGGCGTCCACTTTGTCACTTTATTTGTTAATTTTCGTTTCTTCAAATTATAAGATTTCTCCCGCTGATTTGCGCGCCGTTTTTAACTTTCTCCTCCCTCTACACGCATGCGTCAACATTGAATAGATGACGAAAAACTTGAAAAAAGACGTTTTGAAAACAGAGGAAGACTCACATATGTGATCGCAGTGAAAATTATATTGTTTTGTCATTTAACCATTCCCAGATTTTATTTGTATTCGAATAAAATTTAAAAAATGTTTGTTTTGATACAAAGTAATTTCAAATAAAAATAGTTTTCCTTGAACAGACTATTTTGGTTAATGACCCAAAGTAATTTTGTCGAATTAGTAATTGTGTCACATGTGGCGCGACAGAACATCCGGTGTTTCTGTTCCTATAAAAGACTTTAAAAGTTTCACATGAATTTTAAAATAGTATTTTACAAAAAAACATGTGTCTGAAAATCAAAAAAAACACATCAAAATGCAAATTCGCTATTATCGAAAACAAATATCCCATATAATTATATTAAAAACATATAATAGAAAATACTTATAAAGTAACAATTTAAATCATTCTTATTTTATATTTTGATTTAGATATATTATTAATTTATGCTACTATAATTATATATCTCGAAGTTTTCACACACCATTGTTCACTGGTGAAAGTAAGTGCTATTCTTGGAGTCTGAGCGTTTTCTTAGATATTTCAAGATTTTTTCGTTAAACCTTCAAATATTTTTTTATTTCTCATTTACATTTGAGTCCGGTGGATAATGAATGCCGGTTTGCTCTGGAATTAGAGTGAAAATAAGGTTCATCATTATGCACGTAATCTGCGTGCCCTCCCAATACTGTATGAATGAGGATCTCCATCGTAGGTATTTCACCCTCCTGGAACCTTTACGAATTTTTTCTTCACTTTCTTCTTGTTGTTATTCTTTTTTATTTTCTTCTTCTTCTTCTTCTTCTTCTTCTTCTTCTTCTTATTATTATTATTATTATTATTTTATACTCATGAGGAGTTATCACATAAGTAAACGTCGATGATTGCTCATCGACAACAACCGGTGGTGTTCCTTGGAGTCTAAGTGATTTTTAGCACTCTTAACCTATATTCGATAATCAGCCTTAATAGCCTTGCGGTATCGCAGCATCCGACTACCATTGATATTTAGCTGGTAACCATTATTGGTTTCCTCTGGGAGTTGGGTGGCAATACGCCTCCTCAATGTCCCAGTACTCTCTGCACTTTTTCAGTGGAGGGCTGGTAAGTGATTTCCCTCCTCAGTGTTCTCATCTTCCTTGACTCTTCACGACTATTTTTTGTGGTATTAGCCGAGGCTGGTGTAATCACTATTTTTGTGGGGGGAGGCGGTTTATGAAAGTTATTGGAGTTTATGTTCCTTGGTTCTTGTGATGGTGTTGTATCCCTAGTGTTTTTCTTCCTATTGTAACGTCCATGTGACTGATTACCGTTCGTAACTAAGGTGCTGCTTTGAGCATTGCCGTCTTTTGTATTGTCTCAGTGATCCCTTTGATTCCAATTTCTCCCAGTCTATTTTCATGTGTTTTTGGGAGTGGTCTTGATCCTCCTACGCTTGCTGGTATTATATTATCTTTCTTCATGCTTCATATAATTTTAACGTCCCTGGCAAGTTACGTGTATTTGCTTAGTTGTTCAGTCTCCTTGAGTTTAACTCTGTGGCTGCTGGAACAGCAACATCTACACTTTGGTAGGATATGTCCTTCTTGTTGACTATTATGCAATCCGGTCTCCTTCTCATATGAGTTGGTCTGTTTGTACGTCGATGTCTCAGAGGATTTTGTGATTTTCATTTTCTAGTCCTGTATCTGGTTTATGTTAGTACCATTTGTTCGAATCTTCGAAATGCAGTCATTTGCATAGTTATCAGTGTACTTATTTCCAAGCACAGTCGTATATGTTCTTGTATTTTTGTTTAAGCTATGGTGTTGGATTAACTTATTATGCGATGTACGGTTTTGTCTCTTTCTGCACACAATCTGCATTTACTGTTTTCATGGGGTTATCCATTTTAGCTTTAATGTAGTCAGTCATAATCGCATTGTTCTGTGCAGTTCTCAGTAGAGAATCCGTTTCTCTGTTCAGGTGTACTATTCATTTTTATTTTTATTATTGTTATTGTTATTATTTTGATTGTTATTGTTATTGTTGTTGTTATCGCATTTAATTTTCATTGTTGTTATTTGTATTGTTATTATTATTATTATTATTATTATTGTTGTTGTTATTGCATTTATCATCATCATCATCATCGTCATCATCATCATCATCATGATAAACATCATCATTATCTGTGTTATTATTATTATTATTATTATTATTTTCTCATTAGGAGTTTACACACAGGTCAGTCTCTGTGACTGCTCACTGACAATGACCTGTGGTGATATCTTAAGTTTCAGTAACAACAAATCTACTCAGATTTCCAGCGCTTTCCACATCTTTTCTATAAGAAATTAAAAGCACTTTGTGTTTTTGCAACATCTGTTTACCATAAATATTTCGCTAGTAGTGGCCGTTGGCATTTTCTGGAAGTTCAGTGGCACTTAGCTTCCCGAAGATTCTTGTACTCTTCACATCTTTCCAGTGGAGGTTTAGTCGGTGAATTGTTTCGTCAATTTGTTCATCTTAATCGACCCTTCAAAAATGTTGTGTGTGGTCCAGCTGAACCTTATATAATAATATGAATGTGTGTATGACAAAATCTTTGTTGTAGGGCACGAGCAGGTAAATTGATTTCTAGCAGTATTCACTTCTTTTCAGGTTATGTGTTATTATTTCTTTATTTTTGGTTTGTTTACGCTTTAAAGTAACTGCCCTTAAGTTTTCGCTTCTTTTTATCATTGTGGTTCATTCTAAGGTTATTTTTTTTCATTCTCATTTCTTCCTAACTATTTTCCCCTTTTTACGGCACTGTAACTGTTACTCCTACAAGTATTGACATTATGGCGATTTTCTTCATGTTCTATATCCCTTTCTGCCTCCGTGATACTAACCCTGTAGTCTGCTAGTACAGGTAAATCTACGATTTTGCAGGGTTTTCCTTCTTGTTGACTATAATCACGCCCGCTTTTCTCGATTGGATAAGTTTCCATGTAGGTACTTTTGTCATTTTAATTTCCCAATATTGTCTCTGGATTGTCTGTACTATTTTTCGTCATGTTTAAACTGAAGACGTTTTGGGAGCGCTCACTAGACTACCTTTCCCACGCAGTCATATAATTTTGTATTCTTATCTGCAGTCACTTATAATGTAGTTTACAGTTTCATCTCTTTGTCCACTGAGTATTACTGTTTTATTTGGTTTCTTCAAGCTTTGCTTATATAGAGTTTGTTCGGATTACGTTGTTTCGTGCGGCTGTCAGTAGCGACTCCGTTTCTCTGTTAAAATGACATATCTGTCGCCATGCCCATGTGTTTTAATGCGTATATTCTCTGGTAAGCCTTATCAAACTTCTATGTAACTGCTTTTGTTCCCATTTCTTTTGTCGTGTTTTAGGTTTCAGTTCCAATGCTTAACGGAATTTTCATTTTCCAGTGTTTTATGCTGTAAATCACCACCATTTCTTGATCTTTTCATGTATTTTCCAGTTACGTTTTGTATCATCTACAATCTTCTATATTTACTAGTCCTCTCCCCCTTCTATACTTGTAAATAGAGTCGGTCAATATTATTATTTGGGGTAAATGATTTGTGCATGATTATTTAATTCCTAGTCTTCTAAGCAAGTATATAGATGGTCAAGACTATATTAATAGTAAAGCTGTCACATTTTTTACTCGTTTTACCACGTTACTACAAAATAATCTAGTTCCTAAGAGGGTTCTTGTTTTCCTGAGATATTACCTTCCAATCCTCGTCTTTGATCTAATTTGATTTAATGGCGTCTCTTTCTAGAACATCTAATGTATAATGTTCGCCAACTGTCTTCATCTACTCAGGGTTAGGTAGCTTCATGTCTTCTGCTGTCTCGAGCATTATTATTATTATTATTATTATTATTATTATTATTATTATTATTATTATTATTATTATTATTATTATTATTATTATTATTATTATTATTATTATTATTATAAGATATACAATACGAGTTATTACACAAATAATTATCAGTGATATTCTAATTTGTATATTATATCATTTATTCGTGTAATTCTGCGTAATATGTTTGAAATAAATATATAAAGAACACAATTAGTTACACCACGCAGGTTATGTAAAATAAGTATTGGATATTACATTAATTAATTAATACTTTTGGTGTAGACATTCGATTCACACAATCTTCAGAGATTGCAGTATTTATCTAAATAATAAAAGTTAAAGTATGACACGCTTCAATAATCATGCATTCTACTTTAATTTTCATCAGTAAAGAGGGGATGCTTAATATTAATAATATCTGATAATTATGAAACGAATGTAAAGAATAATCATGTATAGAAATGTACATTTTATCAGGAAGGCAGATGATGTTAACTTCTAATAAAAACTCTTAATAATATTGATAAAACAGAACCAAAGAGATAATCACGTATGCACTTTTACTTATATGTTAAAAGGTACAGCAATGATACAAAAGAAAGTATATAATTGTTCTCACTGTTTATATAGATACAAAAGGAAACCCATGGTATTAAATAGAATAACATAACAATAACATCTTTAATGATTGACTGACTTTTCGTTTAATGATAAAATTATTTTTGATGATTTAATTGAATTAATATAGTTTATGTTCAATTGAATTTAATTTTTTTGTATTGACCAGTCTGTTTTGTTTTGAATATGAATTGCGAAACTACAGCGACCGTGCAAAGTAAGCTAGGATATATATATATATATATATATATATATATATATATATATATATATTTCACCAGAACACTTCCAGAGGTTTTACCGGCAGTAAATCAATAGGAAGGGTTAGTGTGTGCTAGCACATGGAGCCTACTTTGAGGGGATTAGAATCCCACCCCCGTCACGTATTCAGAATAGTTTTTCTGGTCGGTTACGTTTTAGACAGGCCTCGTATATATATATATATATATATATATATATATATATATATATATATATATATATATATATATATATATATATATATATATATATATATATATATATGTGTGTGTGTGTGTGTATGTGTGTGTGGGGGTGGGGGTGTATGCATATGATATTGGCCAAACGTTCAGCTTGTGGTCTAGTGCTAAATAAAATACTCGGAATACAGACAATCGGAACGAGGATGAGTAAAGTCTGGTGTGGTACGACGACTAGATTCTCCTGATTTATTTCCAACCTGACTTAAGCCTGTTAAAACAATCAGATTCTTGTCGGCTATTTGCTATGGGGCAGAGTAGGGGGTTTCCTTAGTTAAGTTTTATGAGAAGTGGAACTGCATAAAGTGAACTGTTATGCGATATAATATCTGACATGTTAAATCCAACGATCTTCAAGATCACCGGTCTTCTATCAAGTGACATTGATTTTGTAAGCATTTGCGTATATGGCGATCTGATTAATTGTCCATGGAATCCAATGATCATTTGTAGATCATTGATCTGGAGTAGACCTTGGCGGAATCATTTCCGAGTCAGAAGAAAAATATTTTTATCGATTGATGAAACAGAAGAAAGCAAGAATGTATGTGAACTCAAACATAACGTGCAGCTGAACTTCTAATCTATTAATAGGGATGTATAAAGACAAAGGCCAAAATACGGTCAGGCGAGAGACGTCATTAACTATAAAATAGTCAGCGCACTTGGTCATATCAATGTAAGTATATTCGAAATAGGCCACTCTGCATTTCATAAACATCAGAAATAGTGTAATTTATTTTAATACGAATACACACACTAGCACAAACATGCATCGACAATCACACATACACACACGCACACATAAACACACACACACACATATATATATATATATATATATATATATATAACGATACATATATATATATATATATATATATATAACGATACATATATATATATATATATATATATATATATATATCAACCGCGAAAAATAAAGATATAATGTATACTTTAAATTAGAACTTATCATGAAAGAATTGCTGATCGATATATTAAATAGGGCAATTATATAGACAAATAAAAGATGCGACAAAAGTTTGTAATAATACATTATTTATTACGCATTCAGTTACTCCAAAAAATAGTGTATGAATCAAAATGAATTTGTTTTCCTTCATTAAGCTATGGATTTTCAAAGAATGAGATTTTATCGTCAGAGGAATGCAAAAAGATAAGTTACAAAAAGTCATACTTTGAAAAGATATAATCTAAGATGAATCCAAATGAAGAAAATATGCAATGCAAAGGGAAGGGGTTGACAATATCAGAGGCAGTTAACCGTCATGAACATTGTTGAAGCAGGTTAAGAAGTAGTAAGTCCAGGAAAGCTGGCGTCAAAAATGGCAAAATCCGTTGACATTTTGAGAAATCAAACCATTAAAGACCACCATAATCCGCTGAAAACAGGTTTTAATGTAAATATTTAGTATGTTATGTGTGTATTAAAAGTCATTTGAAGCTCTCATATTGGCTTTCCAATATATAGTTTTTTTATGGAGTTGAATTAGCAGCATTTTGAATACGCAGACATGTTGTAGACACACAAAACTGAGTTAGTATTCGAAAATGAATAACATTGCCATGCAAATAAAACACCTTTACAGCTATAAAATTAGATAAGACAAACCAGCCAATTAGTTGATTTAAAATATCGAAAAATGTAAACAAAGTAAATACATCAAATTTGCAAAAAAGTTGAAGGGAATTTTTTTTTTTTAAATATAATAACAATAATTATAAGAAAAATATTGAAAAGCTAGAAAATAGCAGAAATGAAAATCAAAATGATTAACCCATTTCACTAAAAGACAACAGCTCGGATAATAAGGTAAAGTCTCGAGCGTAGACAATCAACAAGCGTAAACAGGTCACACTTACCAACTACATGTACGCTGACCAAAAAAGAACGATGTGAAATATAGCTATAATTATTGATAATGCATATTCATAAGAACTCATGTCTGATTGCATTACTTGGGTAATATATAAGAAACTCATTATAACATAACTAACTCCCTCCTCCTAAACAAAAATAGAATTAAAAAAAAAACTATTTCATGAAATAGAGATGCACGATGAAAAGTGAGTGCAAATTGTCTGAGTGGATTGACAACCCAGCGATTAATAGCAGCATCCATACATCACCAATAATTACAGAGTATTATTGAGTTAAAAACTAATAGTAAGTTTACTATGCATATTTTTAGATTAAAATAGATAAGATCTTAAGTGTGTACATTCAATGAATATTCCTATTAAGTATCATTTCTTTATTTATCATAACAAAATAAAAGTACGTAAATTAATTACACTTTTAAAAGCTTAAAAGCTTAAAAATTTAAATTATAATAATTTTTCAATTGCTATAAACTATTACACAACTATTTTTCTATACAAAGTTTGAAATAATAAAATGAAATATTATTGAATTAAAAAAAAAATTTTTTTTGCATATCCATATAATTGAATAGACACATACTTTTTTAAATCTTGCAATTTATAGGAACAATGGTTACATTTTTAAATAAAGTATCTTAAGACTTTAATTTTCTAATTATTTTTAAATAGTTCCAGAAGACGTATAGTGTCTTCCAAAAAAAAGATCGCGATTTGTCAGATTCCCTTCACTGTAAGTTCTATATACACATCGACAGTTTCTCTTGGTACGAAATACTTATGACTTTTTCTATTTTCTTTTTTCTTTTTTCTTTTTTTCACTCGAGAATTTTTCTTTATTTGTCCACTTTTTTCATTTCTTTTCATTTGTCAATACTTTCTTAAGCTTAAAGTTTCACTGATTTTTTGGTTTTTACCCGCCCTTATAACATTTGTCATTCTATTCTTTGACACGTAAATATACCTTTTTTTTAATAGATTAATTTCAGGCTTTCATCTTCAAAGACAATCGAAATTTTAATTGAAAACTCATGAAAAGATTTATGATTAACCACTTTTAATAACTATAGTCCGTATCAGCCACGGCCATTTTAAAACCTACCTACATATAACGGATAACGTTTTTAGTTATCGACAGTTTTCAATATCGAATTTATCGTGTTGATAAATAAATACACGGTAACTGCAGCGATTATTCACAATCACACGTATGTACATATATAATAAAAACTTTAAGCATGCTTAGAACAGTAACCTTTACTTAAATATA
Source organism: Sepiola atlantica (assembly GCA_963556195.1). Classification (NCBI taxonomy): domain Eukaryota; kingdom Metazoa; phylum Mollusca; class Cephalopoda; order Sepiida; family Sepiolidae; genus Sepiola; species Sepiola atlantica. The sequence continues at coordinate 41,105,867 of OY744518.1, forward strand.
TAGCCTAAATAGTTTATAAACACAGTACCTCTTAAAAAAAAAACACAACCCTTTAATTTTAGCATATGACTGATTAAATAATAGACAGTTTACCGACAGTGATTGAATTCAAATACAAACCGTCGAAATATCAGGATGAATTATCATCTTGACAGCAACCATATGTATCGGTCAAGAGAAATTAAAACAATGATAAACAGGAAAAAAGGGAATAAATGCCATGTACTTTTGACAAAGGCGTATAACAGTGAAAGTACTAAACCTTTAAAATAAATACATGAATTTATCAATAAAACACAAAAAAGACGTTGTGTTGCTTTTCAAACAGATTTCTCTCTTATATATATATATATATATATATATATATATATATATATATATATATATATATATATATATATCCGTCCCGTCACACAGATGGTATACAGCAAACAACAGCCCAACGAAAGTATTGAAAAAGCTGATAGAGAGCCAGGCATTTCTATTCTGTTTCAATAATAAGAGATTTACTTTTTGTATTTCCTCATTTTTTTATACCGATTTGTACGTATTCTTACATTAAAAAGTTGTGTTTTATTCTCAAATGTTCGATGTTTTCTTTCTGTCATTGTGCTTTCTATTTGTCTTTTACATATTAAGACCTTA
>OY744518.1:41111511-41121511 GCA_963556195.1 Sepiola atlantica
ATGAAACACATAGTTTTCTGTTTAATGCCTGTTTGGTAGACGACTCTCCTGAAGGCAACACACACTGACCTGATAAGATTAGCCAATATTAGATTATAATTGATTAGATTCATTGGAGGTTACCTCTCAGTATATATATATATATATATATATATATATATATATATATATATATATATATATATATATATATATATATATATATACCAGGTAGAACATACATACACGTATTTATATAGCTTGCCTTCTATTTCTTATTTGCTGACGTATAGGGATACGATATGTTTTTCTAAATACAGAAGTTTCGTCCGCGCGATACGACCTTCTTCTAATTGTATCTACACACACACGCGCATATATATACATATCTATATATATATATATATATATATATATATATATATATATATATATATGGGTGTGTGTGTGTGTGTGTGTGAGTACTAGGACAAATCTTACCCGTTGTGTTACCTATTGAATCGTGTTAAATTGTTTGTTAATTGTTTGATTTTGTTTTTGGTGACTTCAATACTAATCATTCTGACTGGCTCTCTCACAGATCTAACTGGTGAAATATGTATTAACTTTTCTCTGTCTCATGATTTGTTTTCAATTGTAACCTTTCCCACATATTTTCCTGATAATGATGTTCATCAACCACCCTTACTTGATCTTTTTTTAACTTCTATTCCTGACTCATGTTATACTTCCTCTTCTCCTCTAGTGTGTGCTGCTGATCATTCTGTTGTTGATGTTGAGGTTAATCTTCCGGTAAAGTCTTCTATTGATTGTCCCTTTAATAGGAAGACGTTTAACGTCAGGCATGCTGATTCAGATGTGATCCGCAGCTTCTTATGTGACGTACCATTGCGTTCTATCTTTGGTGTGTATCCGAATGATGCTGCTAGGGAGGTCACTGTCTTTTTTTTGTTGGAATTGACACGTTAATTCTCCATCGATAGTTTCAAACCAAACATAAAAATTACCCATGTTTTTTATCTGTTTTTGCTTTTGTCATTAGCCATCGTAACCAGTACTTTAATCAATATCATCAGGATGGTTCTGGGAATTCTAGACAATCTTTCAAGACATCAAGCAATGCCTGCAAAGGGAGCAACACCCGAGGTTAAGTCTAGCTATTCTAAAAAGATTTGTGAGTCCATCTCATTTCAAGTGGTTGGCTCTCTACAATGGTAGTATTGATAGTGGCAATTCTGCTATTCCTTCTCTTTTTAATTGTCTCCAGGTTATTCCATCTTCTTAGGATAATGCTGATCTCTTTGCTCGTCTTTTTGCTGACAATTCTTCTCTTGATGATGCTGGTGCTGTTCTTCCTGATTTTCCTTTGAAAACTATCAGTCTCTTGAGTCTGTTATTATCACTATAATGATGGTTGTTAGGGTTCTTTCTGATCGTGAGCAGTCTACGCTTCCGGTTCGGATTCAATTAATGTAGATGTTCTCAAGTTTTGTGTTCCTGAACTTTCTTCCATCCTCTCAAAATTGTTCAATCTCTGTTTCTCTAAGTCATGTTTCCCTTCTTGTTGGAAGGAGTCCTCTGTTGACGCTTTCTTGAAAAAATGTTGGTGATCAGTCTGACCCAACTAAGTATCGCTCAGTTAGTCTCCTCTCTGTTATAAGCAAGGTTTTTGAAAGGTTGGTCAACAGCAAACTTGCTCATTTTCTAGATAGTCTGGACCCTTTTAGTGATGTTTAGTATGGTTTTTGTGGCTTTCGTTCCACTGCTTATCTTTTGACTTTGTAACTAAGCGGATCTCTCGGTTTATGGATACTTCAGGAGATGGAAGTGTCATTGCACTTGACATTTCGAAGGTGTTCGGCAGAATATAGCCTTCTGGTCTCCTACACAAACGCCAGAGTGATCGTATTAGTGGTGAAGTTCGTGCAATTATTAGAGATTTTCCCTCTGATCGAAGCTCACGAGTAACTTTTGACAGTGTCCTTTCATTCTTTTTTTCTATCAATGATGCTGTTCCTCAGGGTACTATTCTAGGCCCTACATTGTCTCCTCTCTATATTATTGATCTTCCAGAGAATATTGCTCAGAAAGTAAACATTTATAGTGATTCTGGTGTTGCTTCTCGCTCATCTCCCTCGGATCAGTCGTAACATGCAACTGATTTAGAAGTTGATATGCGTTAAGTTGTTGATTTAGTTACGCGATTGCTGGTTTCATTGAATGTAGTTAGGACTCAGCTCGTGTCTTTCAATCGTAGGTGTGACCCATTTCGTCCTGCTATTCTTATAGAAGGCTCTGTTCTGGAAGAGAAATTCACTTTGAAAATTATTGGTCTTTCCTTTTCATCAAATCTTTCTTGGAGTTCATACATGAGACTCATTACCATTTATGCTTCTTGTAAAGTCGGTTATCTCTATCGTTCCAAACACTTTCTAACACTTGAGGCGATTTTCTATCTCTACGAATTCACAATCAGATCATGCAGGGAGTACTGCTGTCATATTTGGGCTGGTGACTCTCTGTCTCATTTGAAGGTTCTTGATGAAGTGCCGAAACTTATCTGTAATTTGATTGGCCACACGGCTTATTCTTCACTGTGTCCTCTCTCTCACAGACGTGATGTTGCTAGTCTCTGTGTTTACGCTAAATGCTATTATGGCATGTGTTCTTCAGAATTATGTGATCTATTCCCCGATTCGTGACGTTCAACAACGTTTGCTTGGATATATATATATATATTTATATATATATATATATATATATATATATATATATATATATATCTGTGTCTCTCTTTTTCGCCTGCCAGTATTACATAGTACTATTACTTTTAGTTATATACCTTTTATATTCTTTTATATTATAGCCTATTCCACCGTTTTATTCTTGCATTGCTATGCCAGTAAGACTAATGTGAGAAACAGCTTATCACCGTTCAGTATTAAGCCCATGTCTACAGAATTATATCTGCGAGTTACCATTATTTCCTTAACGGTATCAATTAATACACCCCTCTCTCTCTCTCTCTCTCTCTCTCTCTCTCTTAATCTTTCTCTCTCTCTCTCTCTCCCTTTATATATATATATATATATATATATAAGTTAGCCATGCTGATGACAGCTGTTAGACAGAAACACGTGTCCATTGATTACTTTCATGTACGTATAAAATTAATAATATATACATATATATATATATATATATATATATATATGTATATATATATATATATATATATATATTAACGAAAAATACGTCTTATAAAGTAAATGGCGATTGATAATGCAATATTCTGCTTTTCATCACTTAAGAAGTGAAACGATTGATATAGTAGTATATAATAAAAAGTAAGAAACGCTATAATAACCAATAAAAACAATCACGTTAGCATACGTTATATATTTTGGTAATAAAAACTATACCTATTTCCAGGCAACCCGTCATAGTCTGCTGGTAAAACGCCAGACTCTAGACATCAATATCGAATGTTCGATCCTTGTACAAGTTAGCCAGACACCTCTGTCGGTGGATTACTTTTGTGTACGTATCGAATAATTAAAAATGTATATATAAACGAAAGTGCGTCCTATGAATTAAGGGAAACGTATAATGCAAGCTGCTGCATCTTTATCACTTAGGAAGTAAACAATTGATATGGTAGTGCATAAAAAAGCAACAAACGCTACACGCACCAAAAAAAACAATTACATTTACATACATTAAATGTGTAGATGATAACAATCGAACATATTTCATAGCAAAGGCGTCATATTACGAAGGTAAAACACCAGACTACTTTTATGTACTTTTAAAATGTATAATATATATATATATATATATATATGCAGGGTCAATGACAGTTTCTCTCCTTCCTTTTTTCTAATCATATGGTTATCTACCGTGGGTGGTCTCTGTCAACATTTTTAAGATTACATTTGGCTTGTAATATTATTTTTTTTCTTCTTATTAATATTTGTGTATATAAAATGTTATTTATTGTGCGTTTATTTATTTTATTTTTATTATAAATATTTCTATAAGTTTAATTGTGTGATACTTGTCTATTGCTCACGTATGAGCATGTAACTATTGAATTAGTTGGTTAATTGGTAATACTTTATAATCGTGTCGGCATTTAGATATACTGCAACACATTGAATGTGAGCACCTGATCCCGTTTGAATAAATACGTTTGTTTAATAAATATGTATTGTTAGTTACATGGTAAGGTGTAGAGCTTAAATACGACAAACGTGGGAAGAAATGTATAGTAAAAAAACGGGTCATGCCTAAGAACGAAGCTGAACATACTAATATATGGTTATTTGCCCGAATTATTTACGGTCTCTCGTTCTCACTTCCCTCGTCGTGTATGTCTTGCGGGAATTCTCAATACATTATCAGATATTTAGTAAAATGAAGGGAGTTGATTTATTTATTTTAATCAAAGGTTAATATGATTCTTCTCACATTCGAGGTTTTAATGAGTTATACTTCAGCTTCTTGCACAGTTTGGTACCTAATTTCCCATCGCTACTGACAATTAACGAAGGGCACATCATCATAATAATAATTTGAATTACATCGGAATATAATTTGAATTAAATCGGAATATATTTAAAATAATTAATACGTGTAAGGATACATTAGAAGCACTATAAAATTGATAATTATTATTTAATTAAACGATAAAAGGTAATACTAACATTGTCATACGATATTAAGAACATAGTGTATAAAAAAATGATAAAAGAATAGAATAATAACAACTAAAATAAGAACAGTAAAACACAATAATAATAATAATAATAATAATAATAATAATAATAATAATAATAATAATAATAATAATAATTCTAGCCATGTCCAGCTATTTACGTTGGTTTCTTTTCTTGTGAGTCTTATGAAGCGTCCATGCAGTTGTTTTTCTTCCCATTTTTCTTTTCTTGTCCTTTTGTGTCCAGTTTCGATCCTTCCTGCGTTGTTCGTTGGGACGGTATCTCATGCTGTGGTGATCAGCCTTTCTGTGTGGTGGTTTATGTATTTCTCCAGCACTTTTTTGTGTCGTCCACACAGTCTTCTATACTTACCAGTCCTCTTCCCCCTTCATGATAATAATAATAATAATAATAATAATAATAATAATAATAATAATAATAATAATAATAATAATAATAATAATTATAATAATAATAATAATAATAATAATAATAATAATAATAATAATAATAATAAAAGACACAGTTGAAAACATTTGTTAGGAATAAATTAAAAACGTATTAATAGATGTGCAGCTTACTTAAGAAATTAATATTATTATTTTGAAACTAGCTATTGAATGAAAACGATAAAGAAGTAATACTGAAACTAAGATAACATTATATCAGCCAAATAAATAAATAAAAATGATGAAATAATATTGTTTGTTATTAAGATAGAACCAAACGCATAACAATAATGAAAGTTGCAATTGAGTACCAAATAACTTTCCTAGTTATTAAATATTAACCTAATAAGACATATCATTAACCAGGGAGTAATATATACAAACTAGAAATATTATATACACACTATTACATCATCATAGGTTTCAAGACACATTTTTTCCTTATTTAATGATACATTATATAAAATTAGGCATGATTATCTAAGGAGTTTTAGGGAAATAGCGACATACATCTTCAACTTAAAAAATACAAACATTTTTATTTCTTTGTAGATTATGTTTATCGCCACGCAGAGATACGTTTATCAAACACAACTATTACATTAGTATAATGTCACAGAATATGTGATCAACAAATTAAATTTTAGACTAAACATCCAATTTCTTTTTAACACGATTAAGGGTTCTTGAACGTATTCCATACTTGCAAGAAGGGACAACGCTAGCAGTGAGTGGATAGGAAAAAAGATGACGCCCTGCTATCATCACATTGCGCCATATTATTTTATTAAAATAGTTTTGACATTTTATTATAAGCAATATTTAGTGTGGGGTCAAAGTATTTACCCACATATTGATTATAATGTAGGAGATGAAAGTAAAGTTACATTGATTGAGAAAAATTAATTGAAAATCATTTTGCTGGGGTTATATTCTTGAACCCTCTCGAGGCACGCTCGGTGTTTAACGTTGCTATTAATGCCCGCTGTGCGCATGTGCGCCAAAACTGAATTCGGTTAAACACATTTCAATTCTTATTTTAACATTTCTATAATGTTGTAGTAATTAATACACTGAAATTAATCGTTGTATTTCCTATTCATGGATGGCAGAACAAAGTATAATGTTTGAACCTCGTTGATCACAATGAAATATACCTATGTAATTATGTTACATAATGCACTTTCAGAACAGATATGCGTATAAAGTGTATGCTACTCAAAACCTATAAGGTTTTCGTGAACAAATATACAGACAAGCACAGAAACTAGCGAGAACAACAACTATATATACAGATTTTAGAGTGACTAAATTGAGAACAAAAGTGCATTTGCTTATTGCTTGACGGATACCAAGTACGCTCGGGAGGAGAGTACAGAAAATATTTTGAAAATAAATGTGAACGTAGACTTCTAGTAAATAAACGGAATATCTTTATATTGTTAAACACAGGTGCGGCTTTTACTCGATGAAACCTCCAGGATTATAATTATAAATCTGTACTATTTATTGTTCACACTTAAAACGCATACTTGGTAATACCGCATATTTTCAATATATCATTTTTTGTTATGGCATATAAATAATATCTACTGTACATATATATCTGGTATACACATATATGGGTTGTATATATGCGTGTCTTTGTCTACGTTTAATTATAACTATTTACGTGAATACAGATGTGCATATGCATTTTACATATACGTCGATCGGCATACATCATAACCAATATAGACTGTGTAAAAATGTCGTTATATAAGACCAATACATGTTTTCTTCAAAAATAATTTCAAATAAATAAATACATATATTTTTGTATAAAAAATTCGAAGTACCCCCAAGAAAAAAAGAAAATACACAAATCATATAGGGCTGAATGCTAATAATTTTTTTATTGTTTCTTTTAATTTCAATACGTTTTCTATTTTATTACATTTCTTGTATGATTTCATAACGAAATTCAGCCCCGGATTTGAAATAAGTGAAGAAATGATTTGTTTTTCCGATTGACGAAACGTCATATAAACCTACTCACGCAGACATATCTACATACATATATGCACGATACATCAATTATAGTTGTCAATAGAAAAGGTGATCAGGTTCATAAGAATTATTTTCTAAAAATGGAAAAAATGTCAGAATATTCTTTCGGCATGACATTTAATTCTCTAATGAAATGCATACGTCTTGTAATATTTTTACTCAAAAAGCCAATAAGTGCATTGCTTGACATCGTCATGATATCGATCTAATAATATAGATACATATATATATATATATATATATATATATATATATATATATATATATATATATATACGTGTGTGAACATGCATCTACTAACGTAAAATCCACCAGAGAAATTATGGCAACTGTAAAAAGGTAAATACAATTATATTTGCTGTTATTGGGTAGATAGTGCGAAATAATGATTATACTCCTACTCATGTTAATGGAACTGCTACAAATATTACTACTACTTTTAGCACACTACTGTTAATAATGATAATAATAATGATAATTATAATGTAATAATAATAATAATGATAATAATAATGATAATAATAATAATAATAATGATAATAATAATGATAATAATAATAATAATAATAATAATAATAATAATAATAATGATAATAATAATAATGATAATAATAATAATAATAATAATAATAATAATAATAATGATAATAATAACAATAATTATAATAATAATAATAATAATAATAATAATAATAATAATAATAATAATAATAATAATGATGATGATGATGATGATAAAATACTAGTCAGAAAAAACGGTAAATCCAGATTGCGTGAACGAAGTGGTAAAAGAATAAATCACGTGATAAATGAATGCACTAACCAAGCCTCCAAAATACAAGAAAATACACGACTGCGTGGGAAAAGCAGAACAGTGTGAGCTATGCACACGACTGCATTTTGAAGACGTAGACAAATAGTACAAACATAAACCAGATACCTCACTAAAAAACACAAATCACAAAATCCTCTAGATCATGGAACTGTAAACTAATAAAATCATACAAGCAACGAGAGCGGATGTCAAAATTGTAAACAAGAAGGAAACATCCTGTCAAATTGTCGATTTTACCGTTCTAGTGAATATCAAGGAAACAGAAAAACACACAGCAAATACATAGAACTTGCCATCAAATCTAAATCTATGGATCAGGAAGTAAACTTATATAATACCAATATGTGTGGGAGAACTTTGAACAATCACTCCAAAAAACGAATAAAAAGACTGGGAGAAATCTGAGGCAAGGAGATCACTGAGAACATACAAGAGACGGCAATTCTAAGGAAATCCTCGAATGCGAAAACTAAACCAATATAAGCTAGTAACGGTAAACAGTCACATGGAAGCTACAATAGGAGGAAAAACACAAGAAGAACACCACATAAACCAAATGAACACAAACTGCAATAAATGTCATAAACTGCTCTCCTCCTCACTGATATTACACAACATAATTGTGAAGGGTCTTTGGAAGGGTTACTGCCACCTAAATCTCAGAACAGACCAATTGTCGTTACCAGCAAGAAATCAATGGTGAATAGTTGTTGCGATATGAAAATTAATTAGCGAAAAGAGACTGAGGGTACTAGCAATTTGGGGAGAATTGTTGTCACTCAGACTCCAGGGGACAACACCGATTATTATCATTGAGCAATCACTGACGATTACCTCTGTGAGAACTCCTAATAAGTGCAAATAATAACCAAATATACACACAGCCCAGTAAAACAGTAAATATAGACACTCGGAACAAAGAGCATGACACAGTAAATTACATAAGTGTATGCAGAAAACTTGTTAAAAAGAACACATATGACTGTGTTCAGAAAAATAGTTACACTGGAAACTATGCAGACGTGTGTACTTTTTACGTACAGTTAAATGATACAGAGGAAACAGGGAAAATCTAAAAATCCGTTAAACACCTGGCAATATAAAATGTCAAAACATGCTACATGTTGTTGTACCCGGAGAAATAAACAGGAATATAAATATATAGAAAACATAATAAAATTAACGGGCCTTGTAACATAGATAAAAGGAATATGAAACATTAGGAAAAGTATTTCATATCTTTAACTAATAAAACATTCAAAAGCTTCTTTCGTACTAAAAATATAAGTCCGAAATCGAATATATTAGAGTGTAAAGAAAATATAACACTAAAATTAAAATATAAAATTAAAATTAGTTAAGTAATGAATATTATTGAAGAATTAGTTACGTCTTTTTACTGGGTCAGTGTGATTTCACTCGTCATTAGTTTAAGCAACGTATGTTTGAAGAGTGTCATAGACAATAAAAGTAAAATACGTTTTTTTAATACATAGGTAGTTAGTGGAATGCATTGTTCAGAAGCTGAAGTGAGCACTAGTTTAATATGGAAATGTTTATGAAGCGTATTTGTTTATAGTTATAAAACAATACGCACGTATAATGTGTATTAATTGCTTTTATAAAATCTTAACTTGCACAAAAACGATAAATAACTATGGGGATATTTAAAAATGAGTAAAATAAAACTAGGGGATTTATATGTGGGTAATTGGGTTTAATGGGCTGGTAAATTTTCCCGTAAACGGCGGTGCACTGGCCCACTTTATTTTGATACAATATATATATATATATATATATATATATATATATATATATATATATATATATATATATATATATATATATATATATACATATATATATATATATATATATAAACTGAGTTAATCACGTTTGTTTCCCTCTGACTGTTTGCTATATACATATAATTACTTTCTCTACCTTTTACGGTAAGTTGTCTTACATTC
>OY744518.1:41126511-41186511 GCA_963556195.1 Sepiola atlantica
AAATACCAGGTCTTATTTTTTTTCTTATGTATGTTCAAAATAACTCCCACCTGTTCAAAGAGAATTGTATAATGCACGTGCTAAAAGTATTGTCTTTTGTCATCTTAGAGTCTTTTCATTGATTGGCCCAAGTCGTTTAAAAGCCTTTCAGCAGAAAGGTAAACAGGTGCAACCGTCTATTAACAAGGCGCAATCGAGATCAATGATCTTCTGTGTGTAAAGATGGGTTGTATTTTCATGTATTAATTTATTTTATATTAATTTCCATGAATGAAAACATGTAAATAACCTGAATAAAAGGCATCAGTTGTTAATGCAGTGAAAGAAGAATGGAAAAAATGCGAACAAGTATATTTAAACGGAGGAACAGATACAAAGAGGGAGAACAGGTGCGTTATAAGAATCTATAAATGCGAATAGAGAGTTTAAATCTACGAGTCTATTAATGTAATTGTACACACACAATATATATATATATATATATATATATATATATATATATATATATATATATTATTAATATTTAGTAAATATAAACTTATTTTACCTGCATACGTCAGCGTTTCAAGCATTCGCACTCATCAGTGTAGGATATGATGATCTCAGACGGTCGCAAGATTCGAACCTGGTTACAGAATGACCAGAGACTCTGCTAGCAAGTCTTATAACCAAACGGCCACAAGAAATTACCACGTCAAAAAAAGGAATTTTAGGTACATTAATGCGAAGGAGCAACATATAGGAACGTTGTCTAGAGTTTTAAACGAATGTTATCGCTACATGACAGCCTGTTTGGAACTCCCCCGAAGAGGGATGAACTCAATGTTTCAAAGGGCAAATAACAATATTAATTCAAAGTTAGTATTTAATTAATTTTACCTATATTTATCCTTAGAATGTTTTTGTTTAGTTGCATTAATTTATAAAATAAAATAAAGTATTTTAAAAATGTTTTGGAAACGATCGTACGCCATACTGGACTTAATGTTATAATACTTGAAACAATTGTAATGTTTTAATTGATTAAAGATTATATATATATATATATATATATATATATATATATATATCGTCGTATAGAAAATGCATTTTCAGTCATTAAAATACATACTGTTTCACTGTATCACAGTTCGTCATTGAAGCTAACAATAATCATAAGCCACGATAGAACATACAACCAACTAGTAGATATTCGATGATTGTAACCGGGAGTGTAAGTGATATCTCAACGCTGTATACAAAAACGTTATCAGACAAGCAGACAGTTCTCCATTTACACATTTACACAGATATTTTTTTACGCTAAATACTGTCAGTAGATATCACTAGTGACAGAAGATATTTTTTTAAATCATCTGTAGAAAATGTGTATTACAACACTTCAGCGTTGCTATACGAGCAAAAGAGCGAACCTATAACCAACTTGTTTATAGTCTACGATTCTGACTAATGTACCACGGGATCGTAAGTGATATATCCATGCTTTTTATAAGAAGATTTACAGCAAAACTTACAATGCTCGATATTTTTTGTAACAAAAAGCTGTCCATTATTCTAAATAGTGGAAGGCAATATCACTAACGACAGTGCTCAACTTGGGAAGAAAGGTTTTTATAGTCATCCGACAACAGAGTGGTTCGCTGTATATCAACGTCTCAGTACGGATTGATTTACACCCATCCAAAGCCAAAATCCAATCTACAACCATCTGGTTATTAGACTGGGAAACAAATGGAACAATCTCAAGTTGTAAAATATTGTACACATATACATATAACCAATTGCCAATGATGATAATAATAATAATAATAATAATAATAATAATAATAATAATAATAATAATAATAATAGATTTAAAATTAACAATAAGAAATATAAAACCCAACATCTTGTAGTAAAAATCAACTCCTCTCCACCCCAAAAACCACTAGAAAGAACCAATGTTATTTATAAGTTTAAATGTCCTCTGGGACATTGTAACACCTATAATGATAATAAAGTTTATACTTACAGTAATATTACAACAACTATCCTATCCAACAACCTCACCCTGCATCTTTTAAACTCAAGCTCAATTTATTAACATCTACAAAAACATAACGTCCCTCCCTCTGATTTAAAACACATTCTAGATAACAACGCTAAAATAATACATTATATTTTGAGTTCTTGACTGGAAGGCGACGAGTCAAGAGGCATTACTCATGTAGCGATTAAATAAGAGGGGAACATGTTTACCCAAAATGAGAGCCAGACGATGTCCCCCTCTTCCTTCCTTTACAAGTAATTAGGAAATTAACTAGCGTAAGCGTCTCTCTCTCTCTCCACTACGACGTAATTGCTTCAGTATCGACAAGCTAAAACAAATAAATAGCTCAAAGTAAAAAGAAAGGCCTGTTATAAATTATCGTGTGTAAAAGATTTGATTTCAGCTTGCGAGGAAACAGCCAGGGACAGTAGACGATGGAGATTGCGACCGCGGACAATGCGGCCGAAAGAAGACGGATAGCAGCCCGACAAAAGCTGCAGGCGACAACGACGACGCACGGTTAGTACAAATAGTTTCCCCCACTCTCAGCTGGGATTCTCGAATAGAAACGACACATCGTCCCGTTCGCGGGATCAACGGGCGAACTGTTCTACGACGCCAGATTCGACATTACAACGTGTTCGAAACCACCAATTACCTATTGGCGATTTGATGCAAGTAGGCAAGCCCCCCCCCCGTCATAGGGAGGAAAGATGCGAACCGGGGTTGCCACGAGAAAAAGAAAACTTTGAACACAACAAAGAGTCCGGGCGGAATATGTAAGTGGAACTTTCGTTTATGTTTACTGATTCAGAACGAACTTTTCATGAGAAACAAAAAAAAGAACAATGAACTGAGTTGCACAACAACAGATAATTGTTTGAAAAAACAGGAAATGTATATACATATATACATGCGTAATGTAATTAGCAGAAAATAAAGAGTGAACTTACAATATACACACACCCCCACGCAAAACGAAAACTTTTTATTGAAGAAAAGAGACGGTTGAGACTTTGGAAGAACACTTTTTATTGACTCTTGTTTCTGTAATTTTGATACGTATTTATTGTTCTAAGGGGAGGAAGGGAGATTTTTTGTTGTTGTTTTGTTGTTTGTCGATAATTGAGGATGTTCGTTTTTTTCTTTGTTGTTGTTAAAAAAAAGGAAACATTGTTAGTATGTCTATTGGGAGAGAGAAGCACATTATTTTTCCCAGTGTTTTTTTTTTACGTAACCAGAAAAAAAGAAGTTTTTCGTTTAATTAAGAATTAAAAAAACAGTAATTAAAGGAAGTTAGAATGATAGAGTTGGCCTTTTGGCGATGCGATAAGGGTGTTCAGAAGGTCCGATGTTGCGACCTGTAGGGCAGTGTCTTTTCCACCTGACGGGTAAAGATTGAGTTATGTTCGCTACGCGTGACTTGTTGAGGTAGCCGGTGAGCTTGCGATTATTCGGACAAAGAGTTGTTCGGTGTCACACGCGTGAAAAAGCGATGTTGTAGCCACGAAAAGATTGGAATGTGTCCGCTTGTAGTATGGAAATGCTGGGATTGAGTTATGTTCGCTACGCGTGACCCGTTGAGGTAGCCTGTGAGCTTGCGATTATTCGGACAAAGAGTTGTTCGGTGTGACACACGTGAAAAAGCGATGTTGTAGCCACGAAAAGATTGGAATGTCTTCGCTTGTAATATGGACGTGCTGGGATTGAGTTATGTTCGCTACGCGTGACCCTTTGAGGTAGCCGGTTAGCTTACGATGATACAGACAAATAGTTGTTTCGGTGCACACGGGTGTAAAAGCGATTTTGTGGCTATGAAATGAATAGCGGATTATGGATAGTCTTTGGAGACCTCAGGATTTGCCGCATTTTGCATTGGTCAATCGAGCATGAATGGGAATAATTCTAAGTAGGAACGGGTCCGTCCTAGAGTTGGATGTGACCGACCGTACGCAGAGACGCCTCTCCACTCCACGACATAGTTAGAATCACGGGAAGAGTACAGTTTGCAAGCGATGCAAGCGAGTCCGCATCAACGAGGTCTGGAGTTAATTTGGTGTGAAAGAGCACTTCGTGCGCGTGTCGGGGCCAGAAATAGCCATGGATAGGTTCAACATTGAAAGAAGGTGCCGTATTTTAGGATCCTGGAATAGCAAATAGATAGGAAATGTGATCGGATTGAGGTCCGATGTGAGTGTCAAGATACCACTCCAAAAGATAAACTGTTTCACCAGAGGTGTCTTGAACCGAGTGCAGATATAGTGCTTAAGCATAGAACGGCACCTAAAATTAAAATCGTGGGCTGACCACATTAAGTTAAATAAGATAGGGGTTTCTGCTTTTTGGTCTCCGTAATTGACGGTAATGTCCACCAGTTAGAAAAATGACCATCGGTTGTAAATCGATGCTACGGAGTACAGGTGTAAGGTGAGGGTATGGCAGGGTGTTGGTGTGCATGCCCCGGGATTAGAGGTCAGACCGTTGTGGGCTCAGTGGTGAACTTGGCAGGTGATGGGGCGATGTCGCCCGATAATGTGTATGACAAGGATGACCACGAGAGCTGATATTGATCGTAAGAGAGGTTTCCTTACATCCCGGAAATAGCGACATCGGCCGAGGAACGGCCGCTTGGAGAGGTTGTACGTCCAGCCGTACTGACCCCTGGTTCTAACATGAAATTGCGGAGGGGTGTGTTAAAATACAACTCTTAGGATTGTTTTTTTTTGTAGGGAGGGGAGGAATATTATCTAATTGGACGCATTGGTGATGGACTACAGTGAGATCGCTAAACTTGCGCGATTTGTGACGGAGTCATCTCGTGCAATGTTCGTGCGATGTGTTCTCACGATTCGCGGGGACAGTTGACGAGACCCCGGTGTCCAGGTGTTAGGTCACACCTGTGCGTTGATCACGATATTTCGTGACGTCACAGTTTTCCCGGTTGGAAAACGGCAGTGAGATTTGGAGTTATTGACTAAAAGCCGACGAGTCAAGACGCATTAGTCATGTAGCGATTAAATAAGAGGGGAACACGGATCCCCAAAACTGAGAGCCAGACAATGTCCCCCTATTTATTCCTTTAGAAGTAATTAGGAAATTAACTAGCGTACGCTTCTTTCTCTCCACTACGACGTAACTGCTTCACTGTTGACAAGCTAATACAAATAAATAGCTCAAAGTAAAAAGAAAGGCTTGCTTTAAATTATCCTGTGTAAAAGATTTGATTTCAGCTTGCGAGGAAACAGCCAGGGACAGTAGACGATGGAGATTGTGACCGCGGACAATGCGGCCGAAAGAAGACAGATAGCAGCCCGACACAAGTTGCAGACGACAACGACAACACACGGTTAGTAAAAATAGTTTTCCCCCACCCCCAGCTGGGATTCTTGAATAGAAACGACACATCGTCCCGTTCGCGGGATCAACGGGCGAACTGTTCTACGACGCCAGATTCGACATTACAACGTGTTATAAACCAGCAATTCAACACATATAGTAAGTTATGAAAATATATTAATAGTAATTAAGCTACACAGAGGCTCCCACGTTTTATCACAGGAGGGGGTGTATAGTCAGATGGATCGCGGGTGCCTTTGTGTATCTTAATTGTTATAAATATATTTTCATAACTTACTACCTAGCTCAACTAACCTATCAAGCACTCTTGAAGTAAATACGGAAAATTGATAATAAAAACGTATATTTCCTTATAACATTTTATTTGTATACATTAAATAGTAATATATATATATATATATATGTGTATATATATATATATATATATATATATATATATATATATATATATATACGAAAAATACTTCGAAAGATTTAACTTTTTCAGAAAATTAATTGTCAATGTTCACCCTATAGAAAAATATCTATACTTATATAAAACGCTTTTTTAAATAAATATATATTTATTTCATTTCTTTGAAATAAAGCTAACAAAATATCCCATTACTCAGAACATTTTTTATTGACTTTCTTGTTCTGTAATTTGTTGATACGTGTTTGTTCTTGATGGGGGAGGAAGGGAGATATTTTTTTGTTTGTTTTGTTGTTGTCGATAATTGAGGATATTTGTTTTCTTGTTGTTTTTAAAAAAATGTGTTTTGTATATCTATTGAGAGAGAGTCAGAGTATGTTTTTCCAAGTGTTTTTCTTTCTTTCTTACGCAACCAGAAAAAAGAAGTTTTAGGTTGTGCGTGCGTTAAAATTTACTATAAAAAAAACTAAAAAAAACAATGTACTAATAAAAATAAAGTTGAGGTCAGCCTATTAAAGCGAGTTACAATGAGATGATTGAGCTTTGTAAGGCGATGATTTATTTTTTCGGAGGCCGCTGTTTAAGGCCGTGCTTCTTCCAGCTGAGGGCTGAGATTGAGTTGTGTTCGCTACGCGTGACCCGTTGAGGTAGCCGGTGAGCTTGCGATGATACGGACAAAGAGTTGTTTCGGTGCACACGCGTGGAAAAACCGATATTGTGGCTGTGAAATGAATAGCGGATTATGGATAGTCTTTGGGGACCTCAGGGTTTGTCGGATTTTGCATTGGTCAATCCAACATGAATGGTAATAATTCTAAGTAGGAACGGGTTTGTCGTAGGTTTTTTATGTGACCGACCGTGCGCAGAGACGCCTCTCCACCCCGAGGACATAGTTAGAATCACGGGAAGGGTACAGTTAGCAAGCGATGCAAGCGAGTCCGCATCAACGGGGTTTGGAGTTAATTGGTGAGAGGGAGCACTTCCTTCGCGTGTCGGAGGCAGATATAGCCATGGATCGGTTCAACATTGAAAGAAGGTGCCGTATTTTAGGGTCCTGGAATAGCAAATAGATAGGAAATGTGATCGGATTGAGGCTCGATGTGAGTGTCGGAGATACCACTCCAAAAGACACACAGTTTCCACAGAGGTGTCTTGAACCGAGTGCAGATATAGTGCTAAAGGATAGAACGGCACCTAAAATTAAAATCGTGTGCTGACCATTAGGTTATATGTTTTGAAATAGGAGTTTCTGTTGTTCCCCGTAGTTCGCGGAAATGTCCGCCCATTAGAAAATGGCAATCGGTTGTTAATCGATGCTATGGAGTACGAGTGTAAGGTTAGTGTATCCTTATGTGTTGGTGTGAGTACCTCGGTATCAGAGGTCATACCGTTGTGGGCTTAGTGCTGACCTGAGCAGGTGATGGAACGATGTCGCCCGATAATGTTTGTAGCGGGGATGGCCACGAGAGCCGATATTGATCGTAAGAGAGATGTCCTTACATCCAGGAGAGAACGCTATGGGCCGAATGGAGCGGCCGGTTGAAGGAGTTGGACGTTGGAGGTCCAGCCGTACTGACCCCTGGTTCTGACCAGACCCTGCAAAGGGGTGTTTAAACATTAAAATCTTTGGATTGTTTTTTTGTATAAGGAGGGGAGGAATGTTAGATAATGGCCCTATGGGGATGGACGTTTCTGTTGGAGATCAGCTTTGACTTGCGCGATTTGTAGCGGAGTCACCTCGTGCAAGGTTGTGCGATGTGTTCTCACGATTCGCGGGGACAGTTGACGAGACCTCGGGGTCGGGGGTAAGGTCACATCTGTGCGTCGACCACGAGGTTTTGTGACGTCACAGTGTTCCCGGTGAGAAACTAAGTTGAAATTGGGAGTTCTTGACTAGAAACCAACGAGAGAATACGCTGTAGCCATGTAGCGATTACAAGCTAGGGTATTTCTGACCCCCCGAAGTAGATCCAGACGAAGTCCTGATCTTCCTTCCTTTACAAGTAGCTTAGTAGTTAGAAAAATAACTAGCGTAAGCCTCTCTCTCTGCTACAACGAACTTGCCCAGTATCGTCAAGCAGTATAATAAATAAATGGCTCTAAATTGAAAAGGAGAAACATTGTTATATTTTATCGTGTACGGAGAGATTTGATTTCAGCCCACGAAGAAACCGCCGGTATGATGGATGCAAACGAGCGAAGTTAACGCTCGGCGAAGTGACAGACAGGTAGCAGTCGCGACACAAAGCAAGCGACGACAATGGCGGATAAGAGGAGGGACGCACGGTGAGTATAAATAGTGTCCATACACCGGCGAGGCAATGACAGTGAAGAAAGAGGGTTAGGGTTAGGGTTAGGATTAGTGTTAGAGTTAGTACGAATAGTTTCCCTGCAGCTGGGAAATGCGAATCTGGAAACGACATATCGTCCCATTAGCAGCGATGCCGTTCGTTCTGGATCAACATTGAACAGTTCTACGACATTCGACGAACGTATAATTAACCTGCAGTTTAATACATAAATGAACTGTAGTTGTCTATATTTTACGGTAACGTTCAGTACTTTAGGTATCTTTCTTCATAGCAATTACTCAGCAAAGTCTGTTCTACGTTCTCGAGTGCGCGAAAAACACGGTTATCAGGGTCATACGTAGTTTTCGAAGAATTTCCGACATTAAGCGCCCTTGCTTAAGTAGATTACCCAATGGTTTAAACAATTGTTCGTCTGGGTTAAGAAAAAGTCGAGGACAACGAAAAATTCCGGATGGATAAATGGCTAGACTCTGATCTGATATTAGCGTAGTCCACGGAGGTACACGTATCGATTCTCTCGTGATCTTGCAAGAGCTCAATCCAGTATCTGGCGTGAGATAAATATATGTTTACTTGTTTATACACTTACTAATTACGACAAAAAGAAAGGGTGCTTTTTTATCAGATCTCACCGTGTGTGTGTGTTTTGTGATGAGACGCATATAACGTTGCGTTCATATTCCAGCGCTAAATTAAAACCTTAATGAGTTTAAATACCAATTACAGACACATGTCCTTTGATTTGAATTATTGCATTCATGTGAAACATCAAACAGCGACGAAATAAACATTTATTGGTTAAATAATACTGTGGGATAGAGTTTCCAATTTATTTTATTATTCACAAGTTGCGCACAACAATTGGTTCATGAATTCTTACTAATCTTTTATCATGAACGATATTGTATAGATAAATAATATTATTACTTCGAGTATTTACCCGTCTCGGAAATTACGCAGTGTTAAACAGGACGAGAAGGAACCTGAAGAGTGTAACAGTGGGAAAGCAGTCGACATAAACATTTCAGTATAAATAACGTCTTATCCAAAAAATCACCTCCGAAATTATAATCGACAAGTATTCAATCAATACAGACACCTTCGCAAAACCCATCAATAATCAAAAAGCATTTGCATATGTAAATATCAAAATATATTTCAATAAGTCTTGACACCAACAAGTTACTTGGTGATAGTCTTGAAGCACAATTAAAATTTAAAAACCACGATGCCAGACTATGAGAGAGAACCGTGTTGTTCAAATAAACTATTGATATTATGTAATATAGGGTGTAATGTGGTAGGAATGCGTTTTCATAACACAATAGTAATACTGAATGCACGGGAGAGGGGAGATATGTTATATTGGCTCAACCTGATTTTACCCGTTCAAATCGATGAATGATAAAAAAGCACATGAATATGACACATCAAAAGAGGACTATTCAATAACACGCCAGATTTGTTTGATACAATAATAGAGCAATTCAAGTATCTCTTATATATAAAGACACATTTAGAACCACGCTTATCAGTAATGTATAATAATGTTTTCTTGTGCGATATTAAAAAATAGGTGCATTATTATGAATATTTGTCAAATTTCTTCAAAATGTTTATTCATTGTGTACATCTTATATCATGTAGAATATATCTGTCTATCTCTAATCGAAAATATTTAAGTGACAAAACCTTAAGAACGTAGAGCTTATTTTAAATTAGGCTGATTCATAAGTCACTTAGCTATTAGTTTTGGGAATTCTACCGTTAAAAAATACGGTATACAAAACAGAAAGTGTATTCAACAAATTAATTTATGGGAGTTTAAAATTACAGCAGATTTTCAAAATATTCACTTTCGTTCTGCATG
This sequence comes from Sepiola atlantica, assembly GCA_963556195.1. NCBI lineage: Eukaryota > Metazoa > Mollusca > Cephalopoda > Sepiida > Sepiolidae > Sepiola > Sepiola atlantica. The sequence continues at coordinate 41,136,492 of OY744518.1, forward strand.
CATAGCTCCATTCTTTTTTGCAACGAATTTACGACTTTTTGTAGTATATTTGATTGATTATGAAATAAATATATATATAGAAACAAATATATAAACGAACACATTTAAAATAACAAATAGCAGTAATTAGAGAGTAAGATAACAATTATCAAAAGTTCATAGTATGTTTGTGCTTCATATGGTAATCATTTTAAATAGCTAAGTGATGTGACTTATGAATCACCCTGTATATATATATATATATATCGCATTTACTAATTGATATTCTACTATGTGCAATATATGCCACAAGGGGGGGGCGGTCAAAAAATAAATAAGGTGAATTAACATTTTAATATTTTAAAACTTATCATGATAATTTATTATTTACTATTACCGATTTCTAATTGTTAGATTTGATTTTTACATGCATTTATTCAAATTGCGTTAATAAATTTAAAAAAAGTAATATGGAAAGGTTTCTTAATTACTTAATTGGGCAGTACGTTTAGTACGTTTGAATAAATGTGCATCCAAAAGCCTCACTCATTCCGGTTGTTCATAATAATAAGGTAATATATTTTAGTAAATAAATATTATGTTGTTAATATTTATAAATAAAGAAAAAAATAATACATATAACGTTTCACTTATTACTTATGTTATAAGTTTAGTATTACTTGTTGTAGAAATAATAGTAGTAGTAGCAGACGTTTTAGTAACACATAATACTGATTTTTATGTGAAAATCTCATAAAAGTGTCGGAAGGAAACTATCCACAATGCGGCGCTGAAATTAAATATAAACCTGTTCGATGTAACAGTTTATTTCTTAACATACCGATTCAAATGAAACACGTATACGAACGACGCTGGTGTGAACAGTTCTTGTCTCAAATCAATACACGAACGTGACAGAGTGTTTAATTTGTTTATTCAGTAGAAATAAAGTAATTTTCAGATTGACATTGCATTCTTGATTTTATCTCTGTTGTTAATTATGCGAGATTTAAAATAGTGTGTTATGAACGTAAACTGTTTAAGGTGGTATAAATACTGTAAAATATTAATATGATTTTTGTTTATTTCTATTTTTATCTTTTGGGGGACTGCTTTCTGAATTATGTACTATCAACTTAGTGACGGAAAAATTAAGAAACCTTCTGGGAATGATAGAATGTATACGAACGGAGAATCATGTCCTGTTACATTTATTATTTATTTATATATGTAATGCCCCGTAGTGCAATTGAATTACAGCATACTTTTTTCTAATTGATAATGCTTATTTGATAATGAAATACAAGGTAATTATTGTATTAATTGACACAATTTTACTTATACTCTCTCAGCTGTGGACAACCTGAAAAGTAAAAAAAAACACTTATTAAAAGAGGATATGTTAACGTCATAGATGAAATATACTTTCAAAATATCAGTTTTAATGAATTAGATATACTGCATTAATTTTCAAAATAATTACTGTGACTGACTTTTTTTTAAAACAAAGTTCACCCCAAACCAAGGCAGACCGCTACATAAGACGTAAGGGGCTACTGAGAAAAAGAGTGAGAGATTTTTTGTTTTTAGGGGGGGGGGGGGGGGGCTCCACCTAAATTGGGAGCTGTGCTACGAGATGTCTGTTTACATTAGTTTTAAATTTATGTATGTATGTAGCGTTAGGAAAACAGGGAGCAGGGCTTACAAGTATTTCTATTACTTCCTTGAAACATATTACCGGTTAATAAATGCGCCATCATTACACAATTTGTAACTTATTCCAATTAACCTTTACGTAATGCAATACCTCGGCTCGCCGTAGAACGCTACTTTTATTTGCTTACTGTGTGTGTCCGCTCACATAATATAGATTTTACTTCTCTTATTTCCCATGATGCATTATTGTGGCCGAATGGTTTACTTCCAAGCTACAGAGTTAAAGATGACTTTGTAACTGGGTTCGAATCATTTTGACCAGCTTAATTATCCTCTCCTACATTAAAGATTGTGTAAGCATCGAACACATGTTTCTGCAGATAAACATAACCGATATTTGTAATAAAATAGTGTTATAGCCCTCTTACTACAAAGACCGGGCTTCTAAGAGAATTACTAATAATCCATCGACCTTAGCGTAATGCAATGTTCCGGCTGGCCGTAGAACACAATTATGATCAGCTTGCTCTGTATGTCCGTCGATTAGACATTATATACAGTTTAATTTTCTTTGCTGTAGTCATTGATGATAACCGAGGGGTTACATACCAGTTTGCAAAGTCAAAAGTTACTATGTAACTGTGTCGAATCCTTCGACCGGCAATAATTATCATCTCCTACACTGAAGATTGTGTTTTCAATTAAATATTTGAAAAATATATTATCTACTCATTCAACATTTTTAAATTACTAATTTAATGTGTAATTCTATATAACTTAACTAATTCTACTAATAAGTAGGGTAGCCTAATTTTATATAACCATTTGCAGAACTATTTAGATATTAAAAACAATGAAAGTTATTGAGTTGACATGGCATATACAAATATTGCAAATGTCATATTATAGATATTTTTTATGAAATCTTTGACAACACATGCGTCGCGTTTGGGTCTGGTTTATAAACAGCTTTATTAACACCTATAATGCAAGTTACATGTGAATGATAACTACGTATTATGTAAGTTGGATAACAAATTAATGACATAGACACGTAAAAACATCTTTAAAACACAAATTAAACATAGGCATTAAGATATATGATTTTCTCTACTTTTTCAAAACAATTATACTAGCTACTACGTTACTAAACACGATGAGATGCGAATACTACGTTAAGAAAAACATATATACGTTTAATAGTGCGTGCTTCCCTTAATAAATATGAGTCTAAAAGCTTAATTTACTGAAGTGTTAGTGTTAAATAAATTTCAATCCTTAAAGTTGTCTCTTCTTTGCGGGTGAATTCTTAATAGAAAGAACTAAGTATATAACGCCAGAAGTCTCAGGGAGAGCTTTGAAATTTTGACAGACAATGCTGCAAATCAAGTAATGAACCCTGATAAGATGTGCATAGTGTACCCTTTTTCAATGTTCAGAGTTTTATATAAGTGCAGAAGTTCAAAATACATAGCATTTCATATGTTTAACGGTAAACAGTCACGAGGATTTATTGTTTTAAATAACGCACAATTTTTGTATAACAAAAATCAGATAACTAAAATATAATTAAAATTTAGAAAACAATATTTAAAATTAGAAATATATCTTATGTTTTTAAATACAAAAAGCGCAAAAGGGTGATTGACTGAAGTATAATTCAGTACATATTATATAACTAAAGGAGAGTTTAAATTTTCGACTAGACTATTCTCGAGTGTTTTCGGTCTCTGTACAAGGGTCTGTCAGGAAATGAGTATAGCTCACCCTACAAGTAAACACTGCCCAACTATTTAAAATAACATAGTATTCGAAAGCAAAATAAGATTCCATCGACATTGGGTCATACGATGAATCTTTCCCAAGTAATGTAAGCTTAAGTAACAGCAATTAGCTAGACACCTCACTAGCCCTAATGAATTATTGTCCTGGAATTAGGTAAGATCAAACTACTACAAGAAAGATATACTATAGCATAATCAAGTTCTCAATTGAGGAGATGCAAGAGGAATTTAATAGACTATTCGAATATCTATGTATCTCATATAGAGATAAAGTGTTAGCAATAAGTAGAGACCACTTTATTCATGTGAACTTCGACTGAAGTAAAATTAAACAAAAAATAACAAAATATTATGTAAGCAAATATTAATGACAAAACGTAAAAAATGCTCCCCAGAAAGAAAGAAACATCGGTGACACTAATCAGAACATAAATTGTAAGTAGTTAGCCATATTTAAAATGTGTGTGTTTAGCAAATTTTCCTGCCAAAACAAAGTGTGACTATCTATCTATGACATACCTACTTATATCATGATATATATATATATATATATATATATATATATATATATATATATATATGTATTATATTTCTGTAAGCAACGGTTTGTTTCCTTTGAACTCTGGTGTATCTATTCAGGCAGGATCTGCCTTAAAAAGTTACGTAAATTATATTCAATAACTTCATGTTTCACTAGGCTGCTCTTATTGTTGATGTTTTAGATAACACTTAAATATTATCAATGTGTGTTGAAGAACAAACAGCTGATTTTCGGGTAAAACATTAGGTGTTCATGATAGAAATGCTAGCCAGAACGCTTTAAGCGGATACAAGTTTAAATCCTCAGCGTGATAATCCCACTTGTTTTTACATCTGGTGGAGAATCCTATTCAACTGGCCTTAAATAGTGGAGTCGTTAATTACAAACAGATAAAGTTTACTTTGTGTTGCGAAAAAATGCAACGAATACGTAAATATATATAATTTTAATCACCTGTTTTGTGTTTTATTATGCGTCACTGATTAAATACTTGCTGTGTTGTTTTCGCAAGAGAAGTAATTTTAATCAGCTGCACGTGTTCGGTTATATGATCTTACATTGAATGCAAAGCAAGCTATTGATGTAACAAACATATCATGATGTTACGGACGTCGATTGAGTGACACATCGTGCACTTACCATGTGTGGTCATTGCTTAATTAAGAATGACATGTACTACACTTTGCGTTTTGAAAGCGTTATTATAATGAGCAACCGTTTGGATGCATTTCAATGAGCATTGCTTAAAATATTAACACGGCACACTAACCCCTTTTATTCTTGATTCATTTTACTTCAGACGAAGTTATCAGAAATCAAGGGTCCCATTACTGAGGCTCACACTGATTTAATATGAGATACATAGATATTCAAATGTCCCATTAAATTTCTCTTTACCTGTCATATATTGAGATAGTAAAAAGGTTAAACACATTAATTTTCCTCTCCCAATTAACCAGTTAACAATTATTGTATATTTCTTAGTTGATTTTAGGACAATAATTCATCTAGTCTGGTGGGGTATCATGTTAAGTGGTGTTGTCTCTAGTAACATCAGTTGAAGAAAGTGCACCATTGCTCGATTAAGCCAGTGTGCGTAGCCATACCGAGGGGATTATAGTTGGGGGTAGAATACGATGTTAAAAAGAATATTAGGTGATATTCAACTTTAAGGAAGAAGTATCTTCATGCCAGGATGTCCTGACAAGCCCCTGTACAGATAGACTATACACCCTCGAGTACATTGTCTAGTAGGCATTCAAGTGCCATCCTTATAGTTTGATCGGTGTATTTTAGAACATTATATATAAAGATTTATTATTTACTAACATGACAAACGGTCAATGCACGGAGTCATAGCTAACACATAGACGAATTTAATTTTTTATATCTGTTAACGCTAACATATCACTCCATGACTCTCGAGCTTGACACATAGATGTCGCAACTGATAAAAATCTTCAGAATTTAATAATGTTGTCATCATGAAATAACACGTGTCAGAATCTTAGTTAATCGGATTATTGGTTCACAATTTAAGTGAAGCTAATGTTACAATATTTCGAAAAATTGGAAAATCTCAATTTCGTGTACTTATAAATCATTGGTTTATAATGATAAATATATATATATATATATATATATATATATATATATATATAAATAAATGTTTTGAGGTACAAAATTTATAAATGTATTTAAAAAGAATACGCGGAAATCCTCTAATTCTTTAGACTCTGCTATTGGCCAGCATTTGGTTGAAAACCTTAGCTGTGCCAGTGGCTATAAAATAGACCGTTTTGTGGTCTTGCATCGAGCAGATTCCAAGAACCATTTGAAAATATTGGAATCTGTCTCTATTGCTATTCGAAAACCTTCCTTGTGCCGGCAGAAGGAATTTGTAAGATCGCTTAATCTCTTTTGGGGAACTTTGAACTCCTTCCCAATTTTTTTTAACCCCTAACGTAGTGCCTTTTAATCGACTTTTAACGAAATCATTAAATTGAATTTTAATCGCTTTAACGTTAATTTTGGCACACTCAATTTCCCCATTTTGCTCTTTCTTTCGGCGTTATTATTAATTAAAACTATCGATTTTCTCCTGACGAGATGATAGTCGAAAGGGCCTTAGAGAGAAATACCGGGTATTCTTTTTAAATGTATATATATATATATATATATATATATATATATATATATATATATATATATATATATATATATATATATAAAATTAAATTTAAGGTTAGATCACATTTCGTCAGTAATTTTGTTTGATAACTCTTTATTCTCCTTCGTCTGCATTTCGCAGGGCAATTTCTTTTTTTGCTGTTTTGTTTGTTCGCATTCTCAATGTCATTTAGACGGCTTCGAACTTTACTTTGCTTATCAATTCACAGCCCAGCTGACATTCATGTAATAATTTAATGGGATTTTTACGCACTCATTTATATATATATATATATATATATAATAATAATAATAATATATATATATATATATATATATATATATATATATATATATATATATATATATTGTATAATTATATAGAATACGTGAACACGCGGAATTGGAAAAGAGGGTTAATGCCTTTCAACTATTGGTTTGAAAATTACTTACAATAGTGGCATATGCATAGAGTAAAATTACATTACGTTAACATAATCATTTTTAGTTTCATTACGATTGGCATCTCTTGGTTTACTTTACTGATCTGAATATACCTCCATTGGTTATATCCACATTTAACAATAACATATTTACAAAAAAGTGTATTTATTAGAAAATACGAAACTAAAAAAACACTACCGAATAAATGTCGGCTCCCAACGGAGGTTTTATTGTTAATGAATATTACAAATAAAAAAGGTTGTAAACATGTCATGAGGTGTATGTAGAAAAAACTAGCACGGTCATTGAATATTACAGAAGGAAATTGATCATTTTCCACGTTGACTTATAGTTTTAAGTGTGTTCATGAATTACGGAAAAATGAGGTAACACTACTATTAATCTATTAACTGTTGTCTTTATTAAAACACATTTATCATATAGTATGTTAAATATATATAAATACTATAATCCAAACCTGAATGTTTTATAATAATAACAATAAAATATAAATGTATACTAGTAAAGAGCAGTTTTTACCACGAATATATAGTTGAATAATTATGGCTGCTTTTATTGGTGGACAATTTTCCGTTACTATTTAAAGAACTGGCAAAACCATTCTATACACATGTTGTTTTCAGTTGATTATAAAAACGTATATGGAATTAGAATTTCCTGGACACTTCTCACGTGTATATGAATGGCTTGCCTCTACGCGACGTACAATACTTCATTTATTTTAAATATCAATCATTCACTTTTTTTAAATCCAAAAGCCCATCGCGTAAAATAACAACAGTTACTTTTAAAATAATAATAATAAAATGCAAAATTTAATTTAGACAATTAAATCCACCACAATGCATTTCGACTTTTTTCTATACAAGTAAACAATTTTAGCAACACGTTAATAGTTGAAGTAGAGAAAATGAAGACATTCATAACAGTAAGGAATTTGAATGGAAGTTAGACTCTTTTAAAGCGTAAGTCAGAAATGTCCTCTTCGCATTTAAAATTATCAGTAAAAAACACAGGTATGAAAATATTTAAACATTCTGTTACTATTTTATAAAATTACATTCTAAATTAAAATTAAAACACCATTACCTTAAGAAAATAGATTGTAAATGTACTACTAGTGTGGTATGATTAATAATTTATTGAGTTACCAATCGTGGGGAGCTAAGTAAATAGGAACACACAGAATTCAATATCGACTACGGCTTGTTTTTATTTGTTTTTTTTTGTTTTGTTTTTTTACGACCTTAATAATTTCTTATTATTATTTTTTAAAAATGAATCTTGTGTACCAAAGTTCTGATGACTACTTGTACGTTATCCAGATTTTTATAGTGTTTAAAAAAATGTAAAGAAAACAGTCATTTGTTTTTATTTAAAATGTAGTCCGAAAATGTTTGCAAGAAGTAAATAAATGACACAAAAATTGCCTTGAAACTGACGGTAAGGTTGCTCCGCTGTCGTGCGTCTATTTCTAGAAAAGCAGCAGCTGTTGAAAGTGGACGTGCCAAGCTATGGCACGTACATTTTCTAGAATTTATGTTATGCTGAATGTATACGTGCTTCTATTTCTAGAAAAGCAGCAGGTGTTGAAAGTGGATGTGCCACTTCTGAAAGTGGACGTGCCAAGCCATGGCACGTCCATTTTCAAGTATTTATGTACGGGCCTTGTGGCCCGTCCACTTTCGGCTGCCGCTGCTATTTTTTTAACTATAGGGACGTCAGATTCGAGGCAATCTCTGCACGTCAGATCGAAGTGAACTAAAATACCGTCTTGCGGTATTATTTTTAATAAAAAATGAAACGGATTTAGTCACAACATTCAGCCATGACGATTATATGAAATCGAATGTTTATTTTTTTGGCAAACTCTCGATTTTTTGTAGTAATATGTCCTCTTAAGTGTTTGTTTACTTCTGGCAAAAATGTTCGGACTACATTTTAAATAAAAACAAATTACTGTTTTCTTTACAATTTGATTTTTTTAAACACTATAAAAATGTTGATAACGTACAAGTAGTCATCAGAACTTTGGTACACCAGATTATTTTTAAAAAATAGTGAATGCATTATTAAATTCGTAAAAAACAAAACAAAAAAACAAATATAAACAAGCAGTAGTCGATATTGAATTCTGTGTGTTCCTATTTACTTAGCTTCCCACGAGAGCAGAGTTAAACACGAGATCGGTCTTACCGTTGAGAAAATCCAGCTCCCCCAAAAAGGACATGGACCAATATAAAAATTGACTCAGTTTATAAGAATTTCTCATCCACTGACCGAGGACAGAAAAGATGAAATGCAGTATCAGTAGACATACTACACTTTACTTTTCTTTTTAAAAAATTGATATTGAATAAAGTTCAGTCTTAATATGAATCGGATCGTGTTCCTTTCGTTAAGAAAAATGTTTTTGTTTTAGTTTCTAAAACTTTTTTTTTTAATCTAGCATTCATTTGCATGTGTTTTGTTTGTTTTTTCGACGTTAATACTTCGATGATATTGTCATTTACTACTTTACAGATTAAACTGCATACCAAAACGTAAAATTATTTTTCTTCAAACTTAAGGGGACACCTGAAATAAATGTTTGTTTACGTTTTACGCAGATTTTCTAATTAATGTTTTACTGGTGTAGATTTGTTATTGTGTTAAAAAAATCAAATTTTAAATAAAACTGGCATTTGTTTTTATTTCAAATTTAGTCCGAACATTTTTGTAAGAAGTAAATAAGTGACGAGCAGATATTGCCTTGAATTTGACGATAAAGTTGCTCCGCTGTCTCCGCTCTATTTCTAGAAAAGCAGCAGGAGCCAAAAGTGGCCGTGCCTTAATGAGACGTACACAAACAGTATAACCGCAGTTATTATATTACTTTGCTCCTAACATTATTTAAGGGATCATCAGTTGTTTACCATGAAACACTGTTTCGGGAATTTATATATATATATATATATATATAAGTGTAAATTAGTCGTCCAAGGCTATAACAATGCGATGTGGTTGCCGTGAGATGGAACAGTGAAAAGAAATAAACGCAGGGAGAAAGTGAAACTCAAAACGATTTATTAATAATTTCACGAAAACTGAATAAATACCAAATAGTATTTTTTTTTTTGGTAAGTAACAGATCGGCAAAGGGTAATCTTAAATTTTCGAAAGAACAACTTTCATTATCAGAAGACAACAATAGAAGACCGAGAGGGTCGGAAAAACGGGAAAAAAAATACTATTTGGTATTTATTCAGTTTTCGTTAAATTATTAATAAATCGTTTTGAGTTTCACTTTCTCCCTGCGTTTATTTCTTTTCACTGTTCCATCTCACGGCAACCACATCGCATTGTTATAGCCTTGGACGACTAATTTACACTTACATTTACCAGCAATGCTTCAAGCAAACTACAATCTCCTTTTATATATATATATATATATATATATATATATATATATTATATATATATATATATATATATATTATTTATTTCTCCGTATGCTCTTTTCATGTGATAATTCTTTGCTTTTTCAGATAAATTAAAATCAAACACATATACTTATTTCTTTTTTAGTCATAAACTCCGTTCGACGTGTTTGAAGACAACATTCAAATCATGATTTGTGATATTGAAAGCTGACCTTTTCGACAACAGGCGTACATCACACTCTTTGCCTAATTTTACTAAGCTTTTACCATGGTAACTAAACTAAAAATGCTTATATAAAGCATTTTGAGCAGCCGAGAGTAGACTATTCTTTCACGACGTACAATCCATTATTGAATTTCGCAATCCATAAGGACGGACAGTATAAACCGCTTAACCCGCTATTAAACATGTGAGTGCGGAAAACAGATAAGTTTCCACGACAACATAACTCAGAATAAGTTGATAAAAAAAAATTGTTAACACCGATTATACGCGGAATCTTGTATTACTCATCTTGATTTCTTTCTTTTAGTGTTTCAACTCATAGTGTACGCAGCTAAATCCACTTACTTAATGTATTTACATACGTGCACTTCCGTGGGTCTACATGGTGGCTTCCTTCGATTGCGCTACGTTTTCACTTATGGCATTTGTAAAATGTAGAGTTAATGGTTTATTTGTAAACTTTTACTTGTCTCAAACATTTCAAGCTCTGTTCTCTGAAGTAAAAATAAGTTTCATCATTCACTGTTCCTCGTCAATATCTTCTTGTTCTTTCTCCGTTTACGTTTTGTAATACTGCCTTTCATTGTTTTGAATGATGCTGTTCTATTTGTGTTGTTCTGATTAGTATCTGTATTTTCTTTCATTATAGTAAACCCCAAACAAAGCAGGACGCCACTGTAACCGTAAGAGGCTATTGCGAATTATGGAGTTTGTTTTTTGGGGGTCATCTTGAGTTGTAAGCTTTGCAGAAAGATGTCTGTTTATATTAGTTTTTAATTTCTGCATGTCAATAAAGTCGGAGAACACAGTGAGCACATAGAGAGTTCCAGAGATCGGCAGCTGGAGGAAAGAAGCTATTGGAGTAGAAGGCTCTTTGGCATCTATGGACTTCAACAGTGAATGTATGGGACTAAGCTGATTGCCGGGTTCGTCTAGTGTATTTATGTCGAAGGGGTCACCAGGGCAGCAAGGAAATCATAACACAACCTATTAAACTACAAGTAAAACAGGAACAAGTATGCAACATTGCGGTGATGGGGCAGGGGCTGGAGCTTAGTGGATAGTGACTTATTAATTTGACGACTCTTGGACCTAAGAGCGAGAGACTTGTGGATGATGTACCGACCGAGATGTGAACATAATGTTCGATGCATGGGCGGATGGTGTTTTTTTTTTAGATATATAGAATACTGTAAGGTGTGAGAAATTTACTAGCTCCGTAGAATGAGCCTCCCTTGTTTGCAGCAGATTTCGCACTGTCTAAAATGTATTTGTTCCAATTCATGTTACCTGTAAATGTTAGGCCGACGAGGAGTTTTAAAGTTTGACTCTCATGTAGGGTGTTATTTGTATGGCAATTGGTTGTCTCGTTCTTCCTTCTATTGTTGCTCTCTTTAGTTTTAGTTCTATGTGTATTTGATTTCTTTCCTGTGAGTTAAATGTCTGCTCTTCCATCGTTTCCTGTTCGCTTTAATCCTGTTTAGGGTTTTAGTTTTTTTTTTCGAAGTTTTGTGATCTATGTTTCGAATCTGATTCCCATCCATGCTTTTTCGGTACATCTATTTGACCAGTCTATTTATGATTTTTTTAACTGTCATGCTTATGTATGTTCTCCTGCAATTATCAAGTTATTTAAGTCTGTGGCAGTATATTTTGAGATGTACGCGAAGAGTTTGTTTACTTTCTCTGTTTACAATTTTAATTTCTATCAATCTTCGTTCGTAAAGGATGGGAGTTTAGTTTTGTTCTCGGTTATGAACCGTTTGATGTTTTTTACTTCCATCCAAAAGTTCTCCCTCGTGAGTTATTATTATTTACTCACTAGGAGTTATCACACTGGTCATCGTTAGTGATCGCCCACTGCCGACAACCTGTGGTATTCCCTGGAGTCTGAGTGACAACAAGTCTACTCAGACTTCCAGTATGCTCCACCTCTTTTCGTTCATCACCGTTGATGACCTTGCGGTAATCGCAACAGCCATCTACCAACGATTTCCCGCTGATAAGGGCCATTGGTCCCCTCTGGGGTCCGAGTGGCAACAAGCCTCCCCATAGTCCCAGAGCTGTCCGCGCTCTTCTAGTGGAGGTCTGGTTTGCGTTTTCCCTCCTCGACCCTCTGTCCATAATTTTCGTGCTGCCAGCCTATGCTTGCGCCTCTACCGTGCGGTTGTATTTTCCCCGGTTCTGTTTTCTTGTGCTTCCATGTGTTTGTTCTCCATTCGTTGCTTATGTGGGTTTGTTTCCGCATTCGAGGGCATTTCTCAGGATTGTAGCTGTTTTGATCATTACTGTCTTTTGTATGGTCTCAGTTATCCCTTTGATTCCTATTTCTCCTAGTCTTTTCTCCATGTTTTTGGGGACTGTTCCTAGTGCTCCTATGATTATTGGTGTTATACTGACTTTCTACATGTTCCATATTACTTTCAATTCTCTGGCAAGTTCAGTATATTTGCTTCTTTTTTCCGTCTCTTTGATCTTCACTCTGTGGTCTGCTGGAACGGCAAAGTTCACGATTTTGCAGGATTTTTCTTTCTTGTTGATTATTATCATATCTGGTCTCCTTGCTGTTATGGGTTTGTCTGTTAGTACATTCATATCCCATATGATTTTGTGTTTTTCGTTTTCTAGTACAGTTTCTGGTTTGTGTTTGTACCGTTTTTTTGCATATTCAGTTATTTGCACATTTCCCGGTGTACTTCTTTCCTCACGCTGTCATGTCTGTTCTTGTATTCCCTTTGTGCTAGCTTGCTGCATTAACTTATTATATGATTTATCGTTTCGTCTATTTGTCCATACAATCGGCATTTGCTGTTTTCCTGGGTTTTATCTATATTTGCTTTAATAAAGTTTGTCCTAATCGCATTGTTCTGTGCGGCCGTCAGCAGAGATTCCGTTTCTCTGTTCAGGTGTCCTTTTCTTAGCCATGCCCAGCTGTTTTCCTTGGCTTCATCGCTTGTGAGTCTTATAAAGCGTCCATGTAGTCGTTTTTCTTCCCACTTTTCCTTTCTTGTCTTTTTGTTTCTGGGGTCAGTGCTTCCGGAGTTGTTTGTTGGGCTGGTGTCTCTTGCTGTGCTGATCAGTATTTCCGTGTTCTGGGTTACATATTTCTCCAGCTCTTTTTTGGTGTCTTCCACACAGTCTTCTATGCTTACCAGTCCTCTACCTCCTTCATTTCTTTTCATGTAGAGTCTGTCCGTATCGTCTTTTGTGTGCAGTGCATTGTGCATAGTCATTAGTTTTCTAGTCCTTTGGTCAAGGTGCCTGAGTTCTTCTTTGGTCCAGCCTATGAATGGCCCAGAGTATCTTATTAGTGATACAGCCCATGTGTTTATCCCTTTTACTAGGTTTCTGCTATATAGTTTAGTTTCTAAGAGTTTCCTTGTTCTTCGTAGATATTCTTTTCCAATCTTCTCTTTCATTTCTGTATATTTGATTGTGTCTGCTTCCAGAACTCCCAGGTATTTATAACCCTCTTGTTCTCCTAGCGCCCTTATCTCCTCTTGGTTGGGGAGTTCTATACCTTCTGTCGTCTCCAGTTTTCCTCTTTTGATCTCTAGCAGTGCACATTTTTCTATTCCAAACTCCATTTGGATATCCTGGCTGAATATCCTAGTTGTGTTTATCAGCTTTTCCAGTTCTTTTTTGTTTTTTGCAAACAGTTTAAGGTCATCCATGTACATCAGGTGGTTTATTCTTTGTTCTGTACCCGTAAACCTGTATTGGCATCACACTTTCTGAGTATGTAGTTGAGTGGCATCATGGCTATTATAAACAGTAGTGGTGATAGAGAGTCTCCTTGAAAAATGCCTCTCTGTATTTTTATCTCAGACAGGTATTGTCCTCCGGCTGTCAGTTTTAGTGTCCATGTTTCCATTGCTTTCTGGATGAGATTAATAATCCTGTCTGGTATCTTGTATATTTTAAAGCATTCAATTATCCATGTTTGTGGGATTCTGTCGTAGGCTTTCTTGTAGTCAATCCATGCCATGATTATGTTCTTTTGTCTGCTCTTCACCTCCTTCAGGGTCTTTTGATCAATGTATAGTAGATCATGTGCCCCTCTTGGTCCTTTTCGGCATCCTTTTTGTTCCTCGGGGAGCAGTCCACGTTTGTCCAGGAATTGGTAGATTTGTTCTCTCAGTTGTGCTGTGAGAATTTTCCACATTGTTGGTAGACATGTTATCGGTCTGTAGTTGCTGGGGGTCGTTCCTTTTTGGGGGTCTTTTTGTATTAGTGTTGTTCTTCCTTCCGTCATCCATTCTGGTACGTTTGTTTTGCGGATACATCCACTCAGTTTCTGCGCTATTCTTTCATGCAAGGTCGTGAATTTTTTAAACCAGTATGCATGTATTCCATCGTAGCCTGGTGCTCTCCAGTTTGCCATTTTTGTTAGGGTGTTCTTGATCGTTTCTTTGTTGATTTCTGTTTCAGTTCCTTCTTCGATTTCCTGCAGTTCATCTTTCATGTTTTTCAACCATTGGGCATTCTTGTTGTGCTTTTTTGGTTCTTCCCATACCTTGCTCCAGAATTGTTTTGTTTCTGGTGGGTTCGGTAGCTCTGTTGTTTTTTTTCTCCATTCACGTTTTTGTAAAACTGGCTTTCATTGTTTTCAAAGGTCCTGTTCTGTTTGCTCTGTTCGAATGTGTACCTGTATCGTCTCAGTCTTCCTTCTATTGCTGCTATCCTTTGTTTTATTTCCTCATTTTTCTCTTTTAGTTTTTCCTTGCGTTTCTGATTTTGCTTCTTAATTGTGTCATGTTCTCCTTCCTTCTGTTTGCGGTTTTAGCTTCTTTCCGAAGTTTGGTGACTTGGGTTTCCAGTCTTATTTCCCATCCAGATTTTGTCGGTCCTCTCTTTTGTCCATTCTCTTCATTTCTTAGTTTCATACTTACCGATTTTGCCCCTGCATATCTCAGGTTGTTTAGGTCCGTAATAGTTTCTGTTGAGATGTGTGTGAGGAGTCTGTTTACTCTTTCTGTTTCTGCTTGTGACTTCTTCGCTACTTCATTCCTGAGAGATGGGAGTTTTGTTTCATTTTTCTAACATGTATTGTCTAATGTTCTCCACTTCACTTGCTTCTTTTTCGTTGAGTTCTATCTCAGCAGGTTCTGTGGTTCCGCAGTCTTCTATCTCACCTGGTTCTGTGATTCCGTAGTCTTCAATCTCTTCAGTTTCAATGTGTATGTTTTGCCCGTCCTCTTCCTGTGGTCTCTCCTTTGGTGGTGTTTCTTGCTCCGTTTCGCCATTAGCCTTCTGTCTGATTTCCGTCAGTTCCACCTCCGAGAACCATCCTCGCTTGAGGATCTGTCTTGCTTGATCTGATATCCTTTGTTCCGTTGTATGGTAGTCACTAGCAATGTCCCAGAGATATTTCATTCGTTTTCGGTAGCCTCTTTCTGTAGGTTAGCGGTTTTTATAGTAGCACTCCATCACCAGTCTGTTCTCTTTCGTGGCCTATTTCTTTCTATATCATTCCAGTTTGTTGTTTTCGCTCTGGTTTTCTTGTCTCTGGTCTGTGTCCTTGTCATACCTAGAATCAGAGAGGTTACTTACCTGGTTCTTGTCCGTTGTCTTGTTTCTGAAATGAGAAGGGGCAACATTCGCAGGATGCGGACCGGGTTCCCCATGTTGGCTAACGAGGGAGCACCTGCCCATCATGACACTCAGGTCTTTCTCCTGAGTCCCACAGCTTGTTATTATTATTATTATTATTATTATTATTATTATTATTATTATTATTATTATTATTTTAAAGCTCTCGAAATAAGTAAGAATTGCATGAATCACTTAAGTAATGTCCTATACGATCCCCCAAATGATATAAATCAAAAATGGTTCTTATTTTTTGTATTGCAAATATAGCATGGTCTTGTTGAGTTACAACTCGCATATCCAGTTTGTTAGCTCACATGTTAGATGCAAATGTAGTTTTTTGTTAAATGATTGCGTCTCACGTATTAATAGAACACGTATTTTATTAGTTTAAAAGTAGTAGTTGTTAGCAACCGTCTGTCTCGGAAACAATAGAATTCTGCGCCTCAGATCAGCCCGTTACCAAATTGCAACGTCTGCTATTTCTTGAGCTAATTAAAGTTTTGTTTCGAATGATAATTGACAGTATTAATTTACATACCTACATGAGAATCAGCGGTCGAATTATAGCTCGAATGTTTCTGATAATTCAATTGAAATTCTGATCTCGTAATATATCACACACTCAATGTGATTCACACCTTTATTTCAAGGATTGACGTATCTCTAATAGAAATTAACATACTTGTAGATTAAACAAGAAAGTGTCAATGATTGGGAAGTACTAATTTAATATGTATTGACAAAACATAGAGGACACGCCAGAAAATGACGCCTCCTGTCTTGTGACACGTCCTGCTTTGTAGAGTGATACTGTATATAGGCTGACACGTACGGAAATAATTAGTAAGCATATGCAAAATTGTAAAGGTATACATGAGATAAAAAGCGACGAATTCAACTTCTATTTACGAGAATTCGACACGAGATTACGTAGGCAATGTAAGACATCTATTATTCAAACTATTATAACATACCTCGTTATTTCCTGAACTAAAGTATATGGTAATTACACTGCCATTGAACATGTTATTGTATGCGTAGAATACAGCTTTTAGGTTTACATAAATGAGTTAGATATACACCCAGAAAAAGAACCTTATGCCACATTATAATGAGTAAAAGTATATACATAGTCAGTAAAGTCAACATTGATTTAATCGGCAAAAGTCGTCCATTGATTGTTCCGCCTGAATAACAGGCGTTAAAACGTTCTTGATAATCAGTTCGACAAAGACTTGCTATTTCAGTTGTTTTCAACCGTCGGACTGTGGTAATATGCCATTGGGTAGTCCTAAGAAGTTAACCATCCCAGGCCTTACCTTTCTATCTTTGGGAAGGAGTTAGTTAATCGCAAACTGCCAAAGGCGCCCCTAGCGGAGAATGCCGACAATGCTTTCCAGAATAGTTTAAAAGGTTATCTTCGTTATTCCGGTTTAGGAGCTCGATTTTTCCTCCTAACTATTGGCCTTGTGCCACATTATACTTTGTTAGAAGTATATACATACTGCGGCATTAAAACAAACATTTACACATTTTGCAAGTTGTCTCTATTGCATTTCATTAACCCTCTTTATGCCGGCAGAACGAATTCCGCAGAACGTTAACTCTCTTTGAAGAAATATGACTTGTCACTACATTATTTATAATCCGCTGCGCCATTTTCTATGGTTTGTGAACACATATTGAATTAACCTTATTTTAATCGTTGACAAGTGTATAATGTGTTATTACTTAACACATTCAATTACACTTTTGAGCTTTTGTTTATCGTCCTTATAATATTTTTCATTCCTTAGAAAAATTAACAATGTTGGCTAATAATATATTCATTGAAATAGCCTTAGAGATTTCTGCGTCCATTTAATTCAAAGCATGGCTATTCCTACTACATGTCAGGCAATCATGCAAATTGGGTCTTTTATGGGGCCCATGCGAATTTTCTTAAATATTTGATATAGATTAGCAAACAAAGGGAAAATTCCGCTGTGAGATTAGTTTGATGTGCTATGTGTTTTACATACCAAATACTAATAGCAGCAATGTGCTGGTAAATGGATTTCATAATGATTTATGAATTCCTATAAATGAAGAGACAGGTAACCTTGTAATAAACAAAGGCAAATGCATATTTCAATAAGTGAGTTTTATTTCAATGTGCGTTTGTTTAGAGGTGTACTTGTTTCAAATGATCATGATTGTATATTGCGGATAAAAATGGATCAAAATATTCGTGGTGATATAACTTCGATATGTTGTCTCAAAACCCGTTCTCTAGACCAATTTTCAAGTTACTAAGGTACTGAATTGCTCCCTCAATTTGGGACCAATATTGGAACGTATGCATTCTGTTTTTTTAAACAGGGTAGAAATGTGTGTAAGTATACTTGCATAGTAACATTAAACGTTCAGCTTTTTTAAAATTTGAATAAAAAAACTGAATACACAGTAAAAAAATGACAAGACTGGATGAAGGTTAGATTGTCAGATGTGTAACAGGAAACTGTTGGCACAACATTATAGTGGTCAATATCAGCACACAAATTTGTAAAATAAGCAATTCTATCTTTATTTAAGAAATGTGCAAACTTATCATGAGGTACACTTCGCACAAAAGCGAAACTTGTTTTTGTCGTCCTTGGTGTTGGTAAATGATTTGGTATCACACTTGATGGCAAATTATTAAATACTAGGGCAAGATCTTTGGATCGTGCTTTTTCCATAACAAACACTGTTTCATAAACTGATTCTTTTTACAACCAACACTGTCCAAGTGGTTAGGAGTGATGGCTCTTGGTATTACCTTTAATCATCTATCCTTCTCATTTTGATCTTTTAAGAGATGTAAAACTCGGATCTTATTTTGCTAATTATAAATCCCTTGACAGGCTGACACACAACACTTTTGAACATTTTGAGTAATATTCAACAAATTATTTTCAACTAAAAAAAAGTAAAAGTGATTTTCGGGAATTTACATAGCTGTTTACATGTAAATAAAACGTTAAAACTTTTATAGTATACTTCCTAAGAATATATAAAAGATTTGAAATTTCGAATGTTCGATTTATTAACGCATTTCCAAAAAGACAATTTTTTTGTTTAATTAAAAAAAATGTGAAAGTAATATTTGGTCAATGAACATAGCTGTTTACATGTAAATAAAACACAATACAATTCTAACTTTTAACAGTGGACCCACGAACTTATAATCTAAATGTAAATAATGATGGAATAACCGAACTTTAGCTGGAATAAATTGGATAGGTAAAATGTATTTTTGGAATGAAATTTGCTTGGACCAGTGACAACAAAGGGCTACCAGCTAAAAGTGTATCTGGTGACTGACTGCCTCGCATTCTAGCAGTCAGGCGTGCGTCCAGCCGGCATGTAATGGGTATGACCATGATTCAAATAACAAGTTTATAGCTCTATATATATATATATATATATATATATATATATATATATATATATATATAATGGACTCTCCCATTATATATATATATATATATATATAATGGACTCTCCCGTCGATTTCGACGTATGTGTGCCCCACATCAGTGCCAGTGAGTCGGCATTGCTTGATTCCGATGTCAAGTAGTAATACAGGACGACTGAAAACAATGCCGAGATAAGCAGAGAGCACATACATCACCTGATATTCCCAAATGGTCACCCATTTAGTACTGGCCAGGCTCGACGCCGCTTAACTTCGGTGATCTAACGGGAACCGGTGTGTCAACGTGATTGTGCCCTAGATTGTGTACATACATATATATATATATATATATATATATATATATATATATATATATATATATATATATATATATATATATATATATATATATATATATATATATATATATATATATATATATATATATATATATATATATATATATATATATATATACATACATACATACATACATACATACATACATACATACATACATACATACATACATACATATACACATACATATATATATATATATATATATATATTCTGCAGAAAAAAATATGTATTTCTAAATAACAATTAGGAGAGTTAAAAGTTGACCGTCGGCTGACTTTCGTACGTCTCGTACCTCTCACTCCCCTTTAGTCCTCACCTACCATGGGCGATGTTTCTGACTGGGAGGAATAATTGATGTTTTCTGGGTCGGAATCTATCCATCTAACACTGATAGTTGGCTGTTTTTTTACTTTGAAGTAGTTGTTTAATAACTTCTTAGATTAAGTGGTTACATGCCTTGTCTGAATGAATCACCCGGAAGGAAACGGCAAATAAAGAAGAGATCGAGACAGAAGAGAGACAGAGAGGTGGTTGAGAAAATAAGTTAGCGTTAAAAAAGAAGGATGCAATAAAGCATACCAAATACTGGCCCAGCGTGTCACGTTTGTTTTACTGCACAGACTATCAACAATTTAAGAGTTACTTAGTCTTTAAATATCTCATTTTGTGTAATTTTAGTGCATTTTAAGTTCTTAATATTTTCAAATATATATTCATCGTCTGTGCCTTAACTCGTTATTATTAATTGTTATGCATAACACTTGACCCAGTTTTGTATTGAATCCAGTATTCATACACCTTTTTACTCATGAATATTATCGGATACATACTTTTACTCAATCAATGTTGATCTGGTCCTAATGACATCACACAACGTTTTCTTTATACTTACACAGTTTTGTAAGCTCCTTAAATTGGGGGGGGGGGCTAACGAAAGGTTACTATTCCGTGAAACAACTAGGCAAGGTTATATTTTACCCTAGATTCAATCTAGTAATTTATTACAATTCAAGGTCAGAATTAATCTGGTGCATGTGAAGAAACAATTTCATTCCCACACAAAGCTCCTAAGTTTGGGATTCACAACAGTATATAAGTTACGTTCATACACTTGCCACTAAGCGAAGTGTGCATAGGTTTGATTTGATCAGAGTGGTCGCAAGTGTTGTGTATTTAGCTATATTTATTATTAAAATACAATGTAATACGCTATTAAATATTTACAGTACTTTGATCAAAAAGGTCAATTTTTAATTTAGTTTATTCACAATCATTTCTTTTTACTATTATAATTTATTAATTTGTTGCGACAAAATATTTTTATTGTATCTCTGTATTTAAAACTTTTTCTCTCTTCTATTTGTGGGCGGAAGCGATTCCTATCTTAATGCGCCATTTTCCTGCACATGCGCAATACGATTTCTTAAGAGACAAGAAACATCAAACGACTTCAGCCAGTCATGCATCAAGTTGCACTAAGAAATTCCGCTCGGGAAAGCAATGCCAGGTGACCCAGATGCAGTCGGTTGGACAGATCGAAAAGTATGAATGTTGACAGGAGCAGAAAAATAGAGAAAATCGGAAACACATTTGTAATCTTTGCGTTACGATCAAAGTCTTGTCAATATTTCTTTGTTTTACACTCAATATTCATACGGAGCTTTCATCCACCCACCCACACACACACACACACACACACACACATATATATATATATATATATATATATATATATATATATATATATATATATATATATGCTTTCTAATCTGGCTGCTATCTTTTATGTAGCCTCTTAAGACTTTTCCACTTTCAAATCTTCAGGATCTCTCTCTATTTGTCTTCCTTGTATCCCATTTATCTCCTTATAAACACGAACACACCCACACTATATATATATATATATATATATATATATATATATATATATATATATTAGTACTTCATGAATCCACATAAAATATTATAAGGAGATATAATTTTTTATGTATCAGTTTTCAGTATTTACATCAACAGTTCTCGATACGTAAGTAGAGCTAGGTAGTAAGCAATGAAAATATATATGGCAATCAAGCTACACAGAGGCTCCCGTGTTTCATCCCCGGGGGGAATCGTCAGGCTAAATGCATGGAGTTATTTTTGTCAGGTGTTTTTATATACATGGCTTGCTAGTAAACCAATCAGATTCTTTGTTGTTCCCTCAGCCAATCGTTGGGCTTCCCGCGAACAAAGGATTTGTTAGTGACGCTCCTATGTCATTCCTAAGTCCAATGAATGCAATTTGAAGTGAAGAACAGAGAAACAATGTAAGTCTGCCTTGTTAATACGTTTCCAACGAGCTATTCCAATTCAAATACATACATTTATACTTTTATACTTAATACATTTTAACTTTTATACTTTTTACTTTTATATGCACCTTGTCAGTAAATACTTTTAACATAATGTATTCACTGTATTTGATAAACCTATTGATTCTTGAATTTTGTCATTTTTACTAGAAGCGACTTGCTGATATGTTTCCAAGTAGACATCAAACAGTGTCGGAAAATCATTTTATGTCTAGATTAAGTGCAAAAAGCTGTATTTGGCCATTAAGTATGGTTATTTGGGCCCAGGCCCCCCAAAATTGAAATTTTTGTTTGTTCTTGTTTCACCAGAAGCGACTTGCTAATATGCTTCCAGCAAGACCTCAACCACTATCAAAAGATCATTTGATGTCTCAATTATGTCAAAAAGGTATGTAGTTTGGGTACAGACGCCAAAACATTCATTTTTTTAAGGTTTCTTCATCTATCACCAAGAGTATTCCATTCCGCTTCTAACGAACTATCAACCATTACCAGACGATCATTTTTAACACAAATATGCCCCAAACAGTGATTTTTCTTCAATATGCCCAAATAAGGTAATTTGAGCCCAGACGCCAAAAAATTGAAATATTTTGAATATTTATTGTTCTATCACCAAGAGAATGTCATTCCGCTTCTAACGAGCTCTCAACCACTACCAGAAATTATTTTTAGTCAAGATATTGAATTTATTCCCATATTTGGCATTCTGGGCGCAATGTGGCCCCCACACTTTTAAGGGAAGGCCCCCATTTTTATAACTGTCCCGCTGGCCCTATATATATATATATATATATATATATATATATATATATATATATATATATATATATATATATACAATGCGACCAGCGATAATAGCTTTTTTACAATTTTCAATTGCCCATGACCCAATTTCAAAAATGTGTTTACAATTTACAAGTAACATCGCATTCAGTTATCAAAGTGGTTCTGATAAAATAAGAATAAACGAAATAAATATTAAGTTATATTTTTTTGTAAATTATTTTACTGGCGATAGTGTCACCGTTTATACTTTTATACGTCCTGTCTATGGCGACGAAATGCAAATGTATGCATGCAATAAAGGAAAATTATAACCACTGAAAGTGATATATATATATATATATATATATATATATATATATATATATACATATATATATGCCCAATTTTTCATATATAGTGTGCTTTTGAATATATTGAAAATTGTTTCTTGAATTAACTAAGGTGTCGTCCGAAATTATATATATATATATATATATATATATATATATATATATATATATATATATATAAGGATACAGAGAGAGAGAGAGAGAGAGAGAGAGAGAGAGAGAGAGAGAAAAGAGAGACAGTGAGCATTTTCTGTATTTCTGCCGCGAATGGAGCGGTACGGTTGTCTTTCAAAAAGCATTTCACATCATGTATTACATTGATTTGAAATCATCGCGTTGGATGGTCAAATTCTTACACTTATGACGTCGTAGGGGTTTTCTGACTGTCACATTTGGCTTTACCCGGAGTTATGACACGAATCGTAAAACTCTTTCAACGCATATGGCTTTCCCGCGGTCACACTCAATGCTCAGCGCTTGACAACTATAGACAGCAACTCCATACTGTCATTTGATTTGGGCATGAGTCTATTTCATAGATTTAGGACGGCACGAAATTGCTTGATCTGGAAACACCTAAAACCATCACATTTGGATTCCGCTAATGTCTTGAAGACGTGCGCGATATTCGTGTTTATTGTAAGTTTAATTCATATTTATTTGCGCTTTGTGCAGATTACCCTTAGAAGAACCAGAATATCCTTGGCTTTCGTAAACATGTCTTACTTGTGCCTTTGCAGTACAATATTCGCCCTTGCGAAGATTGTCTGAAAGAATAGCAAAAATACTCCCAAAGTGCATTATTCATAGCCACCACTGTTACGCCAATCTGTAGTAACAAGATCCTTGCCTGGATCTTGCCGTTCATTTTTATAGCTTTTCGACTCATTTTATTATGAGGACACAGAACGCACGCTCTTATAACGCCTGCAAACCATTGCTTCTGTATGGCCGTCGCAATTATCCTGCTTACATGACACGATCTTCAATATGATCAAAAAGAAGTCAGCTGCAGCTCAGATTTCCGAAATTTCGAATCCGGCGAAAATCATGATGCAAGTAATTCAATTGCGATACTCCGATGCTTTCCAGTCGTCCATTGTCTTGAGCACTCACACTCACATGCACAAAATCCCCCTCCATTTTTCTAATCATCAATACTTTAAATTGTTCTGAAATGAAATATTTTTTTAAATATTACTATATTTATCCCGACAACACTGGATATATATATATATATATATATATATATATATATATATATATATATATATATATATATATATATATATATATATATATTGAAATGCTTCAAAATAGGGTTGTAATAGTTCCTATTGGTAAAGCGACAAATAATATAGCTTTTATCTGTAAAAAATATTATATACACCGCTTATTGCTAGAAGTAGGAATAATAGGTGAAGCTTCAGATACTTATAAATTAAGTAATAGTAAAGGCGATAATATAATTATAAACAGTACTGTTATTTGTGAAAAAATAGGATTAAAATTAGAAGAAAAGTACAAAAACTTCTATGTATGTATTGGATACCTAAAATGTATAAAACACCAGTTGGCGCCCATTTTCTTGTTGCCTCAAAAATGTGCATCACTTAACCTTAAAGTAAAGCTGTATCTAAAGTTTTTAAATTATATATAAATCTAATAAATAATTTCCATAAAAAAAGTAAATTCTATAGTAATATAAACCTATTTTGGGTGATGAATAATTCAGATCTAGTAAAATAAAAATGGAATCGTATTAATTCTCGTAAACAGGCTGAATCAATCTCGACATATGATTTTAGTACATTATATACAAAAATACCACATAAAGAACTTATTAAAGCATTAGGTAATACTTTAGATTTAGCTTTTGCAGGAGGAAAAGGTAAATACATAGACTTTGGCAAAATCTAAAGCCTTTTGGTGTAAAACTAAAAATGGTAAGACGAGTGTGTCCAAAACTGGTCTGACAATGCTTATAAGTCACCTTATAAAAGAGAGTTACTTTCAAATTGGAAATAAAGTACTACTTCAAACAATATGTATTCCAATGGGTTTGGATCCTACTCCATTTTGGGCAAATCTATATTTACATAGATTTGAATATATGTATACATCCTCATTAATAAAAAATGATATATCTAGAGCGTATAGTTATCATGGATGTAGGCGATATATTGACGACCTTGTTTGCATTAATGATAGCGATGAGTTTGGAAATACTAAACATTTAATATATCCTAAAGAGTTAAAATTAAACTGTGAACATAAGGGAACACAAGCTACTTTTCTTGATTTGAAAATAAAAAGTGAAGATAAAATATTTATCTATAAACTGTTTGATGAAAGAAATTCATTCCCTTTTCGTATTGTGCGGATGCCACATAAAAATAGTACCTGCCCTGTGTATATATTTTACGGGAGTATAATGTCCGAATTTCTGAGGAATGCTCGTGTTACCTTAAAATTGGTAGATTTTATGCCCCCAATTTCTGACCTAATAATAAGAATGATTAAACAAGGTAGCGAGCAAAATAAAATATTTAGACAATTAAATAAGGCAATTACTTGCCATCCTGATGCTTTTGAGTCTTATCAAATTAATCAAAATAAATTGATAGAGCAAATCCAAAGCTATCTAAATAAGAATAATGTAGAATATGTATAAGCGTATATATAACACATATACCAATTATATATAATAAATAGTTACGTGTAATAAACAGTAGAAAGGGATGAAGAAAGAGAAAAAATCGTCACTTAAGCTTATGAACGCCGTTTGGAAACGCTGTGAGTTTAAAAAAAAACGAGATGAAGAAGAAGAAAGGAAAATCGACAGTTAAGCTTATGACCGCTGTAAGTGGGTAAGGAAGATTAGTATTTATTTAAAATTGATGACAAGGAATTAAACAACAAAGGAGGAGGAGGCGGAGAAGGAGGAGGGGAGAAAAACGGACTAAAAGAATATATATGTATATATATATATATATTTATAATTAAAAAAGAATTTTTTTTATATTTTGGTACGTTGATATTTTTTATATTTTTAATATGAAACTAAAACTAAATACATTAATCACCTAAAATATATATAGTTTCGGAAGTTCTTTTAACCTTCAAAACTAAAAAAAAAAAAATCAAAAATCAAAAATGAAAACCATTTTCGTTGAAAGATGTTAGTCTAGTATGTCAATCAATCTACTGCAATCACTATTTTAGTTAACTTCCAAGAATTTACTCTAATATAAATATATTTTTATATAGGCTTTTTTATATAAGGGATCGTCAGTTATTTACCATGAAAACTGTTTCGGGATTTTAAAAACAAAACAGTATTTCTTTATCATGGCATCCCAGCAGTGTTGATTAGACACCACCTCCCTATTTAATAATTATTTTTTAATTTACAAAGTTTACAAATATTTGATTTAGTTTTGCCTCCAGATCTGTTTTCCTTAAGTTTTAAAATATAGTTTCTCCTTACCTGTGTTGTTCCTTTCAAAGTGAGTATTTACTATTTTACAGAACATCTATTTTATAGAGTTAGATGATTCCATTATAATAACCCCCCTTTTCCTCTTGGTTATTTTCTTTGTCTACAAATGTTTTAAAATTAAAAATATATATTTATAAAAATATTTCATATATACATATATATATACATATATATATATATAAATATATATACATATTTATATATATGTATATGTATAGATATATATATATACATATATATATATGTATACATATATATGCATATATATATATATATATATATAAAATATATTGTCTTAATCTAGCAACATATTTATGTTACTCCATTGGTGTTCTTAAACGTTTTTTTTTTACTTGGCACTACTACAGAGTAGTATTATATCGTTATCACTATGTTGTCTCTTATAATGCATGTTCAAGAACAAATTAGTAGTTGTTGTCTTAAATTGTATCAGTCTATTTAGGTGTTATGTTATAATAGTCAACCAACTTTTGATGTCAGTAATAACTACATCCGGCAGCTATTCAAATATGTAAGATAACCCACACTTGATAAAAAGTTCATGCAAAACAGTTATATATATTATATATACTTATATATGTTTAAAAAAAAGAACACACGCATCAAGACAAGACTAATGAAGTATATATCACAGGTTGTTTTACATAAGTATTTAGAAGATGCAAAGACAGCCATTAAAAATTCCGTTCTATTATTTGCAGCATATTTTGTTAACATGTAACAATAAAGATGATTTGTTGTCCTTAGTGAATTTAAATGTGTGTTATTCCCATATATGCTATCAGTAAACAAAGCAATTACATTATATGTATCAGCGTTGATTGTAGCAACAGCCGACCGATTTGAACAATACATATTAGCCACCAATTAATAAATGTTCCCAGATAGCAGTTTCTTTGGAGTATTAAAAAGGGGTTTTATAGAGAATAATATAGGCACCACAACTTATTTGGGAATTCAAATCTATGAAATTCGAAGCACTCTGCGGACACCAATTAAGCAAAATTCCCTGGATTAAGAGTTATCTTTAAACACCCTTTGACTAAAGTCATAATTGCTATACATTTTCTAAAATCATGATAATATAACAGATGTTAATCAAAAGTGGAATAAGGATTCTATTAATAAAGTTTCGTGTTATGTTCATAATACCTTTCGTACGGGGACATGAAATGTTTATTTTTCTGTTCGCGGAATTAATTTTACCCGCACTAAAACTAATATATTTCTAATATAATATATATATATACATATATAAATATAACTATATATATATATACATATATCTATATACACATATATGTATGTGTATATATAAATATATACATATAAATATATATATATATATATATATATATGTATAAATATATACATATACATATATATATATATATATATACATATATCAATATACGTATATATATATAAATATATATATATATACATATATCAATATACGTATATATATATATATATATTGATACATATATATATATATATACATATAAATATATATATACATATATGTATATACATATATATATATATATATATGTATATATACATATATATATATATATATATATATATATATATATATATATACCCACATACATATATATATATATATATATATATATATACCCACATACATATATATATATATATATATATATATATATATATATATAGAGAGAGAGAGAGAGAGAGAGAGAGAGAGAGTTCGGGAGAGAGAGAGAGAGGGGGAGAAGGGGGGTGTAGCATCAGTGCAGTTTTAACGAGAGAAAAAAGTATATTTAAAGAATTATGGTTACCAACGCTAGTAAAACAACTTTTTCAATAATTATTTATTATCTTATCATTTTAACATTTTAAGTGTTTTTTTAATTTTTTAAAATTATAATTTCATAACGCGTTTCGAGAATTTATCGTTTATCCCTTATGCTCTCTTCAGATGTAAATTCCATTTGATAAAAGTATTTCATTTGAGAAAACATTTCATTTGTCTTTCATTTAAATATATATATTTCATTTATATATATATATATATATATGTATTTTTATTTTTATATATTTTTTTATTATTGTTTTAATTAATGTTATTTGATATGCAAATTACTATATCATACGGTAGTGTTAAGGGTAATATATTATTATTATTATTATTATTATGTTATCATTATTATTTATTTATGTATATATTAGTGATATTTTAAGCTGAATTATTTCGACACTTTATTATTGGGAAAATGGTCGTATAATCAGTGCCATTGGAGAGCCATGAATATTATAACTGTCCTGTTTTTAAATCTCCGAAACAGTTACATGGTAAACAGCTGATGATCCCCATGTTAATATTAGACGCTTAAGGTCTCCTGTTTTTGTTTCACTCTTAGATAATTACCACCCCCCCCATTTTTTTTATTTTTTTTACTTATATTTTTTCATTCATTAATTTTCCAACGAATGTTAAGTCTGCAATATCTTGGATTTAGTTAGTTTGTCTGGGAATTTAAACTGCATTTTACATTTTTTTTTTTAATGACTCAGAGCTTTATTAGACTATATATATATATATACAAGTACAATATATGTTGTAAGACAAGTATAAGCTATACTTATAGCATTTTTTTCTTTTGATGTTTTTTTTTCTTTTGAGGTTATGGTATGTTCATAAAGTTTACGAAATAATGGTGTGCTCACATTACTCGCCTTGTTGCCAGGAATACATGTTGCATATTTCATGAGTTCAATTCTTTAGGATTTTATCAAGCAACTACATATTACTGACGCACATTCACACACCGATCCTTTTAAAAGTATATTAATTAATATTACACAAACCTTTACGTAGAACAACTATTTCCTCTATTAAATTATTTGTATATAACTTATTTCAGAATTATTGAGGGCGGGATCGAGTTCAGGCGGGAGCAACCCCTGAATAGAATATTTTACAAAATGTGTGTGCTCATGTAACTTACCGGTCGCCGTGAATATATATTGCAACATTCAGAATGATAGATTCATAGAAAACATGATGAAAAATATATCTATGCACCCCTGATTGTAAACATTTACAAAATATAATGTACCCATGTTACTCATCTTGTTGCCTAGAATATATATTGTAAAATGTATAATCATTAGTTCGTTGGTTCATTGGAATAATGTATGTCCATATATAAACATATATATATGTATATATATATATATATATATATATATATATATATATGTATATATATATATATAGAGAGAGAGAGAAAAGGATATATATGCATATATATATATATATATATATATATATATAGAGAGAGAGAGAGAGAGAGAGAGAAGGATACACATATATATATGTATATACATATATATATATATATATATATATATATATATATATATATATATATATATATGAAAGAAGAGAGTTAAAGATGTGGGAATAACGAATATAATTTAACTGCAGTTGTTCAATGCAAGGTGTACTCGATAAAAGCATGTTAATTTTTCCTTTCCTTAAGCCAGGCTTTTTCAAAGATTAAAATCTTATCATCAGAAGAATTACATGGATGGATAGGTTGGCAGGGGAATAGCCAAAAATTCCAAATTTGAAAAATTTAAAGAAACAACCTAAAGTATTTGAAATTAAAAGTGCGTTTTTATCGAGTGCACCTTGCATTGAACAACCGAAGATAAGTTAGATTTGTCATTCGCACATCTTTATCTCTCTTTCTTCATGGATCTTTAAAATTCCTCTATCCCGTATATTGAGCTATAATCATTTCACTATAGGTTACATTCTCTAAAAGTATATATATATATATATATATATATATATATATATATATATATATATATATATATATATATATATATATAAGAAACCATCGTGTATGGAATTAGTTTAAAATATTATTTCATAATATTGAAAAACATTGTAAAATCTTAATGGGGCCGAAATAAGAGAGCAGACCCCAAACAATGAAATATTGATATTCTATTCGGAAAATGTTAACTTAATATAAAATCATAATAAAACTTACTGATGATCAGTTATATAATGCCAGCAAAGTAATGAGATAATTACGTTTCATTCTCATTCCCCCCCTCTCTCTTCCTCTCTCCCTCTTTATTTCTCTCTCTCTTTCTATATATATATATATATATATATATACATATATAAAATATATATATATATATATATGTGTGTGTGTGTGTGTGTCTGTGCATGTTTTCAATATTAAACATGTTTTTAATATTAAATATTTACTTCGAACAGTGTAAAGTATATTATATATTACGCTTTGTGTTTTATGTATGTGTGGCTGAATAGCATATTAATGTTTATTATATTTTCCCATTATCTCAATGATGGCCACTAGTAAAACTAGATCGTATTTTCTGAAGTCTGAGTGACACCGATTCTCTCCAAAAGTATCATTATTATTATTATTATTATTATTATTATTATTATTATTATTATTATAATTATTAGTGATAGTAGTAGTTGTAGTTGTAGTAGTAGTAGTAGTAGTAGTAGTAGTAGTAGTAGTAGTAGTAGTAGTAGTAATAGCAGTAGTAGTAGTGGCTGCGCTTGTAGTAGTAGTAATAATACATTGGAAACATAGTGACAACACATTTCTACAGATGTTTAGCCTTTACCGTCTCGTACGATAAACAGTACACATCACCTTACGTTATAGCAGCAACAGTTAGACGACCGTTGGATTTCTCAGGTTGTTGAGTGACAATACACCTCCCCAAATTCAACTTTTTCCATACATTTCAAATATAAATCTGTAATGTTCGTCAATTGTTTTTCCATCTTGTTAGGAAATCTGTTTAACCATATTCTTACCTCAACCAGTAAAAATAAAAATACATGAAATATTTGAAAAAAAATCATTTTACATAAAATGTTCACTGTTATTACAATATAAAAATATAGATCAATTTTATCCGGGGGTTTAATAAAATCTTCTCTTGATTTATGTTATGGAAATATATTCTGGTTCATGGATTTACTTGTATGAATCTACCGTGTCAGTACGTGCTTCGATCTAAGATGAACATGAACAAAATATGCAGTAGATTGAAATATGGTGACGATTCAATTAAATATTCTTCTCTCTGGTAGAGTAGTTGATCCTAATTCTCAGATTCATTCATGTAACTCGAATCTGTTAGGATTTGATGTATACATTTCACTCTTATTTTTTCTGTTTTTCAATCTTAATATTACATTCTAAATCCATGTTACGGATCACACCGTCTTGAGAAGCATGTTGGCAAATCTTTTTATATCTTAACTTATTTCGTGTTTATGTCAACAGCGTAGATGACGCGAAAACAGCATCATAAAATGGAATAAACTGAAACAAAAAAAACGATAGAAATTCACCTACATTATTTGCTGAGATGTTTACATGTGTTAGATGTCAACTTCCGAGTAATCTCATATGGCCACTGCTAAAACTTGCTAATGTTGATGGAAAATATTAATGGGTGCCATAAGCTTTAATATAGGATATTTATACATAAGAAATAACACACATGCAAACATATATGAACCAACATGGTATAAATAAGTATATGTGTCTGAATATACTAATAACCATCTATGCTATCACAATAACATGAAGGTAAACACCTGCAGATATTAGATGTTGTTGTCTCAGAGGAGTCATTGTAAAATTACATGAAGTTGGTGACCCACAGATGATTGAGACAATTATACAAACAGGCGAAGTCTTAACAAAAGCCGTAGAATGGTAAACAACTCCACATAAACATACACTCTCTTACCATACACATTTAAATGGCAATAGAAAAAGAGGAAAATATAAAAGTTCATAACACAGGCGGTAGGGAAGTGAAACTGCCTAAAACCTCATATACAGGTACCCTCCAATAACTACAAGAACAATGGCAGGGGTTTCGGTTGGAACCAGATTAAATAATCGAGAAAGGTCAAGGAGTGTTGAAAGACCGTTGAGAGAAAGAAGTAACAGACATCCACTTAAAAGATGCGGAGTATACTAAAACGTCGTCGAAGGTTAATGCCACCGAATCCCCAGAGAGAATCAACGGGCATTGCGAAATAAAAACTAACGGATCTTGGTAATGCAAAGTTATTAGGAATGGATATCGAAAGATGCGAAGAATGCTGTAAATAAAGGATACACATTGGCACATGTTATTGTTAGGTTGCACTGCCTTATAATGAGTTGTTTGAAGGGCCATAGTGAGTAAATTCTTAATAATAATATTGTTCAAATTTTAAATAATTATGATACAAGATGAGTCGCTGAAAAGGTAAAATGAAATGAATAAATGTATAAATCAAAGTAGACAAAATCAGTCATCTCTGAAAGATGCACTGCGAGGAATAAAAATGCAATGATAGAAATAGGTGAGGAAAGCAGATTCGGAAGAAAATCAGCTTCATGGGGAGTTTATAAAAGTTATCGAGGAAGAGACGCGCAAGACTTACAAACGCTATCAAAAAGACAGTGAGGCAGAGAAACGGAATCGCTATTGAAGGACCCCAGAGCGTGATCAGAGCGTGCAAAATAAAAGTCAAAGTAGACAAAACCCAGGAAAATAGAAAATGTAAACTCTATGATAAAAAGGCAAAAACGAGTACATCACATAATAAGGGAATGCACTTAACTGGCCAGAAAAGCATACAAAACTGACAGTATTTTTGGAATAGCAGTTCATAGTATTGGAAAATGAAAACCACATTTATCTAGAGTATGGAGGAACAAATAGACCAACTCAGCCTTGCATGATACTTGTCAGCAATGAAGATAAAACTTGTCAAATCCTAAATGTGGTCGTCCCAGCAGTTCCTAGTATGATGAAAAAGGAAGCAGTAGAATTAAAAAATAAACTGAACTTGCAAGAATAGTTACAATTACTGTGATTGAAATATATCTAGGAGGACTATGACAGTTCCGTAAACTTGGACAAGAATTCGGAGAAATAAGAATAAAAGAGAGAATTGACATAATACAACGCATTGCAATGATGAAATAAGTCCAAGTACGTATGAAAATCTTCCAACTCGAATAAGAAAGTAACGCCGACAATCCACAGGTAATCGGAATACGATATACAACTAAAAATATGGATAGTTCATTAACGAGCACACATGAAGTGAACCTGTAAAAAATCCAATTATCTGACATCACCTAAAAGTACCCGCATACATATGTATTGGGCACCAATAAACAAAAATGATAGAGCAAATATATGAATCAAATCCTATAATCGGGAATCACGTTCCAATCCCTATTAAAGTAACTTTTAAAAATGCCTGGTCTCAACACACTTGATTACAACATAAAGTGGTCGTGTGGGGAGTGGAAAGATGATAAAAAAACGTTATGGAAATAAGAATCTAGCTTTAACTGGAATGGCGAGAAATGTACTTGAATCCTTAAGAGACTTTTATACTTATGCAATTTAAGGACCGGGCAGAAATAATAACGTTACAATTTGGAAACTTATTATTAACATGGTTAGGTGAGAGGGGGTGATTAACTATTCTGTACTTTTATCTAACAATTTAACATTGTAAACATTTAATTTAACTTGCAAATCCAATATAAAAATAGCTCGGTCCGTAAACTTCATGACAACGAGTTTTTTTGTCACATTTATAGCAGAAACATACAACGGCCGTTTTCAGTAAGACTAGAGTTGTAAACAGCTGTTTTGAGAACGGCAACGATATTTTCGTCCGTTTTAGAATAAGTGGATAGTAATTGAAAACATAACGTGAATGTAAACCGTAAATGTATTGTTAGAATTCCTCGTGGGTAATCTTTCTAATATATAAAGTAAAGACGTTTTTTCCCCTGTACCTTCTCGGAGAATAGGAAAATAATCACATGCATCACGGGCTACTGAACTCACAATTACATTGCACTTATTCACTCGAGTGTGTTTTAGTATATCTGTTATTCTTCTTGCCAAACTAACACTGAATATTACATTCGGCCCGGCCGCCACGACTCTCCGAAATACCAACTCCATATAGGTGGTAGTAAAAACTTTTCTCCCTAACAATTCTGTACTGTGACTACACTCATCGACACCGGGAACTAATAAACACAGTATAATTTTCATAAAGCACCCATTGTTATTTCGTATTTGTCTGGCATTATTTTACTACATAATATTAAGCAATACGCAAATACTTAACAACCGCTCCCTTACACTCCGATGATTATTCGCGAATATCAGATTACGTTCTATCTAATTCTACCTTCTACATTTAAATTCATTCCGGATTTAAGCGAATGAAATTAACGAACACAGTTCCTGTAACATTTAATGATTCAATATGGCGGATAACATTTCTTGATCGAATCGACTTCCTATTTAATTCATTAAGCACTAAGATACTCGTAGACGCGAATACATTTACATTTTCAAAAACATACACCTTAAACACGCATATTATAGAAAAATTGCCTAAATGAATTTACTGCATCAAAAAATGACCTACACCGCGTTATTGTTGAAATTTCCATTTGCTCGGCAGAATGTAAATGTTAACATAACACGCATGTCAATAAACACCCATAGCGTTATTAGCCTATTTACACAATTATTTTTAAATCGTAAGCGTGGCGTCGTGGGTAAGAAGGAAGGTTTAATGATCGACAGTTTCGGCGTTCGATCCCATTCGACTCTGCCACTTTTTTTTTTTTAATTTGCAACATTCGCCAACACGGTATAGGGGGTGGGGCTGGAGAAAGAACTATAGGCCATTTCTCCCGTGCAACGCCGGGCGACGGGTTCCGCTAGTAAATAATAAAATAAAAATAATACATGCTAAATATAGACATTATTATTTTTTTATCTGTGTAAAGTAACGTAATAAAATACTAATAAGAACGTGTCCAAACACAACTGTACATATAGACAAATATATTAAATCAAACACAATGGAGGTAAATATAGAAAAATATAATATCCCCCCTAAAAGCACCGGTTGGTCATACGGAAATGCTGATGGCATTGAACAACCTACAAAGGAGTGTACCATCCTGACCCGGATGCAAAAGTTGTTAAGACTTCGTAAATCCACATTACATATATTAGAGACGGTGGTGTAAGAATAAGATTTGTTTCGTAAATTTACACGTAGAGTTAAAAGTAAGGTAGAGTGGACATTTCCATTCGTGAATGCAAGTAAAGTCTCACTCTGGCTGCGACAACACGGCCAGGGAAAACGCGTAAACGAAGGTGTCAAATTGGTAAACGTGATTGTTCTCTTTCATCTGAAACCCCCAAGAAAGGTCAAGTGTGATTTTGGATTGCTGTTACTTTCCCTATGAGAGATGGGAGTGCGGTTTTTTTTAGGAGTGTACATGTATACTCTTAAGATATTAAAACACTCTCAAAAAAGTGTTTAACACCCAATTGTATTTGTTGTTGCTTCTTATACCGTTAGTTAAAATTATTAATGAGAAGAAGAAGGGGAAGAAGAAGAAGGAAAAGAAGAAGAAGAAGAAGAAGAAAAAAGAGAGAAAAGAAAAGGAAGACAGAAGAAAAAGAAAAAAAAACGAAAAAGAAAAAAGAAAAAGACTAGCGATGTAGATAAAAAGGTAATGTTTACCTTTACTGCTACATCCGCACCGAGACCGACCAAATAATCCCTTAGATATCAAGGAGAACGCACTGCGGAAATCAACAATACGCTCCTAATGTCATATTGCTAACACTTTCTCAAATTCCGAAGCAATTCTTTAGTCGCTGATGAATCACAAATAAAAGGTACGCAAAATACAAGTCAGTTTCAATTTGGTCAATAGATAGTGAAGGTACTGTACATATTGGTCACTTTTCTGTCAGTCAGATTCCAAGGAAAATCATATGTTTATATATATATATATATATATATATATATATATATATATACTAATGTTGTACTAATTTTTATGTACCAAAATTATATATATATATATATATATATATATACACACACACAATTATACTTTAAATTAAACTTCATCTTACATCAGTTACGGATACATTGGGATTTCACTCCTCAGAGGCATTTCTAAGATTTTCTTTCCGCTGTCTTTTAGTTAATTTTCATTACGGCGAAGTAAATGTATAATGTTGCGTTATAGTTAAAGACAGTTCATAAGTCTACGGTACTATATGTGTTCCCTTCTTGTTGATAAAAATACAATATTAATATGTTTGCTCTAATAAGTCTGCTTTCTTAATAATATTATTATTACTATTATCACTGTTGCACATATATAATTTGTGTTATTAGTTATAAATTTAATTTATTCCGAAGAAATTCTATGTTTACAGCGTCGAGGACATTTTAAGCTTTACAAAACCTTTATAAATGTGTTATTGCTATTTATAGCCCATTATGTAAGAAACGATATCCGGCGTACACACATAAGCCAAAAACAAACACGATAATTATGTAGTATATAAATAATTACAGACCATATAAATATATTTCATATCGAGATGTAATTTGAGTTTTTCACATGCGAATATATATTTCGTAGAACGCACACAACAGGAATACGCACACACACACACACACTCACATATATGTATATATATATATATATATATATATATATATATATATATATATATATATATATATATATATATATATATATGTATATATATATATCAGTCAGTGTCCTACGATAGAGCAGGGTAAGAAGCACCGACTGTCAGCTTGACAGTTGAGTTTCTATCCCGGCTTGAGGCACTAAATGGTCTAGCCGCACTGAAGAGCTATGATAGAGCGAAACAGTCTGCACGTGGATGACTATATATATATATATATATATATATATATATATATATATATATATATATATATATATATATATATATATACTCAATCCGGTCGCATAGTTTTGCTAAGCTAAGAGGATATTATTATGAACAAACGGCATACAATAACCCCCGAAATGCCTGGGAGGATTATATCATGTAAACAGAATAGATAGTACACTACCCCTCACACACACACACACACACTCACACACACACACACACACACACACACGCACACTTTGAAACCATGGGAAATTGGTATCGTGATTAACGAATCTATACTATACTTCTCACCTAAGAAAAGGTAATGCCTGGGAGGAATGTATCATGACGAATGAAAATGTACTACATATGATTAAATAAGCATACAACGTTTTAATGTCAATATAGTTAGAATAGGTGGGCAACACTTTTGCATTTATTTATTTAGATAACATTAAAAACCTTGGGAAGTTGCATTGTCCATGTGACACGCCTAAATAAAAAAAATGGCTGAAAAATATAGTCGCCATCTTTATAAACAAGGATACATTTGCTAGCTAAGTAATAAGAATAACTTTCATAATGTTCTAGTTAAAAAAGCCATGCTTATCCTAAACCTGAAGTATCCTTCTTCCTTAGCTAGTATTATGGTGAACAAACATATACTACACTGCCCGACAGAGGATAATATCCTGATGACAGAACACTACTACAGTCCACCCAAAAAGGAGGAGGTCATTCTCGCGATGGTCGTCTCATGAGAACAGAAGCAATACTACAGTACAGCCCCTCAAATATATTCTGACTAAATAAATTTTTGTTTCCAAAAGGAGGACATAATACTTAGGATGGCAGTTTTATGACAACAGAACAAATATTACACTTAACCGCCCATTAAAAATATTCCAATGAAATCATTTTTTTGTTTTTTGTTTTGTTTTAATTTTAAAATTCCTAGTGACAAAAATATTTGTTTTAGTCTCTTGGACTGTCGGCTAAGATCAATGTTTACTATCTGTTCTCGACATCTCAGAGATATTTGACACTTTACTAAAGTCTGAAGTAAATTATCTCCCTTTAAAATGAAATTCTAAAAATGTTTTTAAACAATATCATTTTTTTTAATAAAATGTCTTTATTTTATTCTATTTATAGTTATAACAATAGCACTATAGATAAAACTATTGTGTATATAGAAGAAAATCTGTCAATACAAAGTACGAAGTTATATTACAGAATATTTATTATAATAAAGTATATGAATTATAACAAATAAATATGCAAATGAGCAATATCGAAATTTGTCTGAGTGAGTCGGAGATGCCTATATATACGGTATTTCAATATATTCTCATATCATAAGAATTAAATAAGCGTAACCGGTGTTAATGCTAACATAGTTAAGATAGATCGAAACAACTTTCTCGTTTAGATATGTGACATCTCTTGCTATATATATATATATATATATAGTGTTAGTATTGCTGTTGTTTCATAGATGAAGCTACGGTGTTTAAAAACTAGTGCTTAATAACAAGAAAACTGCATTTTAGTACATATTTTAATTCATAGCAACACTGTTGGCTACATATATGCATACATGTTTGAGCTACGGCATTATTCAAAATAAATCTTACGTTTACTTAAAATTCTCAGTAGATTTGTTGTGGCCCTTAGGAAGCTGGATTTTAAGTAAAGTCGCAGCTAAACCACATATTCACATATGTAGTAAAAGAATAGTGTATTAATAAACAATGTACAAATATATATATATATATATATATATATATATATATATATATATATATATATATATATATATATATGTATATATATATATGGGAAAATGAAAAAGGAAAACCAAAAAATGGATGTTTTTTATGTGTACATCAACGTTTCGTCTTTATTTATAAGACTTCATCAGGATGATAAAATAAAGAAAAAATGTCATGCAAGTACAAATACATGTAGGGTAGACATATTGGGAGGAAAAATAAAATAAAATAATGGCCACTTCTGGGTGGACGTCCGTACTTGTTGGAGAATAAAAAAGAATGTTGAAGAAAATGAGTGGGGAAGAAAGTGGAAAGATGGGGGTGAGCAAGGACTACTGTGGCTGGTAGTAAGATAAAGAGTGGGGGGTGAGCAGGGATAAAGTGGATGGCAGAGAGGGAGTGGAGGAGAGGGAGCATGGAGGTGTTTGACCAGATGGCTGCGGTCAAGATTGAAGGGGAAAAGTAAGTTGGAATGTTTGTGTGTGGGGGGGTGTATGCAGAGAAAAGGAGGATGGGTAGAGAAGGAAGGGGGGCTGTGATTTTAGTGGATGGGCGAAAGTTATGGTCTTAGAGAGCGTTTTGAGAAAATGAGGGAATTTAAGAAGGGGGTATGGAAAAGTGAGGGTGTGGGAGAAATAGTTGAGAGGAGGAATGGGTGAGGGGGAGAGGGAGGATTTGTTGTGATAGGGTATGAAATATTTGAAATATTTGGAAAATGATAGCAATGAGTGAGGGAGTTGAGGGGTGGAGGAGGGAGGTAATTGAACGGGTGGGTATGGAATATTTGAAATATTTGGAACATGAGAAAGTTTAGTTGGACTGCAGTGTTAAAAATGTGAGGAAAAAAAAACGGAAAGAGTAAGGAGAAAGTGAAAGATTCATGGAGAAAAAAAAGGAAGGGAGTGATGAAGTGGAAAAGTGTCATAACGGTTAGAGATGAAAATAAATGTTATCTATGATCAGGCAAGAGTCTTTGTTCTGTAAGGATGATCTTGCTTATTAAGGGTGATAGGTTAAAGAAGCTATTTCGTTGCTTGATAGTGGTGGAGGCGGTGATGAGAGCAGTTTCCAATAATCTTCGCCGAGATTTGTTGTAGATGTATTTAGTGATTTTGGCTTGTTCAAATTTGAACGCATGCCCATGTTCTAGTGCATGGGAGAAAAGTGAACTGAGAGGGTTGTTGTTTTTTATGTCCCTTTTGTGTTCATTTAATCGTTTCTTTAATTCACGTTGTGTTTCTCCCACGTAAAATTGATGGCAGGCATTGCATGGGACAGTATATAAGCCGGCATGGGATGAGGGTGTTTTTTAGAAAATGTCTGGATGTGTTTAATGTTTGTTTTATGGATTGAGATGTGGTTTGTACTGTTGGAATGCCTAGTTTGTTAAGCGTGTTGCATATGGATGTGTTATTGGAATGCGTGGGTAGGAGAAAGGGTCTGTCTATGAGAGAGGTGTTAGGAGTTTGATTTTTTTGTGTGTTGTTTCTGGAGAATATTTGGAAGGCTTTTTTCTTGGCATTTAATATAAAATGTGTGGGGTATTGCAATGTTTTTATGGAATTAAAAATGTACTTTATTTCTTTATCTATGTGTTGGGGCTGTATATTCTAAGGGCGCGTAGGAAGAAGCCTATAATTATACCTGTTTGATCTTGCTATGGTGATGAGAGTAGAAATGTATGTAGTCATTTTTGTGAGTGTTTTTGCGGTGTTCCATTAAATTCTAGTTTGTTGTTGGACTTAATTATAAGAGTATCTAGGAAGGGAATGGAGCCGTTTATTTCAGTCTCATGGGTGAATTTTATGGAGGGTTCTACTGTATTGAGTTTATCTTTAACATTATTGATTTGTATGTCTGTGGGGAGGAAAATTAAAATATTATCTATGTATCTAAAGTATTCGATGTTAGGGGGTAGTCTGTATTTGAAAGGACCGGATTCTAAGAAGTCTAAAAAGAGGCAGGCTAATACACCGATAAGGGGGTTGCCAAATCCTCCCTCTCCCTCTCACCCAGTCCCCCTCTCAACTATTTCTCCCACACCCTCACTTTTCCATACCCCCTTCTTAAATTCCCTCATGTTCTCAAAACGCTCTCTAAGACCATAACTTTCGCCTATCCACCAAAATCACAGCCCCCCTCCTTCTCTACCCATCCTCCTTTTCTCTGCATACACCCCCCACACAAACATTCCAACTTACTTTTCCCCTTCAATCTTGACCGCAGCCATCTGGTCAAACACCTCCCTGCTCCCTCGCTCTCTGTCATCCACTTTATCCCTCCTCATCCCCCACCTCTTTCTCTTACTACCAGCCACAGTAGTCCTTGCTCACCCCCATCTTTCCACTTTCTTCCCCACTTATTTTCTTCAACACTCTTTTTTATTCTCCAACAAGTACGGACGTCCACCCAGTAGTGGCCATTATTTTATTTTACGTTTCCTCCCAATATGTCTACCCTACATGTATTTGTACTTGCATGACATTTTTTCTCTATTTTATCATCCTGATGAAGTCTTATAAATAAAGACGAAACGTTGATGTACACATAAAAAACATCCATTTTTTGGTTTTCCTTTTTTATTTTCCCATCACGTCGGATTACCTTCATCCTTCTTTTCCCATATATATATATATATATATATATATATATATATATATATATATATATATATATATATATACATACAAATAATATATATATATATATATATATATGTATATAAAAGTTAGAAAATTTTAGAAATAGGCATTACTATATGTTAGAAACACATACTAACAGATGTTACGAAAATTAAACCCGATAACAAGATGTTAAGTAGATATCAAAATATTTAAACAGTATTTCTGGTTAACATATTATTAATGCCCGTTTAAAAAACTTAAACTTGCTTAAGAAAACCAGGGTCCAGACCAGATATTCAGTGACAATAGCTATATAGATATCAAGAATGAACAACAGAAATGCAATGTCGTCTCTATTCACTTGAAAATGACATGTTATTTCGAAATACTGTTGAATATAATGATAACCACTTAACATCTTACTAGGTTTCTGTGTCTCCGAAATACTTTTACCATCCGTCTTAAATTCTTTCAATTTACAATATATAAACAAATAAAATTTAAAATAAATAAGCAGGATTGAAAGCCACTCGTTTTAATGTATTTATTTATTATTATTTTATATATTTTTTACATTTTGAATTCTTCGCATGAATATAATTATACATATTTTGGCGCTAGGGAAAAATAAAATAAAATACTCAACTTGAGAATTTGCATTAATCATTTGCCGACGGCCGGCTTCTCTTTCTCTCTTTCTTAAATTCACACGCTGGCTCTCTCCCTTTCTCTCTCTCCACTTCTCCATCCTTATCTATCAATGTAGCTATCTTTCTTTAGATCTCTCTCTCTCTATCTCTCTCTCTCTCTCTCTCTCTCTCTCTCTCTATATATATATATATATATATATATATATATATATATATATATATGTATTTCTCACGAAAACCACATTTAAAGAGCGCATGTAAACACTCACACTTAAATTATAGACAGTTTGCAAGATAAAAAAATTAATAAAGCGATTTGAGTTTTCATTGTGTTTTTGCCTTTACCAAATTTAATTCGAATTAATTCGCAATTCGCACTTGAGGCCTTATTTTCCACTGCGTTTCGTTCAGTCTAAGAATTTTAAAAATATATATACATTTACGCAACAGCAAATAAGGCAAAAAGTAAATCACAAGTTAAACAAAAATAAAACTACTGCACAAAGTAATTAAATGCAAAACAAACATATGCACATATAAATACATACAAAATCATATATATATATATATATATATATATATATATATATGTATATATATATATGCGTACATATATGATGTTCTCGTATAGAAAATCATAGGTGTATATGAATACAATATGCATATACGCTTACATATACACTTAATGTACTTGTTACGTACTGAGAGGCATGCCTACCCAGTAATGTCTATCTGAAGCAAGGGTTGCATATTCAAAATCGCAGCCTTTTCTGAAGTGTTATTGCAACCAGCGTGTGCCAATTTTCTTTGTTTTATCTACTCTGTCAAGGACGCGTATTTCTGATATGGTATATTGGTGTGTATGTGTGTGTATTTCTGTTCATGTATCTGATTTATCCGCCATTGGCTGGTGTAAATTAGTAAAATAACGCAGACCGACGTATTCAATATTTATCTTACACAAACATACAAAATGAACCGGTTCTCTTTAGTTTTATTTAGTTTATATTGTTCTTTTATTATTTTTTACAATTCTATTTATATGTTTAACCGACTCGTCTGTATTATATTCATTGAGCCACATTTAATGATGTCATAAGATTCGCAATATGTTAAGCATGTTTATCTTTTAA
This sequence comes from Sepiola atlantica, assembly GCA_963556195.1. Classification (NCBI taxonomy): domain Eukaryota; kingdom Metazoa; phylum Mollusca; class Cephalopoda; order Sepiida; family Sepiolidae; genus Sepiola; species Sepiola atlantica. Next base: position 41,180,126 of record OY744518.1, read on the forward strand.
CTTTCAACACACTGACTTCAATAATAGACAAACAAACAAACACAATCCTCTGTTCTGAGGTTTGAATTGTTTGATCGGCGTGCCAGTTGTGCATGTAGCCTCACGTATGAGACTTAAGAAATACGACATTTACGTTACACTGTTGATATAACTATTTATACATATGTAATTATTAGATTTAATTAAGAGTACTGCTTACTTTAAATGGAGAGCAAGAATTGACTGTTTCTGTAAAAGCAATAATGCATGTGTCCTCTATTCTCAAAGCAGGGATTGAACACTCTTTAAAGTCACTGTATCGTACCGAATAATACGGGTTTTATCGTTCTTATTCGTACGATTCGCGCATTGTTTAAGATATTCGGTTATGCGATCTGCGTCCTAGGTTTGAATCGTGCAGCCGGCAGGTGAGTTGCATCTGAAGTCAAAATGATAAGCGGAATATCCGTGTGCCTGTGGGTTATTAAATATTGTATATTGTACATATATATATATATATATATATATATATATATATATATATAGAGAGAGAGAGAGAGAGAGAGAGAGAGAGAGAGAAAGAGATAGATAGATAGATGGATAGAGAGAGAGATACAAAGAGTGAAAGAGAGAAGGAAAGAGAAAAAGAAAAAGAGAGGACGACAGAGAGTTCTTCTAAGAAAAGCGGAACGAATATGCCATATTAAACGTGTAATAAATAAGTGCTTAGCAGTTTAAATGCGAGTTCAATTTTCTGCACTGAACGACGAACAGATAGAACTATATATATATATATATATATATATATATATATATATATATATATATATATATATATACATATATATATATATATATATATATATATATATATTTATATATATATATATATACATATATATATATATACACACATATATATATATATATATATATTATATGAGTGTTTGTGTGTGGAGACATCAAAAATGTGTTTTTAAACTTAACGTTAAAAGCTGAACAGAGCGACTGGTAAAGTATAATATCCCATATAAATGTTTTGGCACATCTAGTAAATTCGAACGTATCCATCAATTTCGCCAGTGCGTTCAGAGACACAAATGAAATGTTACTTTTAAAGTTTGGATGACACACCAGCCACTCCTTTTATTAAGATTTTTTTAGAAATATGCTTCCACATTGATAGAGTAAATGTTATATATGTAATCTGCGTATTTAGCGATTACATTTATTTTTCATATGTCTGGATCTACGGATGGATAGCTTTATTGAAATATATATATACAATCGCAAACATGTGAGCTGAACATTAATATTAATTGGCTTATCATATTTAATTCCTCATAAAAATGTTAATCCAATGCATACACGATTAATTATGGTTACTTAAAACTAATGATGGCAGTCGATATTATTCCACGTGGGAAGGGTTACTGGGTGCATATAGCTTAAAAAATTGTTACTGATTAAACGAGCGATTAGCCTCAGGACCAATTCTGTAATAACACGATACGTTAAGATATGAGCATTTAAACGGATCGAAAACGTTAAACCCACAATTAAATCAGGCGTGTAACATGGTTACATTCATTGCGAAGACGTACTCACAACATGCTTTTAATCACATCAGTAATTCGTAGTTTTGTAAGAGATTAACAAGCAATGTTGTATAATTAAATATAAAAGAATAATTATGAATGAATAATTAAAAAAAAATAACACTAATTGGTTTCAAGAACAAATATTCATGAATACATTTAAATCTGTAGTGTCGATCGATGCATTCAAAGTCAAGTGTGGGTTTCCGTAATTGATGGGCATATATACATATGCGATTTTATATTATTTGGATTATTCAAACCACTGTTTTCATGTTGGACGTTACTATACAAAACGTTTAGGTTAGTGTAACTTGGGAATGTGTACAACATTACGAACGGTACGCTTTGTTAAAATCATGTGAGTAACTGAATGAGGTTTGAGGTTTCATCAGCTCAGACGTTGGTAGGATCACATCTCAGATGAGAACATTAGTCTGAAATATTCAAACAATACCAATTATTATAACTCATCTCAAAGATTCTTAAAAATTATAAAACTATAAAAGAGTGAATACAGGTCACACCGATATAGACGAAACAATCGGGTTTAGTTATTTAGGAACTATAGGAGTGGTTAATTGTAAACAATGGACTAATGGGCATAATTCACACAAGGTTCGAAAAGGTTGAGTGTGAGCTGCTAATGATTAAATTATATTGCTAAATTATATCCAGTCACTGTTGATGTCCACAGATGCCGGAGAGCCTTCTACTTGAATAGCTTCATTCGTCCAACTGCCGGCCTTTTAAACTCCATCCTTGTTTCCCCGACTGTACCGACATGCAGAAATGTAAAACTAATGTGAACGAACATCTCGCTGCCCAACTTCCAATTTCGGATGACCACAAAAACTGTTACCTTAATTCTCAGTAGCCTCTTACGCTTAAAGTGGCAACATGCCTTGTTTGGAGTGAACTATGTTAAAAGTACACACAAATTGAAAAAATATATCACACAACGTGTTTAATAGTTCAGGAATACATTTGTTGAGCGACTACTATCAGTACGCACTGACATCTAAGATCTGTTTCGATACCACCCAGTGTTGTGCTGTTAAGAATGCTTTTACATGGAGATCTTTTAACAATATTGTAAAACATTTTCCATGTTAGAGTCTATATAAAGCAGTAAGCATACAACATAAGGTATGTTTATATATTATAATATGGTTGTAACATGTTTATGAAATTGATTGACTTCACGCATCAACGATTAATAGAATGACAAGTTGTAACTTAGATCGTAGTACTAAACTTACATTTGAGCGATATGAAGGAAGCAGAACAACACGTATATATTAAGAAAGTGTCATCTACTTCAGATGTTGATTTTATAATGAATTCAGATGTCAATTGAAATAATGGCAAATGATGTCACATTTTAAATGAGAGTATGTGAGATTTTGTGTGCAGCTTCCGTGTTTGTAAACGTTATATTCGAATTCTGCTAAAATAGTTTTGTAAAAATAAACTTGCCTAAAAGACTGATACCCAGACTCGCTTATAATGCAAGATTGAAACCGACTGGAACGCATCAGAACTGTTAATAGACTATTTATAAATCAATATGATCCGACGATCAATATCCAAACAAAACAGATTCTTATGAAAAATCTGCTGAACATGTAAATCTCAGAAAAAAGATGGCTACCTATAATGGGCTTTCAAAAATGATTATAGTAATACAGTTTAACGACAAATTAAGTAAGATAATTTTTGTTTGAAATAAAATATATATTTGGTGTGAACCAGACCAGGATGAATGTTTCTAAACACGAATAATCATCAGCACATTATTCAAGGAGTCTTCTCTAAAAACCTTGCTGAGGATCATTATTTCATCCAATGTGTAGACCAAATTGAAACTAATAATAAGACGTATAATTCATGAATTATTTTCTGAATGACACATAGATCAGTCTACGCAATTTAACAAACGGTACTAATATTTATATGATACTAATGTTCAATGATTAAAAATATATTTAATTTATATCAGTTATATATGTAAACTTACATTATTCATGAAATTATAAAGCTCTATTTATATATATATATATATATTGCTTTGAACCGTTTTAATTCCTATACATTGTGTGTGAGATCATTTCAGGAAGTAAATAAAAAAGAATTAGTTACATTAAAACAATATAAATAGATTAATATCCAATGTGAAGAATTATATACTCACAACAAAATAACGGAAATCTAATTCTATTAATTTAAATGTACGATTTATATGTAATACAAATAGAATAAAAAATATTACTAAAAGAACTATAAAGTGTATTAGTCAAAGTAAAGAGGAAAGGAAAGTGGAAAAGAAAAATATACATTATGGGAAGCAATAACACATGTTGCACTTATGAAAGTAATAATTTTTAAATCAAGGAAATTAATAGTAATTCAGTAAATTGCTTTTAGTAATATATATATATATATATATATATATATATATATATATATATATATATATATATATACAAATATATGTATATATAAATATATATATATGTATATATATATACAAATATATGTATATATACAAATATATATGTATATATATATATACATGTATATATATGTATATACATGTATATATATGTATATACATGTATATATATGTATATATATATGCATATATAAATAAATATATATATATATATATATATATATATATATATATATATATATATATATATACATATCTGGTTGAACAGGAGTGCCAACTTCTGTTTGTTCGTTTTTTGATCCAATTTTTCTATTCGTCGGACGATAGATCTTGTGCTTTTAATAATGGAGTGTGAGAAATCTCCATATTTAACGCGAACGTTTTCGACCATCATTGGTCGTCTTCAGGCTGATGATTGATGAATGCAAAATAAAAGTTAGTGAATTTATTTAAGAGGACGTTTCCATGTGATTAAAAACATAATATCATTCAACAGCATTTCAAAACGCCTTCGCACCCCGTCCGACGAATAGAACGATTGGATCAAAAAAGGAACAAACAGAAGTTAGCACTACTGTTCAACCAAATATGTATGAAAGAAGGAATGTTGCCTAACTATACAATATGTATATATACATATATACAAATATATGTATATATATATATATATATATATATATATATATATATATATATACAAATATATGTATATATATGTATATATATATGTATATATATATCCAACTATATGTATATATATATATTTATATGTATATGTATATATATATATATATATATATATATATATATACAACTATATGTATATATATATATATAGCCAGTGTAAATCTTACAAAATATCGGTCACAACGGGGACAATATAGTGTGTGTGTCAGGTTATATAAAATTTAATACAATAAAGTGGTCGATCGCAGAGGAGTGAGATCTAATATAATTTATTATGACACTATATGTTACATAATTCAGAAACGTACCGCGGTTTCCTCCAGATGAGCTGATAATTTACATGTTGTCTTTTTTTGTCTTATCGAGGTTGCCCCTCATTAAGAACGCCGACGATTTCATTGGACATGGATGTTTGTTTTAAATGTAAAAACAACGGCATGTTTTGAATTATGCAACATAAAGTGTTCAAATAATTTTGTATATATATATATATATATATATATATATATATATATATATATATATATTTATTTATTCTGGTACAGAAAAATTAGTACAACATTCGTACCGTCGGTTTCAAGCACGGAAGGTCTTACCCATCCGGCTCTCTTCAGCTTCTGTTGTCATCTGTTTTGGAAATGTGAGGTCACATGACACTCTTGTTGGGACGCGTTATTTGCTCAGTGTGTTGTGTGTGTTTGTTTAAATTTGAATTTAGTGTAATAAGACCGTTGAGATTTAAAACACGAGGGAATTCAAGATTAAAGGGAATAAAAAAAGGGGGGGGGTAAAAAATATATGAAAAAATATATATATATATAAATAAATACAAAAAAACCTATATATATAAAAAAACATCTCAATATTAAGAATAAAAGAATAAAAAAATAAAAAGAGAAAGAGTATAAAAAAGAAAGAGTATAAAAAAGGTATAACAAAGAATAAAAAAAGGGAATTAAAAAATAATAAGAAAATATAGAGAATAAAAATGTAGAGAATAAAGAGTGAGAGAGAGAGAAAGAATAAAAATAGAAAGAATAAAAATATATAATAAATAAAATAAATAAAAATAAAAATCAATTAAAAATGAATTTAAAGATTAAAAAATATTAATAATAATAAAAAATAAAATTAAAAATTAAAAATTAAAAATTAAAGATTAAAAACAAAAATAAAGAAAGGGTTTCTCTGAAATTCCCGTGAGCCAAATTATGAATTTGTATCATTAGCCGTTATATTTTTGAAGGTATGCGTTCTAAAAAACGGTTAGTGTGTAAAAATCTTTTCCCCAGATTGGAGTGATTTTAATGAAGAAATTCGGATCTAAGGGAGCTAACTTAGTTGGAAATATGAAATATTTGAGTTTGTTAAAATGGGTTTGTAGATTTCGATTAATAAGTTAAATGATAAATAAATTAAATATTTTTGCATTATTGTATTTTGGTGAAAGTCGAAGTTTTTGCTCTTGGAATTTATGTGGATATAGTTTGTTTAAACTAGTAACTGATAAATAAATTAAATATTTTTGTATTTTTGTGAAGGTCGGAGTTTTTGCTCTTGAAGTTTAAGTGGATATAGGTTGATGAGGTATTTGTTCGTTTTTATTGTGTTTATATTAGTAGAGGGGGGGGTAGTTAGACATTATGTGAATCGGTCAGACCAGTTTA
>OY744518.1:41191511-41306511 GCA_963556195.1 Sepiola atlantica
AATCAGCAAACGTAAATAATTATAACTACAGCTATGATAAAAGGTAGAAGGTTTGATTCTTGTTAAAATATATCAATCCAATATTAGCTCTCAAAAATAAAATAAAAAACTTCATATAAAAATGGTCATTCGAAAATAGTTTTCCTTTTTTGTTTTAAATTACCAGTAAGTATAATGTATGTATGTATACATAGATCAAAAGTGTCCATAGAGTTAATTACCCAGATAAATCTTGAATAACAACATAAATCATCATTCCAAACAGAAAACGTGACAAATGAAGCGGTAAATAGTTCTTGTAAGTTTTGCATCTTTTTTAAACGAAGCTCCTTTACCCTTTCAAGTATCAAATAAAAAAATGTTGAATCATAAGAATGAAACTTTGAAGTAATTGAAGATTGTTGCTTTCATTTATCATTCCTGTACCCATTATCATGATAAAAAATATACCAAATAAATGAAAAACGTCAATAGTTTTACAATAATAAATCATGTGGATTGACAGGACGTATATTTTAAAGATCGTCATTCGTGTAAAAGTACACGCAGGAATGTTGCTTATTAGATTTTTCGTTCGAGTCTAGTGGTTTGTATTTTCTGTGAAAGACACCGGATCAATTTGAACTCCTTTCAAGAAATTAGTTTCGCCTCATTAATTCTGAACTTGAAAAATTTAATAGATGTTTGCGGAAAATGAAAACTTTTTATTCAAAATATATTTCAAATTATTAGTTGATGGCTGAGAGAATGTTTATACTGATCTGTTTCGATAGGACGATATTGTAGAACAGCTTATACACGGCGTTGCAGCAAAGTCCGACACTTGATCAAAAGTAAACGAAATACCAGGTAGTGCTGATCAGCGTGGTGAAGCACTGGATGAACGATATTGCCCGCAGACGAGCCTGAGTTGTCCAACAAAACACCGTTCCTACACACAAGGCAATACAAACCGATGTGTAGCTTCTCAACAATGCTAATCACTACTAATCGCCGGACCTGTGGCCTCCCTCTTCATCTGACGGCAAATGCCGTGACTATTACGTGTAAGGAATGATTGAGACCAAGATCAACAAGCACGCTCACAATACAGTCGACTTTCTGAAGGTTACCATCGTGGAAGTGTTCTTTGCTATATACAAATATATATATGCGAAGCGTGTAACAAATTTAGCGCCCGTCTTGAGATGGTCGTCTCCGCCGTGGGCGGTTGCATTTGTTGGATAATCGCCCTATGGGAATGGACGTATCTGTTGGAAATCGTTGGTTTGACATGCGCGAATAAGCGCGGGTGCAGTCGAGTGCAGAATAGGGCCTGTTCTCACAGTCAGAGCTAACAGACGTGACAAGGTCACCGTGTGACGAGATCTCAGATCAAGAGTCAGTGTGCACCTCCGAGAGGCTGTTACGCCACAGACCCTTGCGTGGAAAACAGAGGGATCCGTGACGTAACTCGTTCTTTGTAGAAGCGAGTTTCGTCACTCTTGGTTTTGGAGGCAAACCGATGAGATGTGATTGTTAGCATGTAAACTAGAACAGATAACGGAAATATTTCCATGAGAAAATACTAGCGAGAGATATCCTTTTCCTCTCTATAAATGGTTAAGAAAATAATTGTTAACTAACTACGATAAAGTAGTTATTTGCTCTCTTTCTCTCTCCCTCTCTCTCAACGTAGTGAATGTCTCCAGGCCGATAAATTGCAACGCTTGTAATAAAAACTAAAAATTGAAACTTAAAGAGAATGTTGTCTGGTGAGTCGGTTGGGAAGCTTTTGTTGCAGGCAACGGACGGCACGGTACTAGACGCCACTAGACGACATCGAGACGCCGAACCTCTAAACGGCGAGGGAGACATCTAAACGTTTGCAAACAATATATGAACTATGTGATTTATGATGTTTTAAAAATGCCGAGTATTAAATGTGCGCTGCCACAGCTTTTGTATTATTTTTTCTCAATTGAATATATATATATATATATATATATATATATATATATATATATATATATTAATATATATATGAAAATTAATATATACATATATATATATATATTAATATATACATATATATATATACATATATATATATTAGTACTTCATGTATCCACATAAAATATTATAAGGAGATATAATTTTTTATGTATCAGTTTTCAGTATTTACTTCAACAGTGCTCGATACGTAAGTAGAGCTAGGTAGTAAGCAATGAAAATATATATGGCAATCAAGCTACACAGAGGATCCCGTGTTTCATCCCCGGGGGAATCGTCAGGCTAAATGCATTTAGCCTGACGATTCCCCCGAGGATAAAACACGGGAGCCTCTGTGTAGCTTGATTGCCATACATATTTTCATTGCTTACATATATATATATATATATATATATATATATATATATATATATATATATATATATATATATATATATACATATATATACATATAACTACATAAGTTATAGATGGTGATTATGTGAAAATAGAAAAGAAAAACACTTGCAATATGAATTTGCATTCAAAAGTACTATTTATGCTTCACCAAATCGTAGGACTAAACTCGGGAAAGAACACACTATCCAAATATACAAGAGAATTGCCAGAAATCTTACACGAATATTAAACATAATAAAGAAACCAACCGTATTACCAATAGTTCCAAAGTGTATAAAAGAAAACAGACCCTACAGCTGTAAATCGGTCAATAGCTTTTTGAAATGTTATTTGATTTAATGATGATGTTTTATATTTAAATACGAATACGACACCTATTTAAATGGTTAAACCTTTTTCTTTCAAATATATTATCCACTGGTATAGTGTTAGTTAAATTATTTATTTTGAAGAAGAAACAATATTTCAAAAGAAGGAATCTAGTTTTTTAATGTTCTAATATTTTTATTATTTTCTGGACATAACCAAGAATTGCTCATGAACCGAAGGAACAGGTAAATAGCGTATTTAGATTCTGAGAACAATGTAACACTTATTGAAATACAATTTAATATTTAAACAGTTACTTCATGTGTTTGTGTGCATCTTTATCTTTCTCTCTCTCTCTATCTCTGTCGCTGTTTTTCTTTATATACACACATATATATATATATATATATATATATATATATATATATATATATATATATATATATATATATATATGTATTTGTGTGTATATATATATGTGTATATATATATATTTATATATATATAAAGTGGTGTACTAAAAGCGAACTTTTAGGAAAAGTGAAACCTATTAACGGGCCTTTTAACGACCTACCCATCTACATCTCATTCTCTCCGCTGGACTTTTCGACACCGGACTTTTTAGCAATCGGACATTTGCTTGCATTCGGGCAGAATTTTGCCCTGTGTTTCTTCCCCCTACAACTTTTATTTTATTTTTTCAAATTTTAAATCTTGGCCTTTGCCAACTTATCTATCCCAGCGACTTCCTCTGATGATAAGATTTTGATCTTTGAAAAGCCTGGCTTAAGGAAAATTTAACTTGAATAAATTGCCTTTTTTGCGGAATATACCTTGCTCTGAGCAATTGAATTGAATTATGATTTGACTTTTGCTTCTCTAATTCCTTTCCATTCTTCTTCATATATATATATATATATATATATATATATATATATATATATATATATATATATATATATATATATATATACATATATATATATATTGACCGTTGTATTGCTCGTTCTGTAATCTAAATTAACAAGGCCAATAGATAAATGATAGTTATCTCTTTCATAGACAGCTACGTTGATTACTTTCTCAGACAAATTATTAAAGGCAATTAATGACCATCTGGCAATTCCTAGTGAATATTGGATACGAAATCTTATGTTGCACGAATAATCTATAACGATAGAGCAGTGAACTTGTACTGTTTTTTAACATCATGCGATTTAAAAGTTTAATAAAAATTATGTATATGTTCAATATTTTGTCAGTCCAACATATTTAACAAATCTAAATGTTGATTATTTTGGCAAAAATAACAGTCCTATAAAAAAAAACTCGAATCATTAAATCTGTATTTAAAACATAAACAAATATAATACCTACTAGACACTATGGTCGACTGTCTAAGTACTCTCTGTACATTGGGTCTTAGGACAACCTGGCATAAGAATACTTCCCCCTTCAAGTGAACCCTAGAAAAATATTCAAAATAACATAGTATTCAAAACCCAAATACGATTCCCTCGGCCTTGGGTATGACATTTAAAGACCTCCAGTTGTGAGGCATCTATTTAGGAGCTGTGAGGAATGTGGAGTTGCCCGTTTGTTGTCATTGCTCCGAGGTCCACTCTAGCTCAGAGTGGTAGTACCTGTAAGGAACCTATCTATGAGTCAAATAGAATAGACCGGCGCTACTTAATCAAGCTGTCTAAAGTTATTGACTTCCCAACTCAAAATGCACCAACAATTGCTGTGTTAGTGTTGTTACTTTGCAAAACTCAAACATGTCCTGCAAAATGTAAAACAATTCCCCTACGTCCCCCTGCCCGTCTCCTCCCCTATCTCTCTTTTACTCAACCAAACACCGTGAATAAATACTTCAACATATAAAGAACTTGAAGCATAAAAACCTTCACCAAAATGACTTGATTCAACATTAAATAATATGAAAACGGTTTATATGCCATAAAACAAAACAAAACCTAATTTTACGAAAATTACCTTATTCGACATTAAATAACTCGAAAAGGGTTGATATGCCGTAAAACAAAACAAAACCTAAGATTCTCTCGGTATGGCAAACCACTGGATTATACAAGGAGTTGTGCAACTTCTCCAAGTGATGTTTTCTTTTAGTTATAGTACTACGCCGGTTACTTTACCAGCCTTGATGAATTATTGTCCTATAATCTGTACAACCAAGATACTACAAGAATAATATACTATAAAATTGTAAACTGAACCATTTCGAAGAGGAAAATCTATGCTCTTTACCAATTTACTAACTTTAAATTCGTGAGTTTCAAGAGAACTTGAATAAAACATTCAAATGGCTATGTATAATATGTAGATATGAAAAAAAACCTACTCTCATTCCCGGTCCATGGAAGTATTTTAAAATCACCCGAATTCTAAAAATTACTCCCGAATAAGTGCGTTCCACCTATGATTGAACTAAACGTCTTTATATATGATTTACTTTATTCTTGAACTTTTCCAATGCGAAACCCCTTCTTTTCCATCTTTAAATATCCTTTCACTGGACACCTTATCAACGGACATTTACCAACTGGACATACTCCATATCTTTTTACACGTACATTCTCACTCTCCATTATTTAATATTAATTTTTACTTTTCCACTGCCAACTTATCTATCTAGGTAATTCCTCAGATGATAAGATGTTAATCTTTTAAAAGTATCGGATTAAGGAAAGAATAATAAACATGTTTTTACCGAGTACACATCGCATTGAACAATCGAAGCTGAAATAAATTTGTCATTCGTACATGTTTATCCCTCTTTTTGCATATATGTTTATATATATATATATATATAGCCAGTGTAAATCTTACAAAATATCGGTCACGACGGGGACAATATAGTGTGTGTGTCAGGTTATATAATAGTTAATTCAATAAAGTATTTACTATACATTTCCTTAATTGAACACAAAAGTGCATGTAGTAACGAATAGTCTACTATACGACCAGTTCTCTTAATTTAACATCATATAAACATCAGTACTTCAGAGAAACATTACATTTTTCTATTTAAAATCACTTATTACATAGAAAATGTCACAAATCTGTCGAAAAGATTTGATCAATGTATAAGTTCTTACAGATAAAGCTTAAAAATCAAAAGTCATCCGACATTCATTAAATTCAAACATATTTGCTTTATACTTAAATTCAGAAGAAAATAAAACTTACTTAACACTATTTTTGTAAATAAAAGTTCATTGTGCATTATTTTCATCATATCTGTTTTACTTTTTGTTTATTATGTTCAAATCGTGTCGAAAAAAAAACATATTTCAAAGTGTACACATATAAAATACTACATTGTCACCCATCGGTATACTCGTATTAAATACATTTCACGTTTTTTCTTCGTTTTCCTCCTTTACGGATACCAAATTCATGTTATAGTTGTTCATCGATCTTATATCATTCACCCCCGATTTTCACATACACAACTTTATCAGTAATTTGATAAAGTCGATGATTCTTACCATATTTTTGTTATTAAAATATCATTATATTCTATTAAACCATAACTACTTATTATAAAGTAAAAAAATCGAAATAAACTTAGTAATTTAGAATTTATTCAATATTTACTTCCTGGGAATAATATATATATATATATATATATATATATATATATATATATATATATATATATATATATATATATATATATATATATATTGTGTGTGTATTTAGGAAGCATTTTCTCATTTAAGCAAACATCATAAAAATAACGGAATACGTCTGTTTAATTATACTTTTTTAAAATGTTCAATTTTTCTGATGTACACATTAAAAAAATAACAAAAGCATAACAAAAGCATAATTGAACAGACGAATTCTGTTATTTTTAACAATGTTTCCATATATATATACATATATACATATATATATATATATATATATATATATATATATATATATATATATATATATATATATACATATGCATCTCTTTTCATGTATTGAACACAATTTACGTCGGCTGCCTAGAATAGGTTAAACACTCCCACCATTAATGTATTTGTTCATGTTGTTGTAAGACGCCGAAATTTCAATTATGTATAATGATGGAAAATACCTCCAAAACATGTAATTATACAACCCGTTAATAAGAATTCCAAGTTATATTGAATAATTGAGAAAAAAATAAAAATAAAAATTTAAAATAATGAATAATACCAATATGTTTTCATTCGTAGTATAAAGATTTCAAATAAATTTGTCGGAAAAAAATGACAGTTAAAGTAATACAGAGCAGATCAATTAATAGAATAACACGTATTCCACATATTTACAACTAATAAAACATAGAGAAATATAATAAATAAATCAATATTATTTTATAATGTAATAATACACTTGGCAATATTGACAGTTATTGACCAATATTATAATAAAATAATTAATAAAAATGACAGGAAATACAAATACAAATATATATACAAAAGTAGATAGATTTAGAAATGATTAAATAAGTCTGAACAGAACGAAGTATATAATACGATCAGTATTTATGAAGATAATCTAAAACGAAGAGAGATTAACAACGTATTATAAAAAGTAAAATAGAAAATAATAAATATCTATATACTAATGTAAGGATATATTAGCTCCGATGTATAACTTTCATATAACTGTTTGAAAATATTATATCATTACAAGAGACATAACCCACGACAAATGTTATTCATATTATTCTGACCACTATTTTCTTTAAAAATAATTTAATTTAAAAATAATTAACAGATAGAATTGTAATTATTTAATTAATACATATTAATACAATAAGAGCTAATCAAAAAAATATGACACAAACCAAACAAGTTTAAATTAATTAATAAATAAAACAATCATGAAAACATTTTATGGGAATTATTGTACAATTAAAATATTAGGATCTATTTGTAGCGATGTAGTTGTGGTGTAATGTAAGAGAAAAACAATATCGCTTAAAACCATCGAATTAAAATACATGTGACACATTTATAATTTGATACAGAAATATATCACTTATGTTTACTTTTTACTTCGTTGGTATAGAATTTGGGTTTTCAATTTTTACTTGCAGAACATAGTAATTGTAATACTATGTACTTATTATTTTCTTAAATAGTATTGTACTGTAAGTTTTATTTCAAGGTCCGACAGAAAATCCTCACAGAAACGTACTTACGTTGTGGCGAGGATTTGTCTATTGAAGCTGGCGTAAGTAATTATATCTGTATAAAAACATTTGCAGATAGTTCATATTAAATATGAATGAAAAAAAAAGACGAACATATACATGCCTTTTATTAAATTCATAACTAACCATCAGAGTTTAAATAGGTAATAACTCTGCTGGTGTTGAATTCGAAACAATAAAGGATGCTGTATTTCTTTTATTTCAAAAAGAGTAAGCATGAATAGGGAGGTTTATATGAGAAAAGGTAATAAATAGGAACACATCAGACGACAGGCAATAAAGCCATGTCTCTCTTCAAAACAAGTGGAAAAGCACGAAGAGTATATTCTGAGCCATTTTTCTACTATTAATTTCGAGACATAATTACTTGACTTGTTGGAAATGCATATTTAGATAATTAAAATATGCACTAACAAAACAGTTCGTAATAGTTTTCATATCAATATATATACGATCTAAGCTCCGATGAATCAGCCGCACATTTTTTACGCATCATGACGACAGAGAGTGACATTGATCATACGCACAAGGTACACACTGTTAACACATGTCGAATTATGTACATTTCGATAATACTCGCATGAATTCAAAATAACAAAACAGCCTTTTTTGTATTATCTTGACAGTAACCGTATATCTGGGTGGTTATATCAGAAAACAGAATCATATATCCTCTCCTTTCCTTTTTAATGCGATCTGTTTAAGTCATTGACAAATGAACTGAGTTTTGTATATTTATTTCTATTGCTATCGAATTAAAATGATGAAATCATGTGAAACATGTAAAATATAATTTACAGAAATTAAGATTTTCTCAGACGCTAGTACATTTCCTCGAAACTATAGTTATTAATTCCGCTATTCCGCCAATCATCTTAAGTAGTTATGCACAGTATGATCTGTATTCTGAGAAAATACATGTTTGAGGAAAAAATAAAAAGGTTAAAATATTCCTTTAATATACACGGCGTGACGCGATAATCTATTTTATTACATATATTATATGATTATAATAATTTTAAAGGATATTTAATTTAAAGAAATGAAGAGAGATTAGTACGAATACTGTCAGTGCCTTTTAACGAAAGGTTGGCGTATTGACATTCAAGACTGTTGTACATTTTTCTTAAGTTCATATTATTCACTCGTTGTTTTCAAAATCGAAAATGTTAAAATAAATCATTTGAATAGCCAATGAAAACGTTCCGTTCCTTATTTTGGTGGGAAACGTACAGTATCAGACATGCAATAGCAAGTCCTAATAAAATTGAATAATTAGGGTGGTAGAAACATATAGTTATCTTATGAAGTATATTTCATCGTGCCGGTGGGCACTAGTTGTAGTAGATCTGAGCTTGGGAGTAGAAGTCTATCCGACATCATGTCAAAGTTTGAGGAACTTTTCGAGTTAGATATAATACAAACATTATTGAATGAAAATGAAACAAAGGTATATTTTTCCTAAGAATTTGGTTGAATATTAACAGAAGCAGATTCGCATGTACAATATTTTCATAGAAAGTTATAGGCGCCAATAAAACAGGGGGCATCATTTTACTTAACGTTTGATTACCAGTATCGATAAACAGGTAAGCAAACGAAAAATGCAATATCATATCATTTTCCCCTACTTTCAAGTAGCGGTTTCGTTACTTCAGTTGATAGAGTATCAGAGACAAACTACTGGATAGGTTTTGAATCATGCTTTCAATCCATCTAAATGAGTCACAGTGTCGAAGCACGTGTCTTCATCTTAACCTTCATCCTAACCTTGTCACAAATCAATCGCAGCGATGGCTAGCATGGATATTAGTTCGAATTGTTTCCACATCGACAGTATTTTCTTAATCCTTAATGTCTGTTGAAGAGATCGAAAAATGCTCCTGGAAAAGAGAGTTGACTCCAATGGAATAGTCATATCCGGAACAGAGGCGTATTTAATTGAGAGAAAAAGCCTTGCATTTTCAGAAAAGTGTTGTATTAACTGCATCACGTTAGATAGATACCTTGTTGATGAATAAAGTCGAAATTTTCTTAAAAGCTGTTCAGCTTTTTATTGGGTCTGGGACTATGGAGGAAATTGTTATATGTTTATATATATATATATATATATATATATATATATATATATATATATATATATATGCATATATGCATACATATGTATATATATATACATATGTATGTATATATATATGCATGTATATATATATATGTATATATATATATATGCATATATATGTGCATATATGCATACATATGTATACATATATATATACACACATGTATGTATATATATATATATATGCATGTATACATATATGTATATATATATGCATATATATATGCATATATATATGTATATATATATATGCATATATATATATATATATATGTGTGTGTGTCTGTGTGTGTGGGGGTGTGTGTATATGAAACGCTCATCACACAGTATGTAAAGTTTCTGAAAGTAGATACCGCTCGTCTTCTACTAATCCTGAAATACAGGCCGGAGGCTATGTAACAGATCTTTCAATAGAAAGGAAAGTGTTCCTGCTAAGCTCTTTTATGCTTACTACTTTTTGTAAGTGTTCTTTACTTCACTAACTGTCAGGCTCTTTTCATACAAGCCAAACTATTCCCGCTGCGAGCAAACATTATTACTGATGCATTAGAGAAGATGATTGCAGTAAATGTGTATACATGATTTTACAAATAAACCCACACACACTCTCTGTTCCATCTCTTTCGGTCTTTATTCACTCTTCTATATGCTCTCTAACATTCTCTCTTTAGCAAGTTGTATATAAAATATTATAAATGTGTTCTTTATCTGTGAGTCTTTTATGGTCGCCAAGAAAATGAAAAATAACCGTATTCTGAAATATAACTGAACATTTCTCATCGAAATATTTTACGAAAAACGGAATCGTATTTGATTCATTAAGTACGAGCTGTAGCGTAACACAGAACATGAATCAATGTATATTATATATATATATATATATATATATATATATATATATATATATATATATATATATATATATATATATATTAATACATGACGTATAAGTAATAATGCAACCCCTAAATAGAAGATTTTACGAACGGGATCATTAAAATTGCTAAGAAACCGAAACATATACTCGTTCAGATAGTTTAATACGTAAATCATGATTTGGAAATACTTTTCTTTCAAATATATCAGCACATTTTAAGAAGTAATTGAATACCATGGCTTTGTCAAAAAACATATTTGAATTCTTGTGGATTTAATTTACCAAAATATATTATAGATGATTTTATTTAACCAAATAGTTGTCTATTTGTATTCATCAAGAAATATATTTTGATAATTGACAGAAGGCAGTACGAAATATTAAAAGTATACATATATATATACTGGGTGATTCATAAGGCACTTAGCTATTTAAAATGATTACCATATGAAGCACAAACATACTATGAACTTTTTATGAGATTTATCTTACTCTCTAATTACTGCTATTTGTTATTTTAAATTTGTTCATTTATATATTTGTTTCTATATATATTTATTTCATATCAATCAAATATGCTACAAAGAGTCGTAAATTCCTTGCAAAAAATGGAGCTATACATGCAGAACAAAGGTGGACATTTTTAAAATTTGCTGTAATTTAAAACTCCCATGAAGTAATTTGTTGAATAAACTTTCTGTTTTGTATTACCGTATTTTTTAACTTTAGAATTTCAAAATAAATAGCTAAGTTACTTATGAATCACCCTGTATATATATATATATATATATATATATATATATATATATACTGGAGTTTATGTATATGTCTGTCTTTCTGTCTGACTGTCTGTCTGAAGCCGAAACTCCATCAAAGTAGTATGACTATTTACTAAGTCAGCCAGCTTCATTATATACTTCTAAAAAACCGCTGTAAACACTATGCGCATTTCCCAATTAACGTAATCAATTGCTTTTAAACTTCTAATAAATTAGTATCTGCAAATATGCACTCATGATTGTTTTCTTCAGATTCCCACATGTATTTACGCTATGTTGCTCGCTAATAATCTAACTTATGAATTATAATTATTTCTTTTATTATTTATATATATATATATATATATATATATATATATATATATATATATACATATATATATATATATATATATATATATATACATGAAATACGTTACGTAGGTAATATAACTATGACGAAACTGATAAAACTGCGAGCGTTAATCTATTGAATTGTTTCCCTCCCTCCGTTAATTCAGTATGGACGCAGACGGCACGTTATTTAAAATGTAAACAAAGCATTTACCGCTATAGTTTTACTCTTATTTTTGTTTATTAAACTCATGATTTTTTTCTTCAGATTTCCACATGTATTTACGCTATTTTGCTCGCTAATTGTCTTACTTATAAATTATGATTATTTATTTTATTATTTACATGAAATAAGTTACGTAGTTAATATAACTACGACGAAACTGATTAAACAGCCAGGGTTTATCCCTTGAATTGGGCCCTATTCTCCGTTATGGGATTGTTTTTCATTTCTGTCAAAAAACAAACAAACACATTGTACTGGAAAACTATACAACTGGTTTTAGAATCAGATTGTTTAATAAAAATAGGTCATTAAACAAACGCACAGACACACACACATTCTACTGAATTAAATGTAGGTACACTTTATTTCCCAGAGCATTCACATAACTATTCGTATTCACTGTATTTTTTTTGGTGCTTTTTCACTTTAGGACCCGCGCTAACTTTGACCCTGTCGTTAGGATTAGTATCACGGTCAAAGTGGGGGTTAAACTTAGGGTCTAGAGTTAGGGTTAGGGTGTCATGTTTTTCTCCTTTTTAATTAAAAATATTTATATGTATGGGGGAGGATAACAAATATGTGGGGGGGCGGTCACATTTTTTTCTCCTATTCTTAGCTAAAAATATGTCTATGTATGGGGGAGGGTAAAATAAAAAAAATTGATGGCGGGGTCCAAAATTTTGTTTTCTTTCTTTTTAAACTAAAAATATTTCTATTTATGGGAGAGGGTGAAACAAAATGGGGGTAGGGTCGAATTTTTTTTTCTTTAATTTCAACTTAAATTATTCTTGGTCATAAACAAAAAAATAACAATGTCTAACCACCCAAGAAATAGGACTGAGGCTCCATCGGTTTACGCGTGAGCGTTCATTTCGGACTTGGCAGCTTAGCAAAAATATGCGACCGGAGGGAGCATATATTTGCTAGTATATTTAAAGAACATTACTTTGAAAATCTCCTCTTTTATGAAATTAGAAATTAGTGTAAGTGTTTCTTTCACAAGCCGAGGGCATATAAATACATAGTTTTGTACCCAGCCGAGAGACGACAACACTCAGCGAGATAAAGTCGCATTTCGTGTCATCGATCGATGAGAAAAAATATGTTGTAAAACTTATGTGTTCTGATAGATGTCATCTTGTCACAGAACCAAAGGGGACGAAGTCTTTCGTTAGTCGTTGTCAATAACATTCATAGAGTCGGGACTCAAGCATATATCTAATGTGCATATCTAACATTGCTAAAGAGGTAGATACAGCCCGCCCATTGCCTCAATTACACTCACTAGCTGTCTATTAGCTAGGCGCGGGGATATCATCACAGGGTAACTTCAAGTTAGCCCGTGTCTTGGCCTTGTTTTTACAATAGGAAAATGAACCCCGTCTGTCTTTTTCCTTATCTGGAAAACATGGTTGTATTTGCTTGCCAATTAAGTTCACCTGACCGGTCTGGGTCACTCTTATAATGAAAAGTGTAGGGTACAGTTTGGGAGTCTATCCTAGGATGCTGACACAGGAACGTTTACTCGTGCTTAGCGCTAAGAGCAGCTGATTTATCAACAGTTGTATAATGTAAAGCATTAAAAATAACTCTGAACTAATCTCCGTCGGAGTTTCTCGAGATCACAACCTCATAGTTACATATTAGACGTCGGTTTACATGGACCTACTTGTGTGAACTCGGTTTCTCGACTTCTAACTAGCAGCAACTTTGCCCCAATCTATTCATTGAATAATTAGTAATTACTATGCCTGCCCATACAGTAAAATTATCACACCAGGTGTAGACCCCTACAAAATGTTCTTCTCAGTTTAGTATTTGCTTCAGAAATATATAGGGAGTTAGAACTAACCTCAATGATGTAGAATATTTCTTCATATACACTCTACTAGATATTTCACAACTTAGCGAAACTAATCTTACGCCTCCGTCACTAATCGTGTTAATATAACAAACTACCTCTAACTATACCTGGAATACACTGACCAACATGTGCACTGTCTCCGAGTCTATATCCGTAACACTCTACCTTTAACCGTAGAAGAGTTTTTCAAATTCGAAGATCATACCTACATATGCTGAGTGTACCAACCCATCCATAGAAGCATGTCTCACGATACATGAGTTCAATAGAATGCTCACTCTATTAAATGTTTACGTGGACCTGTACAGCTGCTATTGCGCATACGCAGCCAGCATTCCGCGATTTTAACCACTGAACACCGGCTGATTAAGGTAAATATTTGTAGCATCAAGTAACCACTCTAATGGTGTAATTGTGGCAACCAAGATTATGCATACATATATTACTAGAAACTGCATTGCATCACAGAAATGATAAAAGAGACGATTTCTGGAAAATCTCTAATAGTTTAGTGGACAATGAGTAATCAACAATCCTCTCACAATTTAACCACCTTGAAGTTGCTTAAACGATAGCAGATTGGGCTAAATTGCTTACCCAATTGTTTGCCCTAATCTCCACTTTAGACTAAGCTGACCACTCCAGCCTTTAGTTTCTATTAAGTTTACAATAGTGACGGTAATCACATTAGATGATGTAATCATCGCTTCTTCTCATAGTAAGGCTATTAAAAAAACATCGATATGTTTAAGCATTACAAATAGAAATCACCCTTACCATAATTATTTAGAAAATCCACTGCCTAGAGGGCCCCTGTTCCCTCCATAGTCTATAGCAAATTGCTTGAAGATTCTTGCTTCCCTTATAACTGGAACACTGCCCCTGTTGCACATTTTTCAAGAACTCATGCAAAAAGAACTGACTCGCAAAATCGACGCTACATAAACCCTCATGACCTTTTTTTATTATATCTGTTACTTATTCATTAATCTAGCAATAGTTAAACACCTTGAAAATGTTTAATGTTCTTCTGATCAACAGTATGGATTAAGGAAATGCCGTTTAGCTGCGGATTCCCTAATAGTTATCTCCGAACGCATATGCCACACACGTGATACGGCAGGTGAGGCTAGCAGGTAAGCACTTGATATATCTTACGCTCTTGATGAGCTATTCCATGGATATCTTCTAGGGATTCTCAACTCTTCTAGTATCACTTACTAATGTTTACTATAATCAGATATTTCTAGCGAAAACAAAGATCCTGGTCGTTTACGATTGGCGTACCGTCAAACGAAATCATATTAATACTAGTGCGCTGGAGGGGCTGATAATTTGACTTTTATTATGTTTGACATTTACAAACATGTGTATTTGCGGGTAATAGCAGGCTCTACACTTGATATGCAGGCAAATCGAATGAAACCCCATCAACATACTTAGAAAATCAGAATCCTTAGAGAATTAGATTCAGTGTATTGTAGGATGAACTCAATTATAAATGATCGCAGTGAATCTGCAAATAAGCTATTTTCTTTTACAATAATAAGAAACATTGTCAACCAGCGATTATTATATCCGATAGCAAAATTCTAGAGTGACTAACGTTGAAACTGCTCATGTTAAAATTATCATGCAATATGACATAGAATAAGTATTTAAACGATGATGCTAAGTTTGCTGCAAATAAGTTAGGTTCCTTTTACCTGGATACTGTTATCACACATGTCAAAGATCTATATATGTAAACATCCACAATTCGACTAATTATATAGTTGTGTTGAGAAATTTGGGCAAGTTTACTAACACCGAACCTTTCTCTCTCTTTCTCTCTTAAAAAACGTGCAGGAAAGAGTATCAAACCTAAAAAGTCATGCAATTTCTGGCAATCTTTAGTCCGTTTCGCATCGGCACAGTGTTGTATACTTTTATTTGTTCTACATTAACTTCTACGGAATGTGATTCGATAAACTCAATACACACACACATACTCAACGAAACTACATCCAACCCACTACACTAGCAGCAAAATGTCCCCCTTCACTGTAGACTTCCATAGATGCAAAAAACATTGTTTTTTTTTCGGACCGCTTGCCTTTGGAATTCTTCGACAGAACAAATGGGAAGGAATTAAAATGTAATGTACACACACATATTGATGTCAAACTTCTCATGTCATGCTGCAACACTATAACTTTCGCTCTTATCACAGTAACCTCTTACGTCGGACGTACAGTAAATGAATAACATTGTTAAATCCGATTTCAAGCACCTGAATTACTTACTGTTAAATGGGCTTGGCTTTAATTGACTTCTAGCAAAAAGTAACACATGTTTTTATGGTTAACCATATGTTAATCAATAAAATGATATATAATGATTATTTCTAGCGAGAAGTTTGCATGTTATCATAAGCTTTTGTTGTAAAAAGAAAGAAATGTAATAAATAAACGCGTGCAGAAGCCAGTAAATCGGCAGATTCTTTCAAAAGTTTTAACGTTTTGTAGTAACGTGTGATCGCTTTGTGTTGTGAGAACATATTTAATACTTCTACTAAAAGAAGGAGCAAAGTGTAGTATTTGTTCTGAACTAAGTATAAATTCGTAATAATGTATGTACGCGAATGCCGCCATGTTGCAAAGCTGTTCGGTAATTATCATATTTTACTCCATTCGAAAATGTAGGATAACGTATACGGAATAGCGGAAAAAACAGTTGGCAGTTTACATTCGAAAAAGTAGTGAATATCCTATGTTCACTTGAAAAATATGAGTAAGAAATTGTGATAAACTATTTTTTTAAAACATCTATAGTTGCAGGATTGGCTTTGAATGACGTTTCGTGTATTAAATATTCACTCCGATATTCCATTAAATCTCGAATACAGTTAGAACATCGGTTACTGTAAAGGACGTTTGAGTAGATAAGTGTAAGAGAGTATAACTCTTTGCCTTCTTCTTTATGGAATACGTAGTTTCGAGCTATTCCGCAATAAATGTAAGACCATTTTAAACAAGACGAAATGTACTGATATTTTCTGGAAACATGAATTTAAGTGATTAGTGGAACAGATTAGCAGATGAAGCTTTTAGTTTTAAATCTGTAATATCCAAAGCGACAACGGAAAACTCGACTTTATTTTATTATATAGATATATTCATACCAATATAACGTAATTTTCTAGGGATATTTAAAAAATTAACACGAATTTTGCGAGCATATCTACAGATTGTATCATTTATCAATCTACGTCAAAATAATTACTCAATTATAATTACGTTTGACATTAGTCGACACAATTTTTTACATGACCTCACTTATCGAATATTGCGTGACCTACAACTTTTAAACACATGTAAGGTAATCTGTGTTTATATCTTTTATCATTCTTGTTTCCTATATCAATCGATATCATAAGCATTCTCTAATTTGCCTTGCGTTTTTTTTATTTATTGTTTCAACAATAAAGATTCCCTAACCTCATTATGCGAATGTTGCGTGATCTACACCAAATAACTCCCCGGAATTTATTTCCCTAAATTGTAATTTCAATTTTAAATTTCATTATTATTTTCACATAAGACAATTTATCTGTATAACTTATTTCATTTGGTATACACAACACTGCTACATGATAACACAGCTGCTATTAATTAAATAAATAGAAATAGAGAGGCTATTATAGAGGAACATCAATATTGTAATTGGAAATGGTTTTCGTTATTTCATGAACGGATATATTTAATATGAATAAGGCAATACATCTAGCTAAAACATAACTGTTTCAGGTCTACATAGATATTAAACGAGGTGAGGAAACTGGATAAGATCCAATATGTGTACTTATATTTATTTTTTTGAATATATACATGTTAATATTTTTATGAAATTAATAAAGTAATTAATAACAATATGTGTGACTTCAAGTTAACAAATAATTCATCCCCAGTAAAAACAATTACAAGAAAATTATATATATATATATATATAAATATATATATATATGTATATATATATATATATATATATATATATATATATATATATATATATATATATATATATATATACTTAAATAAATTTTTCGTAGTACAAAATTTAATAATTGCAATAATATTTAATAATTGCGATGAATGCAGACGTTTGGGCCATTTTTGGAGAAAGTAGAATGAAATTGAACCAGTGTAAAAACGAGGGGAAATTAAAAAAAAATTAATGAATGTACTAAGCCGGCGTTCGTCCACACTCATCAGAGTATTAACGTGGAAGTAATTAAATACGACTAAAAACTTGAAAGAAACTTATAATGAAAACTACTGACAAGTTTGGGAGAAAAAGAATTGGGAAGGAGGGTCACAAGTTGATCACATTAAGTCCTAAAAGCCACTCCTTTTGTTTACAAAGGAAAAGTTTGATTGACTTGATATATATGACTTCCCGAACTTTGAGGTGGAATAGAGAATCCGATCTACTTGTGACAGAAAACCAATCACTAGTGTACATCGACGCACATTCGGCGCTATTTATAAGATGGTCAGCAATAGCAGACCCGGATGTGTTGACTAAATTATTCAAATTATTTAGTCGGCCCGGGCGTATGACAGGGGGATGTGTTGTTTCATTCTAGATTCAAAACTATTTATTCTGGATTCAAATATATATATATATATATATATATATATATATATATATATATATATATATATAGTTTTTTCTAATCCCATGGTCTTTGTAAATTATTTGTTTTTATTTAATTCCTTTGTTTTTTTAATATAATTTGTATTTTATTTGTTCACTTCAATCACACACATCTTTTTATTATTTGTTATATACTATTTATTGTTAATTATGGATAGAGGTATTTCATTGGAAGGGCTGATGCAATTAAAGTGGTTCTTTCAACCGTGCTACAAAACTTATCACACCTGACAGTACTATATATATCTACAACGCCATTATCGGCCCATGCATAGAGTATTGTCGTCACACTTGGGCTGGTGCTCTATACACCGGCATCTCCGTTTTAGACAAGGTCCAAAAAAGAGTATATGGTCTAACAGGTTCCTCACGATCTACCAAGCCTCAGCCCTTGTCCCATCGTCACAATGTTGCACTATTTTGCTTGTTTTACAAGTACTTCAATAGAATATGTTCTCATGCGCTTACTGACCTGGTGTCCCCTCGATATAAATACACTCGACCAACTCAACAATCATCTAAATCCCATCAATTCACTGTGGATATATAATACTTGCAATGCCTCTACTTCAACGGCTCCTTTCCCCGAGCTGCTGGCCTTTGGAACACCCTCCCTGTTTCTCTAACTGTACCGGCATGCATAACTTTAAAACTAATGTGAACAAGCATCTTGTTCTACAGCTCTCAATAAAGGATGAGCCCCGAATCTTTCACCCTAATTCTCAGTAGCCCATTACGTCTACAGTTGCAACTTGCTTTGTTTATGGTGAACTAACTTAAAACACAAATGGTATCATGTAATCAAGGCTAGACAAAATAAGACAGTCCATGTTTATAAACATAATACATTTGAAATAATACTAAGGGAATAATGACAAATAATACACTTCTTAAAACGAAATAATCTATTAAACAAAAGAACAAAAATGTGTAATTTAATAAAATTATACATGTTTGTTATTTTGTTTAATAGATTATTTCGTTTTAAGAAGTGTACTATTTGTCATTATTCCCTTAGTATTATTTCAAATGTATTATGTTTATATTAAATGGTAAGCTTATTTTTAGATTAAAAGTTGTGATTATTTAGACATTTCTATATCTTAATCTCGTGTGTGTCATCATGTGTTGATTGTATCTAGACTTGAAAGTAATATAAACTTATTTGAAGCTTAAGCTTAAGGGGTCTTAACAATACAATGGCATTCAGTGAATCTTGATTTATAATTGTCTTATACTTTAAAATAAAACACGGTTTCGCACGTGTAATTGCACAAAATAATGGCAACAGTCAACCGAACATTGCTTCATTTTAAGAGTTAACGTTTAACAAGAAAATATTTCCATAATTATCCATGCCTATCTTAATATAAATAAGGAAATATGCACATATGTATATATGTAGTCATAATAATCTATTAATTAATGTGCGTTTTATAGAAATCACATTTATTATCAATTATGAATTATGATTATGTATATTTAATGATGTATTATGTCATTTACATATGATATTGATGTGACTCATCTTTGTTCATGGAAATCTGAGTGATGAGATTTTTAAAATTGATGTCTGTGGAATCAGTGTGCATCCTGCCTATGCAAGGAACATGTACTCAGACGAGCCAAGTTTGGGGGCGTATTCTCTGCCGAGGCATAACGCGACATGGCCTGACGTTTTATCAGACTCCATCCTAGTTAGCAAAGTATCTCAGCTAATGGTTCAAATAAGCTTCGCGCCTCTATTTCCCCCCTTAGAAAGTGCGTTGCTTGTGTTCGGCTCTTGAAACAACCCGTAGCTAATACCTAGTTAAATGTGGAAATGTCCTACTAACCATAGAATTTAGCATCTTATTTTTCAGTAATATATGTATCATATCTCAACCATGAATGTGTACATATAGTGTTTGTAAATACGGAAACGTCGATCCATTGACTGTTAAGTAGGTTTTACCAATAGATTGAATGTGGTATTTTTGTGAGTGAAACTAGTTTAGAGAATAGACCAAGAGGACGATAGCCGCCCCCCCCCATTTGTAAAATTTGTAGATATTTTTATAACAATTTAAAGATAAATAATATATATATATATAATATAAGCATTAGGTTGTCCCGAAAGTTCGTGAACACTTGTGAAATATTGCATTTTTATGCAAATTTTATTTTTTTGTTTGCGTTTATATTGCTATGTTATCTTAATCTGTATATTTCAGATTCCCAATGAAAAACATCGAGCTGCGAGTTTTGATTCGTTACAACCACATGTTTACGAACTTTTGGGACAGCCAAGTGTTTACGAACTTTTGGGATAACCAAGTGTTTACGAACTTTAGGGGCTACCAAGTGTTTACGAATTTTTGGGACAATCTAGTATTTTCCACTTTTTAAGTTGTAAATAATATTGTATTCGGTCTCAATTTTCGATAGGACATCGCATCAGTTTCATTTCATATATGTATTAGTAAATTATGTTTACGTACATAAAAAGAAATCCATGGACACATGTTTCTGGTTATCAGTCGTCATCAGCATGTCTAACCTGGGCAAATATCTAATTTACAGTATCACTGTCTGCAGTCTGGCGTTATACTACCAGACAACACCTTTCTGAAACATATACTATGTTTTCATCATAATGTTACATTATTTTTTGTTTTTACTGGCGATAGAAACATAGCCGTTTACTTAGTATTTTCCACTTCCTTGTTTGCAAATAATATTGCATTAGGTTCCTCCTTTTATTAGGACTACATTTTTACCAGTCGTTTTTTATTGTGCTTTAAAACACTATTTGTAAATATTCATTCATCATTAAACAACATTTCTGTAGTTTAACTTAAAGTCTAGGTTTTAAAAATATTTATTTGGAAAAAGTACATTTCAATGATAATCATTACAAAATACATGACTTGTAAAATATCAGTATAATTATAGTTTTATAGTAAACAAATAATAACTCTAAACATATTATTGTTATTGTTCAAAGATAATAAAGAAATACCCATTGTGTTGGAATAAACATCAAACGTGTGAATTGAAATAACCTTCAAATAGTGCTTACTAATGAAAACTAGATCAAGTACTACTGACCCTATCTATTTAAATACTACCATTACATTCAGAATTTTTTCGAACAGTAATGTACGTTCATGAAGGGCATTATTGTCAACAGAAAAGAAAACTATTACTATATTCAGTGTGGCAAAATAAATACACTAACTTTACCAAATAACGACGTTTACAACATATTTTAACGGTTACTACAACCTTTAAAATATAAACATAATTAACGAATTGAATATCGGCAAATGTATTTGTTATCTATAATTTTATCTTTGTATGTACAAATGATAAACTGTTATTTGATACAAGCAATTGTAAATAAATAGCAATTTGTTAACATAAATACAAAGGTGTATATATTATATTTGTTCATTTTTAAAAATTTCGTTTGATTATAAATTCCACAACTATCATAGTATGTGTGTATATGTATACACACACACATGCACTCATATATACATATATATATACATATATATATATATACATTTATATATATATATATATATATATATATATATATATGTATATATATGTATATGTGCATGTAAATATATATATATATGTATATGTGTATGCAAGTATATATATATATATATATATATATATATATACGTATATATATATATATATATATATATATATATGTATGTATATATATTTATTTTAAAATGTATTATTATATCATTGCCGCGTGAGTTCTACCCTGCTGATTACAAGGTTCTCGTTTTCAAATCCAATGTGAAAAAAGTATTGTTATAAAACCCCCGCTAAAGAAGCAACCTTAGTTCATACTATAGATTAGTGTAAGTACTCTCATAGTATATCTCATCTATTTACTGGAAATTATCAACTTCGCATTACTACTTATTCTCGATTTGTTCCATGCTTCATAAGTAGTGAAACAGTTGGAACAAATATCATCACCTTATCATGAAGTACGATTTTATCAGTATTAGATATGACCTCTGATGGATAAATATGACACTATGACCGTTTCGAAATGGAAAATTGAATTATATTTCCCTAAACCAATATGACGATGCTTGACATTTAACTAAACCCAACTTACAAACCTCACGTATAACTGCGTTAAAATTTTAAAAAAAATTCATGGATTTTCCTTAAGATGTAATAAGTTAGAAATATGATTGTATAGATGTTCACGTAATTCCTACTGAATGGTGATTTTTTTTCTTCGTTTAATGAAGTTTGTGTTTGAAAGACAGAACTCCTCATGAATGTCTATTTATTTTGAAATAAATGTTTGAAAATTGTTGCCATGGTTGGTTTCAGAACGATTACTTTACGCTTTTTGATTGCATATACTATATAAGATCTTGCTTTAGTATTCGACACCTGAGCGTATTCCTCTTAGTTGGAAGATTTTTTATTTATATTTGTTCTACAAATATATAGAAACTTTGATGCTGTCACACCCTCACTTGGTAAGTTTTTTCGTGTCACCTAATTATCTACGAAGCGTATACTTTATTTGGCAGACAGACTTTTAGTGGCAACTGTTTTGGTCGAACTGCTATACTTCGATAATTAATTTATGCTTCCTGCTTTTATAATACTTATAGCGTGAACGATTCAAATAAAATATCAATTAACATGTGGTCTACTCCTAAATATTGTTGTCATGTTTTCAAAGTAGTCTAAAAACAAACAAAATAAGAGTGTCAGTGCGTTTACCCTTCTTAGTATAGCCAGTTGTCTATGAGCAGATATCGGTTGGCCAATCTTGTCATGTGGCTATATATTTTTTCGTAATATTTGAAAGAGAGGATATAGGTAGTTGCGTTTAGAAATGTGATTAACATAATGATTAGGTGGAAAATACTTAATAACAATTTAAACAATTATTATTATTAAGAAAACACTATTGTAATCATGTTCACTGCATTATCAACAGTTCTGAAAAACTCTAGAGGGTTGAACAAGCAGGAGCAATTGTAAATAGTATATAACTTTGTAAAACAAACAATAATATAGATGGGGCAAACTAAGTAAATCCTTCGAAAACTAAGGATAGACAAATTAGTAAAGGACAGACAAATTAGTAAAGGATAGACACATTAGTAAGAATCGTTAAATTTTAGATTCACTGTCTTGCTAGAGAAAAGCAAGAATACTTGGTTCGCGCCATTATCGTTTTGTGCTAGAGATCATTTTCCTTGCTAGTCTTAATGGCAAAACATCATCCAGATTATTGTCTCAGAAATCTCACAGAAATAAAAATCAGCCTTAATCTACGAGACCTGAATGGTAAACGGAGCGTGTTAGAACGCATCATTAGTGTCCATGGTGATCGAAAGAAGCCCAGCATTGAAGATGTTGATGGACTTGGAATAAATATTCTAAACATTAGTTGTCTTATACGTTTATTTCATCTTCTGTAAAAGTGACATTAAAGTGTGCAAAACGCTTTTGCTCGCGTATTATTCAAGTAATTTGAAATTACTATTGCTGATGTAGTAGATAATGTTTATCGCAAGACAATGAAATATACCTAAAACTGATATATATATATATATATATATATATATATATATATATATATATATATATGTATTCGTATCATAGTTACTAGATATTCGTACTATGATGTATAAGCCTACATTTAGAAGATGTTTTTTGGGGTCATAGTTATTACCTTTTCAGAGCGTAGGTGGGTGGATTACCTAGTATTATATGATATTCTATTGTGCATAACTTTTAAGGAAGTGTATAGTAAAACACCGCAAGACATCTGCGGATCTTTAACTGTGTTGTCGTCTTGTTCTTTTCTATCAAGTAAAATTCATCGTTTTTCTCTTCTTTTCCTCGACGACATCGGATAATTACATACTAAAATATAGTCATATTTTCTATATTTTTCCCCCGAAATTTGAAAGCTAAAAACTTTCCGCAAAAACATTAATTTTACGCAATTATGAATAATTTCGAATAATTTCATGGGAGAAAATATATAAAAACATTCTAATCTTAGAGATAATTACCAAAACTGCAAGGCAAGTTATTAACTTTCTAAAAAGGTTGTGAAAAATGTTATTATAGTTTTTTTTACTATACATTGAATTATTTAAATAGCTTCAAGTCTAGTCTGATAAACGAGTAGATCATCCGGTTGCTATTGTTTGTAATTGCTCCTGTTGACATCCTTCAAGTGAATAGTTGCAGTTCAGCGGTGCACAACTACACTTATATATATATATATATATATATATATATATATATATATATATATATATATATATGTATATATATATATATATATATATATATATATATATATATATATATATATATATATATATATATATATATATAATAGAACAAGGGATATGATCGACATTTAAGGTATATCTGTAACGGAAACTATTAGGTCGTTCTACACATTTTGAAATCCGATAGTAAGTGTGAATATTAATGATTGATGGCGGTGTTCATATCAAATTACCCGGCACTATCATTCCAAGCTTAGATAGTTTTTTTTTACTGTTGTAGGATATTTAATAGAACGTAGAATGGGTAAAAAAAAAGTTTCGTTATAAATTTATATACTGATATTGTTGAACAGAAATAATTATGACTGCTGATTTGGAGTTGTCCGTTAAAACTATAACGTTTTCAAAGTACGTATGTGTGATGTGATTCCGTATTTGGAAGATGATGACGTGTGAGGCGTGCGGCTAATTAAAATGTAAAATGTTAAAACTTTAAATGTTACAATATTTAGAGACGGTGTAAGTGATAGCTATAAAGGTATTACTAGATCGCTACCTTCACGAGTTGATTGCAAACGATGGCTAATTGAAACAAATGCTGAAATGTAATTCAATCTTGAATTACTACTGACACAGTTTACTTGTCCTAATATCTTGGCCTAACTAGTTAGCTTACTAACGGACAGCAGACGTAGACTAATCTTTGTCACCTGTAAACCACTGACATATTTATCTCTAATATTTATAATTCACTGCTTACAAATATCTATTTTACTTTAAGCATATGTTTTTATACATACGCATGTAATGTATGTGTATATGTGTGTGTTTTGTGTGTGTGTGAGTATTTACGTTCATCTTGCGTATATCTGAAAGAGTGAGCGGAGGAAATCTCCCAACTGTCAGATTATCAAAGGCTGTTACATCACAGATCACGCATGCGCACGCCTGCGACCTTTTGGGAGTCTTTTTTTTATTGTTTTGCTCGATTCTGTTGACCGCTTAGAGTTGTTCAATTGAATTCTTGTTGCGTGCACAACTCTGTGTTGCGTGGTTGTCAGCAGATGAAGTGCTGGCCCGGTGGAAGTATTAGTTGCGGCAAGCACCGAGTTGCACAGGTGAACGAGTGCAGAGTCGAGATGTTGGATTTGTTCGAATCGGATTAGTTAGGATGAAGTAGGATTAGATCAATGGGTCGCCAGAGACAATGATATAGTTTGTGTTGTATACATCTAGCCATATGTACACAACATACGATTATATATATATATATATATATATATATATGGTTTTGTATGTGTGTGTATAAAAACACCAATATATACACATAGTATACCTAATAATACACACACATATATATATATATATATATATAAATATTACTATTTTATATATATGCACAGCTATTATAAAATTATGAAATAATTAACTTCCTGAACTGAAGATTGCGTAAGCAGTAAACATCGATATGTGTAGGTAATAGATAATCAATATTTCTTTATAAAATAATACTATATATATATATATATATATATATATATATATATATATATATATATATATATATATATATTTGCAAACAAAGAGAAAATCTCCTCGGGCTTAATGTTGTTTCTATTTGACTGAACTTTTTTCTTTTTTTTTTTTTTTTTACCCCTTTCCCCCGCTATAATTCTCATAGCATCTTTTTATATTTTTTATACATTACCTCGATATTTGGCTCTGTTGAGCGAGGTACGAAACCGGTCAGCTGCCCTTTCATCTTTTTAATTTCTTAAATTCATTATGAATAATAAATATTGTCTCTTCAATGCTATTTTAAAGTTTTGTACGACAAAGAAAATATTTAAATACTTCAAGACTAGGTACAAACCCGAATTAATCAGTAGATTAAATTCTCTACTTCAGATTAAAAGTAAATTAAGAACTGCTCGGGCTAACGAGACCTTCCTCCATTCTTGCTTGAGTAATAAAGTTTGTCCCCCTTTTATTTCATTTAGAATTAAGAGGGCAAAATTACATCCTGGACAGAAAATTGAAAATGCTTTCATTTCCAATTTTTTGTCAAAGCTTTCTTGCGACATTGCACGACTCACTAAAAAATACCACGAGTCATGGAAGGAATCTATAGGCACTTTGTCGTTCTTTGACAAAATCAGATTTATGCGATATGTTGCGGTTATTCACGAACGTAGCCTTTCTAGGTTAACGTTAAAACATCAGAATAAACTGAAACATTTAATTTTTAGAAAGTTTGGCTGTTCGACGAACCCGAGTTTTAGTCAAAACGTCCTTAATATTTCTTCTACTCAGTTGTCCCCACTTGAACTTAACATTCTTTCCCATGGTTTAGACTTCTGTATTCCTCCTACAAATACTAAACGTGAAGAAATATATTCTGAATTTGAAGTCCTTTTTGCTCAACTAGCAAGACTTCAACCTACATCCGACTCTAAGGTTAGTGATCTTAAGGCAAAGTTGAATGACTTCGCACATTCGTATGCGGGTACACCTATTTCGTTTTGTGAATCAAAATGGCGAAGTGAACATTTCCGTACCATCAAAGCACTTCGCAATAATAAATCTTTGGTCATCACAAAACCTGATAAAGGTTCAGGGGTCGTTATACTTAATCATTCTGATTATGTCAATAAAATGGCGACTATTCTTGAGGACACCTCTAAATTTATTCAGTTTGGTCCGGTAGATACACTTGACTTCACTGTATCTATCGAGACTAAATTCCAAAAACGTTTAGTTAAGTGGGTAAAGAGTGGAGCTCTTCCCACTAATATTTCTAAAATAATTAGACCCACGGGTTCTATTCGACCCCGTTTGTATGGTTTCCCAAAAACCCACAAAACTGGGGTACCATTAAGACCAATATTATCGATGATAGGGTCTTCCCAACACAAGGTAGCCAAATGGCTTGCCACTATTTTGGAACCAGTGTTGAAACACTATAGTTCATTTTGCATTAAAGATTCTTTTTCATTTTCTAACTTTATGCAAAATTATTCAGATACTGATAAATTTATGTGTTCTTTTGACATATCTAGCCTGTTTACCTGTGTTCCCCTTCTTGAAACGATTAATATATGTGCTGATGCCTTATATCGTGGTCAACTGCCCATTCCTCCTATTCCTGAAAATGTTTTCGTGGAGTTGATGAAATTTGCTACGATGTCCGTTGAATTCAGTTTTGACGACATTATGTACAGGCAAATTGATGGTGTATCTATGGGCTCTCCCTTAGGACCAGCATTGGCCAATATTTTTGTTGGTTTCCATGAAAAAGGTCTCCTATCTGGTCCAAATAGACCAGATATCTACTTTCGTTATGTTGACGACACCTTTTGTCTGTTCAACAATGAAACGGAAGCGGACGTTTTTTTTACGTCCCTTAACAATATTCATCCAGCTCTTAAATTCACTATTGATAAGGAAACTAATTCTTCACTGCCATTCCTTGATGTATTAGTTAATAAAGTTTCCTGTGGTTTCTTAACATCAGTATATCGGAAACCTACCTTCACTGGTCTTTATACTCGTTGGAACTCATTTTGTACCACAAAACAAAAAATTAATCTTATTAAGACCCTTACCCATAGGGCCTTAAAGATTTGTTCGAAGACCGAGCTGGATGAAGAAATTAAATTTATTACTAAGACCCTCTGTAACAATGGCTACCCTTTAGACATTGTACAATCTACGATTAAAACAAAAATATTACATTTTTACAAAAGCAAACCGGCTTCTGTACCTTGGCTTGGCTTCGCCTACCTTGGCTTGGTAATATTAGTGATAGATTCGCCAAACAAATCTCTTTGTCTGTACAACAATGTTATTTTGCTGCGAATACGCGTGTTGTTTTTTCCTCTCGTCCAATCTTAACTTCTATTCGAAAAGATGTCCTTCCCCCACATCATAATAATTCCATTATTTATTTATTTAAATGTAGTTGCTGTATGCACTACGTCGGGATGACGTCACAGAGATTGGACATCCGGGTCAAACAACACGTGCCCACAAAAATTCGCAATGGAAATTATTTACCAACTGATGATTTGAATAATACTTATGACTCGTCGATAGGTCAACATCTCATAAATAATCGCACCTGTGCCTCTAAATTCAGTGTCGACTTATTCTCCATTCTTAGTAAGTCGCACTCCCCTTATCATCTCAAGATCTTAGAAACAATTTATATTAAGTCCTTGAGACCTTCTCTTTGCAAACAAAGAGAAAATCTCCTCGGGCTTAATGTTGTTTCTATTTGACTGAACTTTTTTTTTTTTTTTTTACCCCTTTCCCCCGCTATAATTCTCATAGCATCTTTTTATATTTTTTATACATTACCTCGATATTTGGCTCTGTTGAGCGAGGTACGAAACCGGTCAGCTGCCCTTTCATCTTTTTAATTTCTTAAATTCATTATGAATAATAAATATTGTCTCTTCAATGCTATTTTAAAGGTTTGTACGACAAAGAAACTATTTAAATATATATATATATATATATATATATATATATATATATATATATATATAATTGGAGAGGATACAAACATATTTTCCCTTTTCTTCCAAGAAGGATTCATTATAACGAAACAATCTTTTATTTTATTATTTATTTATATTGTAAGCTATAGTTTCCTACACGTGTTTCGCAGACACATTGAAAGGCAGTTCATCAAGGGAGATACAAATCTAAGATATTGACCTCAACAACTGACAATACCCTACAGGGAATTGATCCAGCTGAAATCACTTAAGAAAGACAAAAGGAAAACACGTTCAAAAGACAGCTCACACCACTCGGTAATATGTGGTAGTTAGTATGTGTTCTCGCAAAAATCAAGTCCGGTGCAATCCAAAAATTGGAAAAAAATGGAAAAAAGGAAAGAAAGAGGGAAACCACTACATCCGGCCAAATAGATATCCATATATATATATATATATAGTTAGCTATGAAAATATACTTATGGAAATTAAGCTACTCAGAAGTGTCCGCGTTTCATCCCCGGGGCAATCTTCAGGCTAATATTATATATATATATATATATATATATATATATATATATATATATATATACATTACCTTTGACAGTTGTAGCTCTGACTTGGAGTTGACGAATAATTTGTTTTCTAGAAAGTCACGCCACTGCCATAATCAAGTATTGGAATCGTAGAGAAACACTGCACAGAAAGAGTGAATGGCGGCGTTAGACTAGCCTTTTATCAAACAAACGGCGCCACCTTAAATATCTATCAAATGCGATATATATCAGAGAGACATTTTTTTTTTTAAATGCAGACATACGAACAAATATATAAGCCCGGAACTGATAAATATATAAATACATGAATAAATACATGAATAAATATATAGACTGATAAGACAAAGTTTTTTTATTGTAGCAATAATATATTGAGTGAAGAGAATATTGATCATTGCGTGTTAATAACATTTCTGTAATAGTGTCTACGGAGAGTAAAGCAACAAGCAAAACGGTTCCGGAAATGATATGCGTAATTAACGTTCAAAATAACGGTGTTCTATTTATTATCGAAGGTAAGTACCGCCGAGTCTAGCCACTGCAAAGTTGGACGATGCCTTGGGAGAGCGCCATAGAACAGGCCGTTTTCTTTTTTCTTCTATCGGCCCCACGGAAATAAATCTGAACATGAACAGTACTGACCAAAAATTATTACGAGCTAAGTTTTTAGTCTTCTTTATTTTGTTTTACTATCTGTGTCTGCCTCTTATTTTTACATGATAATTTTTACTTTTATTCAAATTCTGTTTGTTCAATTATTTGTTTACGCCACTCTATCTTCTTCGTAGCTTTTAATTTGATAAATAGTAAACTAATGTCTCTCTACTGGTTTTAAAATTCGATTTTCTTGTAGTTAAATGTAAAGAGAAATGGAAAAATGGTAAGCAAACATGTTAGAAAGAAAAAGTTAACACCACCTTCGATATACAACCCCCCTTTACTTCTCACCTCTCTTCACTTACTTTTTAGATGTACACTGTATGATTTTCTTAAGACGGCAATTTGCAAAGTAGCCAGAGTTAAATTAATGTCAGTCACATGGCTGTTTAAATGAAATAGACCCACGATAGTTTTCAGCAGAGTTTCTGTTCGTTTAACTGTCTTAAATGTTTTTGGCATTTTTGTACTAATTTCTAATCATGCTATCAAATTCACTTATATTTACTGTGTTTTGTAAATATAATGTTGAGTTTCAACTTACCCCATCGTCTCAGAGCCGTCATTGTATAAATAGTTAACTAGTTTTTCTAAGTTGTTACCCTACTGGCTGTCTATTTCTTATCTGTACTAACTTGTGACTGGAAACATATATTTAAATTTTTGTTCACTCTGTTAAGTGTATAGTGTACTTATTATATCTACATATATACATGTATATATTTATATGTGCATATGTGGATGAAAAAAACATACCTGTGCGGGCTCGGAAATATCCGACTAGTATTAGTGTTGGATCCGTAGACCTTGTCAGGTCATCTATCTAAGAGAAGAAAAACTTTAATAATAAAACATTGATACTAACTACTTACGTCTTGGCAGCAAACAGTTTGGGAGGGAGGCCTTCGTAGTCTTGATCGACAACCTTCCCAGGGCTGGAATCTCGAACAAAGTATCCAGTTCGCAAAACTATAATAACTTAAGAAGTAGATGGGCTCTGCCTATCGCCGGGTCTTCGCACTCCTACTCTGTCTATTAGCCAGGCGTTAAGGTACAAGCACTGGGACGCTCCTAAAGTCACCTAGGGATTAGCCTTGTTTCCTGACTAAGGCAATGGACGCCGCTTCTCTTTCTCTCTACCTGGACAACTTGAGGAAAGGTGTTTCTCACTAAGTCTTACATTACTAGTTTGGGTCGATCTTGTTCCGACAGGTTTAGGGTACAGATTAGTCAGATTGTCTGGCTGCTGTTTCCGACTGGTAGTTAGGATACCTGACTCTTAGATAAGCATGGCTGCTTCGTCAACAGTTGTATTATATCGTGGGTAAGTGTACTGCCATGTCGCGCATTTAAAGGGACCCTACAGTTATCCCCTATGCACTAAGTCACCACTAATGGGCTGATTGTGTAAGCTTATTGGCATAAAACAAGTACCCATATCGCACTTCCCACTCTATCTCAAAACAAACATGACTACAAAACACAAAAACAAACCTGAGCCAGACACCCAACAAAAAACATCTTCGCCTCCGCTCTTGAGGCTCGCATACACAAATATCCGGGGACATAGAACCAATATTAACGACGTTAAACCTGTTCACCTGACAACTCCCCGAATATCCTAGCACTAAGTGAAACGAACCTTCAATCCTAAATCTCTTCTCAACCCTTTGACATGACTGATTACCTTCCACTCTACCAGAATGACTCTGACAAACATATGGCCGGGCTAGGAGTTTATATTCGGAACATTCTTTCTTTTGACAAGAGAACATAAGTTAGAATCACATGACCAAGCCTACATGTGCTTTAGATTGACCTTACATAACAGAGTTAGTTACATATATTTCCTATATCGTTCCTCTTCGACCTAGGACTGTACCCGGAGTTACTCTGTCCCTGAAAGCTTAGATAGAGCACTCTCGCTCGACTCGAATGCCTAAATACATGTATTTGGGGATTTGAATGCATACCACCGAGACTGGATGTTATTTTCCAGCGTTACTGATGCAGCTCGGAACTTTACGTTTAATTTCTCTTCAACTCACGACCTCTCACAGACTGTCACTTTTCCGGACCGCCTTCCTGATCGTGCCGACCAGCAAGTCTCATTTCTCGACTTGTTCCTGACCTCACTACCTGAAGCTTGTGTAGCGAATGGCCATAGCCCGCTCATAAACTTTGATCACGTTGTGGTAATAATACTTATCACCTTAAATACTAGTCCAATAGCTGATCAGCCGTTGCTTAAAACGACGAGAAACTGTGAGTAGGGTGATTTTGAATCTCTCAAGGATCACATCAGCGACGCCCCATGGGGTGACACATTCTTGCTCTCTGCTGTTCAGTGTGCAAATGATCTAACCGAATGGATCAAAGCAGGCATTGATACTTATGTCCCTACGTGAAAATTATTCACCAAACCCCACCCTGCTACATGGTTCACCTCAAAATGTGCAGCTGCTATTGCTGAGAGGCAGAAGACATTCCGGAATGTTGGCCGCCATAATACAGACATTTATAGAGGCAGGCAATGATTGCAAAATAATGATAGATGAAGCAAAGTGAAGGTATTCAAATATAACCAAAAATCGCATTCAGTCACATGAACTAGGTACTCGTGATTTCTGGAAAATCTATCATAATCTGATGAACAATGGACAATCGACAATTCCTCCGCTATCAAATAACAACGATGGTGTTTGCACGGCAACTGATAAGGCTGAACTACTTGCCAAGCGTTTCGCCTTAAACTCCATTTTGGACTAAGCAAACCACTCCCTCCCTAAATTCCTATTGCGGACTGAAGCAACACTTGAGAACCTGGTCATCACCCCATCTCCGGATTGGCACCACTGAACGTGCACTACTGATCAAAGAGGTTGAAATAGAAAAAAATGCCCCTCAAGTGCGGAACCCAAATCAATAATCATGTGAAACCAACCAACCATATGTAACATTAAACATAACCACGTAAAAGAAGGAATACACTTAGATATATAGACAGAACATAACACAAATTCAAAGCATTTGAAACTGCCTGGGTGTATATTTATGGTGAACAGATCAAAAACTTGATCCTTCTTCCCAATCTGCTTTCCTAAAGTAAAAATCATTTTTATTAAAAAAAAAAATTCATAATAAAGTTTACGTTTTAAAGTATTAAATTTATAGCAAAACCAAAAGAAAGGGCAAGGGAATAAGTGGGGTAAGAGAAAATATACCGAATACATATCGGTCAAATTGCAAAAAACTTAAAGGGAAATCGA
This sequence comes from Sepiola atlantica, assembly GCA_963556195.1. Lineage (NCBI taxonomy): Eukaryota > Metazoa > Mollusca > Cephalopoda > Sepiida > Sepiolidae > Sepiola > Sepiola atlantica. The sequence goes on from OY744518.1 coordinate 41,225,610, forward strand.
TTTGTGCAAATGAGTACGGAATAAGAATATATTAACGGATTTGAGGCCAAATATGTGTTTCTTTTTTAGAGCTCTTTAAATATGGGTCAATTATGTGACGGCTCTTTTTGCCTGCCGAGAGAGGGTTTTCGCACGCTTACACTTACGGCCTCGAACAGACTGAGGTTGTGTTTGGAGTACGGTCTGTGTACGATGAGAAAGCAACCATCAGAGTACGCCTCACCGCATCATCATACAAGTGCGGCAAATAGATGACTCATGAATTGGGCGGCGCCCCTATGTTCTCTGTAAACGCCCGGATGTGTTTTGCATATAGCATGATCTGTCCGTAAATATATCCCCCCGTGTCTTGCGGAAAAATGCAGAGATATGGTGTACCATTCTGTCTTCCAAGCTGTTAAGTGTACGCCAACATAGTCAGCCTCACATTAACATTTGAATATGTATAACACTAAACGTTTTTCTAGGGTGGGGAGTGCATCTTTCTAAAAGGCTATGAAGGCAGTTCTACTGCCAAACACCATACGCGATACTACAAACACTATCTAATCAGAAAAAAAAACTATCACTAATGGCCCCAATAAAGAGAAGGTTAAAATATACCAGACACTTAGGTCTACCAAATATTGTGTTGGTTTTACAGTTCGCAAGTTTTCAATGGATTAACTAGGGAATTATGAGTAATAATTTCAGTAATCTTTTAAAATTCAACCGCAAGTTTACTTGTCGTGCAAATCATAAAAGTGCTGTAAATAATAGTCTTGATCAAACTTCTCTTTCTTCTTGCAAAGGAATCCCAGCTGATATACAGCCTGTAAATATCGGTGTTCCTATATATAGTAGTTGTGAAGGGGTTATCTGCGTATTCTACTTAAATGTCTACACAGGAAAATAGCTATTCTTCTCTTCCTCTATAGTGAACTGTGGTGATGGGTAGAGCGTATCCAACTTAAAGTAAAAAGTCACTTGCCTCGTGCCGGGACTTAAAGATGAAACAACTATTGTCTATGTAGCGCAAATAACAAAAGGGTCTTAGAACACGAGTGAACAACAGAGTTTCCTGAAAACCTTCGAAAATATTCGCTAGAACGCATCCTAAGGACTGTCCATCGCTACCGACTAACCTGAAGATACATTATATTTTTGAAACTGAAACTTTGTGGTCAGGCCCATACTTTTCAAAGTGCTACGATAGAGCATACCAGAGCATATTTGAATGGGTTCGTTGAGAGGAACATTTGCCAACAAGCTAGGAACAGAGAAAGTCTGTTTTCGAATTACAATTCAAAACGGAAAGAATCCGCAATGAAATTAATTGACAAGTTTTCTAAGACTGGATCAACGATGTCAGAGAACCATTCAGCCAGTCTATGCTGAGGAGAATAGTCATTGTCAGAACTTGCATTCTTGTAGACTTTAAGTAGTCTGTGCATACTAAGTCCCTGTGCACCCAAGGTGCAGATCATGTCATAGGTATCTTTACTCATCAATTTATTTCTATGTAGTTGAAGAACACGTTTTTGAAGTTTCACTTCAGTGCACAAAATGTTATCAATTAATACGTCACCAACACTAAAAATAACTAATATTCTCTCTCTCTCTCCCCCCCTCTGTCTCTCTCTCTCTCTCTCTCTCTCTCTCTATATATATATATATATATATATATATATATATATATATATATATATATATATAACCAGGTGCAAAATAATTGTCCAAACAGGACTTCTGGAATTATATTCTGCCTTCAAGAGATTCCTTTAATTGAAACAACGTTAGTTCCACTCAGTGGCCAACGTTGTGTTCCCACTTCTATAGTATTAAAGAAGATTTTAGTGGGACACAATTAAAATAAGGTTTTAAATTAAATAAATAGTAATAGTGAATCAGCGGGCAAGTATCGTCCACGTAACGCCCATAACAACATTGTCTAAAGCCAACTTTATATGTTAGTAATATATATTCTAAATTGATTCTACATCTAGTTTATGAATTCAATACTCGGTAAATAAACAGACTAAATATATTAAACTAAAAAACACACTACCAAATAAATAAGAGACACTTATACCAGTATATTAAATAAAGACTGGCACGCAACACATGCGAATATGCACTAAATAGACTATACACGAAGTCATGTAAAATAAAGTTGCACAAAAAGTAAGAAAGTTCGAAATGGTGTAGCTTGCAACGATATTAAAGGTAAACATGCGAAATTCTATTCTACCGCTCCAGAAAGTACATGTAGGCAGTTGCGATTCTCTAAGAGTGAGATGTGTACCAATATAGAATACTGCTACAACATTTATATAAGAGTTATACAGATAATGGTTTCCCCCGTTTGTTACGCTATCGTGTGCACGGGAAACAAATGCATTACAACCGTGCCGTATGGAGTGTAACTGTGTGTGGCTGCGCCTTGATGTTGCCTCCGGTAGAACTGTTAGCATCCTGGTACGGATCACTAGGTCCAGCGACTTATATGATAGTAATATTCCCCATCCATGAAGAGGATACTCTTCTTGGTGTGTCTGACTGGTGTTTGCGCATCGTTAATTCTCTCTAAGAGTCAAATATTTAAGAATATAGTACTGCTCAACATTTAAAGAGCAGTTATATAGAGCGTTATTTCCTTCCTTTATATAGTACAACATCGTCTTCGAAATCCAGTGGGTCGTAATCTGTTAACTTCTCTACAACCACCATCTTACAAAATTGAGGTTTTTATTCTATATCTATCTCTCTCGCTATCTATCGCTATCTATTGATATTACTACCAGCTCAAATCGGCGAGTCCTTATTGTTTAACATACATACTAAAAAGGCGTATTGTACTACATGGAAATTACATTTTTTTGCTTCCCGCGATGTACTTAGTGGCTGGCGGATTTTTTTTAAGGACACTGCTTTATTGCAATGACCATCCGTCTGTCGAAAACATAATCGCCGACTGCTTCCCTGCTGAGTATAACTTGATAGTCTTCAAATCCAATGCCAACAGATTCTTCGAAAAAAACGCTTCGTAAGTAATTAATCAGTTCCTTAAAAGTTAAAATATATTGTTTATGGTTTATTTAAAAGCATTCACGTTTGACTCGGGTTGGATTCCTTGAATCAATGTGTTCTTGTAAAATAAAATAAAAAATAAAAAATCCGAAGTTTACACTATCTACACGATATATAGCCCTGTCTATTTCTTTTCATCTATTACATTTTTATATCTAATGTTATACTCAGCTATAGATGTAATATTATGAAGATTCTCTCATATACTCTTTTTGGTCCCCCGATTTATAAAATCGGGGGACTTATGTTTTGAGGCATGTCCGTCCGTCCTTCCGTCCGGATTAATCTCCGCAACCATCCATTGAATTTCTCTGAAATTTTGCATGAAGTTGTAACTTTGGTCAGGTTAGAAAGTGACATTCTCCGATTTTTGAAATATAATCTTGTTAGCCCCCGAGGGGGGGGGGCAAAAGGCCCCGATATGGCAAAAATGAGATTTTTGCCCCATAACTTTTCATCCATCCCTTCAATTTCTCTGAAACTTGGCCAAAATGTTGAGGCAATTGTTCCTTATAGAAAATAAGTATCGGGTACCTATGTATGTGACTCGATGTGGCGAGTGTAAAATGCAATAAATTTAGGCAATTTGGGGCATTTTTACCCCCTCCCCCCCTATTACCCCCTGGGGGCGCGAACCGGAATTTTTCTGAGGTCAAGGATGCTCATTTCATATTCAAAACAATTGCCTCTACATGTTGGCCAAGTTTCAGAAAAATCGAATAGATGGATCACACGTTATGGGAGAAAAAGGGTAATTGTTTGCCTTTTTAAGGCTTTTGACCCCCTGTTTTTTTCCAACGTCAGCGATACTTATTTTCTATTAGAAACAATTGCCTCGACATTTTGGCCAAGTTTCACAGAAATTGAATTGATGGATGAAAGGTTATGGGGGAAAATGTAATTTTTTTTCCATTTCAAGGTCTTTTGATTTCCTGGGGGCTAACCAGATTTTGTTTTTAAATTGGAGAATGCCACTTTCTAACAGAAATATAATTAGGACACTAGAGAAAAATAATTTAATTTGTTTACCTGATTATGACTGTTTTAATTTAATTACTATTGTTCTGTTACGTTTAAATATTAAATAGGATACGTATTGGTAGTAATCATTCCTATAACAGATATAAATTATTCTAAAAGAAATATAATTAGAACACTGGCGAATAATAATTGGATTTATTTTACCTGTTTATAAGTGACTTATTTAAAATATCATTTAATATTTAACATAATCTGTAATCCAATTTACATTACAGTAGAGTGTGCGTAAGACAAAAACAAATCCGTGGTATTCATTTCTATTCTGGAAGGAAACACAAGCAGGTCAGAGTCAACATTGTAGAAGGAAAGAGGTCAACCCTTGTCGGTTCTCTGCCGGTTGAGTATGTAGTTCTTGCCCAAAGAAATATTGTTGAACGTGAACCATTTTATTCACTCTGTAGCAGTTACCTCCTCCTTTCAAAACATAACTACACCGGTTTGTCGGTAGGTGTCGCGTTTTCACCGACAGGTGGCACTGTAAAGCGACACCAGAGTTATCTGCCCTTCTGACTATAAAAACCGTTGCAAACGAAAAATCCGTCTCTTTTTCGCCGACCAGCATCGGAGAACAACGCTGGCACCAGCGCTCTTTTTCACTCGCCTTTTGGCCTCGACAGAACGACGCTGACACTAGCGCTCCATCTCTCTCTCTCTCTTTCACCGACCAGCATCAGGAGAACAACACTGGCATCAGCGCTCCGTCTCTCTCTTTCTCTTCTTCACCAGCCTCGACAGAAGTACGCTGACACTAGCGTCCCGTTTCATTTTTCTCTTCTGGTCGATTGGCCTCGGCAGAAGGACGCTAATACACTAGCGTTTCGTCTCACGCTTTTCTCTTGAACTGGTCTCAGCAAAAGAACTACCAACACACGTTTCTTCCGTCAACACGTGGGCAAACAACGGTAAGAGTTCTCAACTCGTTTTCTTTGTATACGGCTTTCAAAGACTTTCCACACGCCGGATTCATTTCTTCTTATACCTTTTCAAGAACTGTTTTTCCATCGACACACATGCATACATCACACACTTCATCATTCCACGTACACACACGTTCTATAAACGTTATTTGAACTACTTCATTTTGTTTATTAATTATTACTCTGTCTTTGCATGCAACATTGCTTGATTTACTGTACACGTCTATAATCAGGGGAACACGGCCCTCGATCCGAACATTGGTTACCCCGACGTGGTTTACAATTAACTCAATTGGCTTCAAACTTATTTTAAATGTTAAAATACTTTAAAACACATATGTCACAAATACGTAGATAAAGCAAAGTAAATTGTGGTTTTACTACTTTTAAAATGGCATTTTCTTTGAAAATAATTCATGTCGCTGATAGTAATGCTTACCAGATTGATTTGTCTAGGTAAAGTTTGAGATGGAATGGCCATTGTGAACACACACAGGTTTAATGGACGCATCTTACAAATATCCGTGTTTGTGCTTTCTGTATTATTTGCTCCTGTCTGTCGCAAAGTCACCATAATTCGTTTTTTATCATTTATTGTATCTATCAACATTTGAGCAGTTTTACGACACTCTGATCCATTCGATGATAACGTGCAGTCTTTAATTTTGAACTGCGCTGTTATGTTCGCTTTCGTTTTGTTTTTCTAGACGGCATTGAAATGAGCAATTTATTGATTCTGTAAAGGATAAAAGTAAATTTTCAGTTGATCATATCGGAAAATTGTTCGTCAGCCAGACAGAACGATATGTTGGCTAGAAATTGAACGCAGTTTCAAGAGTCTGGGGCGAAGAACATATTCTCATACACACATTAAATAAATAAACCAGCCACCATCAAAGAAGCACATGCACATGCAAACATATATACTTATAATATATACATAAAATAATCATGCACACACAAGCGCCCACAGGCAAACACACTTATATATAAATACCCACACATATATATTTAGTATAAGATTCTTCATACAAATAGTATTGCTACTTATTTGCAAACATATAATCGGCCAACGATAACAATAAAATGAGCTTCTTTACGTGATACTTCAGCTGCCATTCTCTGCAAATGTGTAGCCAAATTATCTGTATAGATAACCATTTATACTAAATAAATATATCGATCTACTTATATCTTGTACATTATTATAGGAACACAGTTGTAACTCCCTGCGTAAACTCCTACGATTAAAACGTAGACAAACTTATATATATATATATATATATATATATATATATATATATATATATATATATATATATATATATATATATATATATATATATATATACTGACCGTGGGGTCAAACCCATCTGCTGAAAGCTGAAAAGAATAATGGAAAATCCTTAGGTCTTAATATATATTTCCAGAGCAATGATACATTGGAATTATTCCGACACAGTGAAACTTATCTCGTATGAAACTAATCCATATGAAATTCAAAATAACAGCTGTTACATCGTCGGTAGCATACAATCAAAATATGGGTAGAGTGTTGTTTGCAAAATTTCAAACTTTTAGGCATGACAATCTTCAGAAATTCAGAAAATAACGTCTAACTGTTTTACATTTTATCATCAACAACCGTATTTGGATACACTTGCTAATAAAAGGTTTACAAGCCGCCATCTCTTTTTACGGCTCACTTTCGTGCTGCAATAAGGTTCAATCAAGAACTGTTTATATAGAGTTAGCTTTACCTCTAAAAGCTAATAAAAAATCCACCGATGTCTACAGAAGAAATGGATACAACCAATTAGTACTTATGAAGAAGTATATACGAATGAACATGTATTGTATACCGTAATATAATTTCTTTAAATTATTCAATATGATAAAATATTATACAAGTTTAAAATGAATAAACAGTGAGTGTGATTTTTGTCATTCATATCCGTATACCTCTAACCAATTTCTGGTACATCTTGTTATATTTTTATGATAATTCTAATCTTTGTGAGTTTAATCTATATTCACATCTAGTGATCATTAATAAAATGTTATGTTAATACATGTAACCAATGATGTATTGTAACTCTGAAACGATGAAGCAGCATGTATATATGCACATTTTAAAAGAAAAGTAAATATCTACTTCAATGGTTTAAGTATAGTAGACATTTGTAAGCCACACATATCATAAAAAAAGACGTTATACTTCTTAAAGTTTTAAGAATGTAAAAGAATAGTCTTATTATTGTAGAAAGTTCATATCGTCTTTAAGTGATAAAGGAAGCTCTAAAAATGACAAAATATCGCATTTAATTCATTACAACTGCTTGTAATGACGTTTAAAGCATAGTTGAATGTCGCAACATTATACATATTATCACATTTTCATCAAATATAGTAGTATATAGCAAACAGGCTAAACTGAAATTACCGCTCAAGTCTATTGCATAGAAATTCTAAAACTGGAAAGGTCACGTTCAAGATGATGCTGAACGATTTCAATTACACAGCTGCAAAAGCAGTACAACTATCCTTTAAGAAAAGTCTGAGACACTATAAATGAGACTAAAGCGAACCTAACTCATCAAGGAAGTCGTTGGACTCACTCAGACAGGAAGATTTGGATCGGAATGACCAACATTCACCGATGATCTACGGCTTCAGTCAAAGATCGCCGCGACATGGTAATTCATGAAATAAGGAAAAACGAGCAAAGCAACAGACCCTGAAAAGTAATCCAAACGTCACAGCAATGAACTAACTGGGAAAAAGATATTCAAATATCCCTTACATTTAGCATATGGCGCCGCTTAGGTGAAGCGTCATAATATGGTCAACTTCCGACGCGCGTCCGTCGAGGACAAACATCACCAAATGGAAGAAGTAGGACGATTACACCTCTGCTTTATGTAAGGGAAAGTCTCAAACAATGGAACCTGTTCTTAGTTCTTGCGGAGTGGCGCTTGCTAATGGTCGATATAGATGGCGGTACAAACGGGTACTTGATGAACTTACGACAACAATTAGCAATCATATCAAAGTCTTTCTTACACAAGGAGGGAAAATGTGGATGATGTGTAAGCGATTATTAGTACCAGGCCAAACTAGTTATGGGTCGTATGGCGATTGGATGATATTCGCAGATCTCCTTACATTTCGCAATAATTGCCCCAAAAGTATTAGTGAAAATAAGCAACGGTCAGACATTGTTAAATTGTCAATAGCAAGCAAAATACTCATTTAGGTTGAATTGACAGTACCTTATGAATGCCGGGTATAAACAAACAACATTACGACAAGATAGAGAAATAGGAAGACCTACAAAGAGCCAACGCATGAAGGTTATAGTTTTATATTTCGATCCATTGAAATTGGAGCAAGGATTTGCTTGGGCGGGTCTCTGTATCAGCTTCTAGGCCAGCTTGCAATGCAAGGCCAGACAATCAGTAAGCCGGGGGCGGGGGAGGTGATACGTGAAAAAGCCGCAAGTAAAAACAGCGCAAGAAAAATGAATATATACAAGCCCACAAGGTAAGATGTTTTTTTCCAAACAATATTATTGTATGTTGTACGCTTGCGTCATAGCGATTGTCTGCTACTGTTCCGGTAGCTAGGTTCATTGCAGTTGAATGTCGTAACATTAAATATATTATCAATTTTTCAGCAAATATCGAATAATTTAAAGACATTCCAATTAAGTGCGGGTAACCTCCACTAAATTAAAGGTAATGTAATTTTTCCATTTCAATCTTGTCTAATCAAGATTCAGAGTTCGCACTAAATGAAGAACATAGTATATATGTTGTGATGTTCGAACTATTTGACCTTAACGTTTAACAAACCATAAATTAAGGACAAATTTTTTTAAAAACATTTGATTACAAGTAATTATTTTGTCCAGAAAATCATTAAACTACATTGGCTGTCATCCCGATTAACACATAGCATTATCTTTATAGCATCTATATTTTCAAGGTGAATTTTCACCTGAAAAAAACTTATCTAAACCTTTCTATCATTTATTTTCTCAGAGAGATCGAAGAATTATGCAAGAACATTACGTGGTCGTATAGATGCAGATAGAAAATGAAACGGCCGATTAAGCAAAAAGGTAAATTACAGATATTACTATTTTTTATTGAAAGTGGGAGTTTCTTATAAGTATGGTTCAGTTGTTTGACATGACATATGACTCAATAAATCCCAGCCCTTATAAACAAATTTCGCTATTAATTAAAAAATCGGCATGATGATATAACGTACTTACCTTCAAGTTCCCTGTGCCAAAATGAGAGCGTAATCGCATTATTTGTTTATTAGTTCAGAAATTACAGTAATTTAACTGTTTTAACTATTGCAATTTTTCAAAACAATAGAAAAATCTGAATTTCGTGTCTTGATATAGCATTGTTTTCTTGTGGGAAAATACTGTTCAAGAAAAGCAATGGTAAGATAAGTGTTATACGGCATCGGCTCTGTCAGAAATACACGTTTAATAGTTGGTCAGCAGAGTTTAAGAGATGGTTATACACACAAAAATGATTCTGAACGCTCAGGTTGCCCGGATTCAGCAGTAAATTGTCGGGGTTTATTTTACAATTTCTTGGGGCACATTTGTCGACTCTAAAAAGAGACTAATTATTGCGATCCGTTGTTTTACACATTTATTTCTATTTTCATTTTAGAGGCCTTCAAGTTCTAGATACGTAAGCTGTTTTATTTAAATTATTCATAGACCTATTATGAGTTTGTATATCATAAACGTTTCCGATGATGTATGCTAATAACTTTCCGTGTTTTATATTTTCGATCCTGCAAATAATCTAGTCGAAATTTAAAAACTTCTAGTAGAACTTAGAAACATGTACGGTATTAAGGATTAGTTTTTTTTTAATTTAATATATGGAAGAAGATTGATTTCATTCTGTCAGTCATGGTAGATGTCAGTTAAAACTGGTTGTTAAGCAATACGCTTTACTATCATGATATTGGTCTATTCTATATGTTCTTATTTGTTTTTCCCTCAATTTTTGATCGCTTTTTATCGTTCTTTTTCATGTCTTATCTTTTCTGTAAACTTCTGTAATTTGTTCTTTCTTCTCCACTTTTTTTGTGAATTTGCTTTCCTATATATATATATATATATATATATATATATATATATATATATATATATATATTATAACGTACCTTTTATTTACTAGTCCTGAGTATGACATTTAACTGGATCCATTGCCGAGACTTAGATTCAGTTTTGAGTGTTGAGCTTCCAACCCTTTTATCACTACTCTGAGGTGTATTTTTCTGCTAGTTCCCGTATATTAGTTAAATAGACACACGCGTCTTTTACGAAACATATGTCTTCAAAAAATGAAATAAACATCATTCGTTACGGTTCTGGTATAAGATGATTCCGATGTCGGAAAATTAAATAAAAACTACAAAACAGCTTGCGCTTTTCCTAGTCTTATTTTGTACCTCCACCAATGGGGTTATTTTTGGTCGAGTTTTTTTGTTAATTAGTCTGTTTATGTACAATCTAGTCTACACAACGGTTGAACAATCGTTATCAAACATGCCCAAATATTTCTCCTTGTTTAACTTTGAACTGGCTCAACTGTTTGGATACACTGACCAAAGGTAAACGGTTACGGTCATAGAAAGGTGGAAATTACATTTTTAGCGATAAATCCAGTGCTATTCGATCTAGAGACTCGCTGTTTAGTCTATATTGTAGATGATAAATCCCACCTTCCTGTAAAGGATGTCGTTGATCGTGAAGCTAATAATTCTGACGGAATTACAACTTTCGATTTTTCCAAATTTAATGTATTCTCTGATTGAAAATCCATTATAGAGAAGTAAGCTGCAGATGAAATTTTGTTATCGATCCTTACATTACCAGGCAGAAATATGCCATCTTCGGACTGCATTATGTTCGTGTTCTTTAATTTTCCTGAGGTAAATATAATTTTCCTTACTTTTTGTTACTCTTTTCATTCGTTGTTTTCATTAAAGTTTCTCGTTTTCTTCTTTACATTTAGTTTGGTTTTATTTTTTTTAAACTGCAAATTTAATACTGTTAATCTAAGTGTTTTGCATTTTCTGTTAGCGAAACGCTAAATCACGTTCTTAAATATCTGTATGAAATGCTTCCCGAGGGTATTATATTCCCAGAATTACCAAGTGGTATTTCGAAATTTAAATTTAAAAAAATCCGAATAAAGTACAACTTGACTAGAAACATCCTTATTAATAAACAAACAACACAACAAACAGTAAATAAAACTGGTGTTTTCTGAGCAGGAAACGTCGCAGAGTGACAACATCATTTAAATATTCCTGTGGCAAATTTTGTACATATAATCTGCTTATCTGATATTTAAAATAGTTCTCCATTAATTTTAACCCAACATGAACATTTCTATTTCTTGTAAGTGTCAGCCATTTTTATCATCCATATGTGCTAAACGATCTGAAGAGCTATTTACTAATGTCGAAAAAAGTAAGTAATATGATAAGATATATTTTAGTTTCTAGTTAATCAAATAAATGTTGGAAGTTAACATTTTAATTAAACCTAATAATGTTAAGTTTTATGGTCAAATCACTTTATTTTTGATCAAGTGTTTCTATAATTGCATTGTTGAAAACTCTTCAAACATGAGAGTATTAAAGAGCACCAGGTGATTTATAAAATTAGAGAAAGGTAACTTTACAGAAGAAAACGATGTAAAATATTTACTGAGTAATAGAAAGTGCAGAAGATGGTTTACACACATTAGGAATTAATATTTTGCCCGTGTAGGTGAAAACCAAACAAGACATACATTTGAGTATTAGTAAACCCTCATTAAGGCATACAGATTAGCCGGGAAACGTGGCTCAAAGTATGCAACTGTAAAGAAGAATTGGGGAATGTAGTAATCTAGGAAAATAGGTTCCTTAGGAATAGTCAACTCGTAATTTTTTGACAAGTTATCGTTCCAACTCATGTAATATTGTGTGCGTCAAATACTGCTTTGTAACATGTACTGTATTCCAAGAGTGCATTGTAATTTGTTTATTTCTATAATCAGTGATTATGAAGATTCATATGTCCAAATGCGTACACATCATACATACATCTTGCGTCAATCATAGATTCCCATCGATTATAGAGGTTTAGAATCTGAACAGAACCTATGTAATTGCCTAATATAAAACTAATTTGAATTGAAGAGTGCAGATAAAATGAACGTGCACTATTATTACTACATAAGGGGGTGGACTCATAACCTCCACTTAAAGGAAACCGTCTGTCTGTTATTAGATAAAGTGTTTGACATTACTAGATGGTTTACTTACTCTAATACAGTATCAAAAATAACCAATAACAATTCATTTATTTTTGATGTATTGTAAGTAATGGCGACTGTAAAGAATTATGGAAACATGCTCTGTTGATTCACTTGAAAATAATGTTTTATCTGTAGACATTTTAATAGGTAAATGTAGACACGGATGGAGCGAAAAATAGAGATCTCCGATTTTGTCAAGAGCACCCTTCTATATCGTTTTAAGATTAAAACACATAGCGTAATTTATATTGCAATTCCCATTTTATTGTTTTCTGATTTTAAATATTATTTTTTTGATCTATATCTCAAAAGTAATTTAAACTTGTATTTCAACTACCCGTTGTTTATATATATATATATATATATATATATATATATATATATATATATATATGTATATGTATATATATACATATATATATACATATATATATATATACATATATATACATATATATATGTATATATATATATATATATATATATATACATATATATACATATATATATATATATATATATATATATATATATATATATATATATATATATATATATATATATATAAGATCGGTCTCGCATTAGTAGGAACGTGAACGCTCGAGAAAATGTCATGAAAAGTTAAATATTCATTTTATTTCAATACCATCATTACAGCGTCGACTGGGGATGCCCATGTTTCGTCCGCCCTGTCGTCCGGTAATGAGGAAAAAAAATCCGGATTACAACAACTGAAAAGGTGTCATCAGTGCATTCGAAAACCGAAGTACGTTTTTAGTTCCCGCTGTAATTTTTCTTTAAACAGGAAAAAAAAAACATGAGAAATAAACCGGATGTACATACCGAAGGCTCGTTGTTATCAATTGAGCACTCTCTTATAGTTGTCAATATGTATATAAAGTATTAAGAGTTAGCTTGATAACAGAGCTCGCTTCGTTGCTGAGTAGTAAGAGTCGCCGACTACCAATAGATGGTCGTACTTTCGATCCCGGCTTTGGATTTGGTATAACAAAAGCGTATCTTTCTTTTAAGCACTATGGCAAGTTATATCGCACTTTGTAAATAAGTAGAGAGTTCTCTTTACAGCGCCCACCACATAGATAATACAATACACTGAACTAATACAAATGACATTTTCAGTATTTATATATTAAATATCACAGAATAAGATTCACCCGTTACTTTATTAAAACTCCCAGTTCAGTATTATTTCGTGTAAATAAAAAATACCTTGACTAAAGTTATATAATAGGGTACTAAGAAAACGCATGTACTTTGTTTGTGAAAATAAAGCATAGCCAATGTGTACAATAAAAAAAGCTTTTAAAATAGAATTCACATATATGACGGAAAAAAGCCTACATTCTGTATTAATAAAATCAATATCACTCGACGAAAAATTAAATTCTCGAATTAAAAAATAACATTGCAGAAACATTCTGACGCGGTGTTCTTATATTTGCACATATATAATGAATGAAGGCTTTAAAAAAACAGATTAGAAAACTTTAAAATTGCATTTTGAAAAAAAGAACGCGATTCGATCTAAACGGAAACATTTATTCATTTTAATTTTTTTTTAAACAATTTACAATGTATAGTTACTAGCCTATGGATTTAATGAATAAACAATTAAATAAACAAACGAATGGTGAATAATTTTAAAATTGTAAACAAACAAAAAATAAATAAAGTTAACATACCTGAATAAATGATTTCAAAAACAACCAGACCATAATGTCAACTTTGGTTAAAACCTTAAAAAAAGATAATACACAAACATCTACACTATAAAATAAGTTCAACAATCGAAGTGTAAACAAGACACTGGTAGACACCTCCTCCAATAAATTTCACCAATCGTGCTAAAATGTACTGTTCTACCAGTATATGACTAATTTAATCCATGTTATTCATGTAATTACAAAATCAAGAATTCAAAATAATTAATTAAGAGAAAATTTATTGAAGTAAATTAAAATGAATGTTTTTCTTTTTGCAAATCAATCAGTTTTTTTTACAATATAGTAAAGTATTAACATCTCGCTTATTTAGTTTGATTTTTGCACACATTTTGTATGGCATTAATTAATTAGTCTTACATTGTTATTTATCCCGAAATAAAATTCAAATTTATTTTTTAGGCTTGAAAATCGAGCTTTTATTCAATACCGTGATCGCTAGCGGCCATGTTGTAATTTAGTATTATTTTGTTTCGCGCTTAACATCTATAAAATGTTAATATGTTTGAATTTATTTCATTCATACAAAAAATATTGTGTTTGCGTTTATGTTCACATCTATAAAAGTGAAATAGGTTTTAATTTATATTATTGATAACAATATTGCGATGTATTCGTGCGCGCTTTACATCCATTATTAAGGTACTTTACTTTCAATAGTATGAACACAAACACTATTTGAGATATAATTATATAAATACAGATTTTGTCCGTCCGTCCGTCCGTCACATTGTTTTTAAACGTAATAAATATGCGACAAGAGAGTGCATATATTTACTAGTGTATTAAGTTTGTAAAAAGTAATTTAACAAAACTTGCTATTTCGTAGGGTTGAAGTTATCTCGCTTAATAAAATATATCCAAGACCGAAATAGTTCCTTATTTTTTTGGAAAAACAAAAACATTTAGTTCGGGGTCATTTTTAAAATTCCCCTCACAATATTGAACAACACAATTAGAAGGTATATTTATATTTCACTAAAAAAAAACGGAAGTGGCTTCAAGCACTTCCGATCCTGATTGATAGCGATTCTTACTTCCACTATCAACTCGACTCAGTTAGCAGAGCTAAGTTTACTTACGGTGGTCCTGGTTAAGCCTGATCACGGTTGGGGCGAGTGGTAGTCTAGCCGCACTAAAATGATGTAATACATCGAATCAGTCTCTGCCAATAAATATATATAATAATGTATAGTGAATGGTTGTTTTTTTATTTGAAATACAGGGGGTTTCAAAAGTCTTGGGACATTACAAATGCGTATATCTCATGAACTATTCCAGGTAGAAAAATGAAACTGGTGCCATTGTAAAGCTTGCTTAATCAAGTTTTTGGTCATACTAATGATTTTCGTGTTATCTTTCCAGGTGCAGTAATGGCGTTCTCTAAACAAGACAAGGCATTTTGCGTCCTCCAATTTGCAAAGACTGAATCATGGACATGTGTTCAGCGTGCATTTCGCAGGAAATTTAAAAAAGAAGCCCCTGAAAGGAAATTCATTGTCAGATGGCATGCTAAATTTGTGAAAGATGGGTGTTTGTGCCCAAGTAAGCGAACAGGTCGCCCTTCAACTTCAGAAGATGCAGTTGAGCAAGTTCGGACAGCCTTTCAGCGGAGCCCCCGTAAATCAGTGAGAAGAGCCAGCAGGGAACTTCAGCTTGCTCCAGCAACTGTCTGGCGTGTCTTAAGGAAACGACTGCAAATGGTACCTTACAAGCTCAAGTTGGTCCAAAAGTTGAAGGACACTGATAAGCCACTTCGCCGTGACTTTTGCATTGCAATGCAAGAGAAGTTGGAAGATAACGGCTTTGATGACCGGCTTGTTTTTAGCGATGAGGCGACCTTCCATCTGAATGGCAAAGTTAACAAGCATAACACTCGCATATGGGGTACTGAGAATCCTCATGAACTTCTTGAGCACGAGCGAGATTCACCAAAAGTGAACGTGTTTTGTGCAATTTCCAAGAAAGGTGTCTATGGACCGTTCTTCTTTGAAGAGGCAACTATCACTGGTGAATCCTATCTCAACATGCTGGAAGACTGGTTAATGGCTCAGTTGGAACAAGCAGAATCTGATGACTTCATTTTTCAACAAGATGGTGCACCACCACACTGGAGTGTTAGAGTAAGGCAGTTTCTTAACACAAGGCTGCCTGGTAGATGGATTGGGAGATCCGGGCGAGGTGATGACGTTCTCATGCCCTGGCCTCCTAGGTCTCCAGATCTTACCCCGTGTGACTTTTTCCTTTGGGGCTTTGTCAAGCAACAAGTCTATGTGCCGCCCCCTCCAAGAGATATTGACGAACTAAAGGCTCGAGTAACGGCAGTTGTGGGAACCATTGACGTCAAGATGCTGGAACGCGTTTGGCAGGAAATGGACTATCGACTAGATGTCTGCCGTGTGACGAATGGTGCTGATATTGAGCAACTTTGAAGATTCCCCACAAAACTTGAAACTTTAACCTTTCCAACGGTACCAATTTCATTTTTCAACTCCTAATAGTTTTTGAGTTATTAAAAATCGTTATGTTCCCAAGACTTTTGAAACACCCTGTACATTAAAAAAAGCAAGTTGATCAATGTTGATAATGTAAGGGATATTTGGTCAACAAAAATGGGTAAATTATACTTCTACAGTATAAGTACGATACACATATCTATGCTGGGATTTACTTTCAATTTGTTTAAATCTATGTAGTATTCCATGATAAATGCCAGTATACTTAAACCATATGCCCTGAATAGGGTTTAAGATGAAAATGTATATACACAAAATGTACAAAAGCAAAGACATTCCCAAATGTTTACACTTTTATTGTCATTATCAACCCAACCATTTCATAATCCCATCGCTACAGTATAAATCTTTATGCATGAGTGGATGAAGTGTGTGAGGTGCGCTGACGAAAATTTGCTACTAGTAAAATACATAGCCCTGTTGTGCTCGCACACCCTTAATGACAATAAAGTGTAAAAAGTTGGGAATGTCCTTGCTTTTGTACATTTAGTGGATATGAATTTTCATCTTAACCTTATTAAGGGCATATGCTTTCAGTATACTGGCATTTATAATGAAATGTCACTACTTTTGTAAAGGCTATGCCTCAATACAATGGTCATTTTAAAGGTTTTTAGAATTATCTGGAAAACTAAGGTATATGGTAAACTTAAATTAAAATACCATCAACTAGACCCTAGAACCTCTATCTGTGCCAAAAATCAGCTGAATCCATCAAATAGTTGATGATATACAAGGTGGCACAGACGTACGTACGTACACACGGACAACACAAAATCATGCCTGACCTTTCTGGATCTCTGGGTTGCCTTGACTAATGATGCTGAAATTCTACAAAATTATAGAATCTATCAAATGAAAATGTTGTGCAAAGTTTTAACTAATTTGGTTTATTAGTTTTTGAGTTATGATTGATCAAAGAAATGAGATTTCTAAAATAGGCCGTTTTTGAAGTCTATTAAGTGATAGAGCGCTCCCGCGTCTCCCTTGATTTCACCTTCTTGTAATTATTAAAATAGTCTGGCATATTCCTGGATTGTAACGCATCTTCAGATATTACATCCATGTGAGTGTAAGTTTATTTTGTTTATGATTAAATCTTTAAAAGTGTTTTTCGAGAATTTGTATGCAATACATTTGCTTTAAAAGTTTCTTTAAAACATATGGCGACGCTTTCAACAGCGTTTAACAGCTCGAACAATAATTATTAAATGATTGCGGCTTCTACGCGACGGATTTACTTTACCTAAATAGGTAAGCATTTTTTTTTTAGATAGTGTCATATTTATGCGTGTAGTGTTGCGGCGTTGTGCGTGCTGACTTAAAGTTTTATATGTGTATGCGTAACTTTATAAGAGGTTCTGTCCGTCGGTGGTGTCTCTTCGGCCTGAAAAAGAATTCCCATCGCTAAGTGTACATGTTGAACTGTGTATCTTGTCTTCTTAGATATATCTAAGTATATCTACAATACACTAGGATCATAAGCAGGATTACTATTTCCTTTTGTCTGTCACACTTCAGTTTGAAATAAAAGTGACATCTATAAAAGTACTTCTTCTATGCGTCCTAACATTTTAAATGTCATGGCCATTCATTTAGTTTACAATAGTGGTGTTTCTATGTAATTCCCCCCACGAGGGCAAAGTGTTACCTAATGTCGTTTTTTATGTGATAAAAATCCAGCTCTCCTCAAAAGGGAGCACTGTGAACGAACCAAAAATATATATTGCTTCAAGCTAGAAAGATTTGTTATTTTTTAATGACAGAAGACAGAAAAGTCGATGTGTTGTATCAGAACAGATACAACACTTTGGTCCGAGCCCAAGGGTATGCCATGATAAAATACGTTACGTTGTCCTGTATGTCGGGTTATAGGTGTTCCGCTCTTATGTTTAAAATAGCAGTCACTCCACCTGTATATTGAATGGCCGCATCTTCTGATTGTCCGTTCTCGTTTTCCAAATAGTCATGCATGTTGGATATAAATATGTATCACTCATCTCTTTGGTAAAAAGTGTCTTTAATCGTATTTCTGTTTTATTTTGTTCTCTTTATTTCAATGGTTTCATTTTGTTTTTAATGATAGAGACACGTTGATTTAATGTTATTTTCTTTTCAGATAACGTCGTCTATTTATGCTAATCAGCATGAATCACAAGACGTTACTACATTTCAGCCAATGGCTTGCTTGAAATCTGTCAGGTTTCTCATTTTTTAAAGAGAATTGACATGTTTTTTTTTAATGCATACACTCTCTGTAGTTTTGTCACACCGCTGTCTGTGTCAAAACGTGCGCGTAATTCTGACATGAACGCAGCAGCAGGTAGGCTTGGTTTCCATGACGGTTGCATTAGTTATTTGCTTATTTATTTATTTCAAATATAAATATATTTGGAAATCTTCGTTATTTTATACGCAATCCCTTTTTAAAAAGTGTATTTCTTTCGCGAAATCTTGTTTAACACGTTGATGTGTTGATAGTTATGCATCGTCACTTTTATTTCAACATTTATAAAATACAATGTCAACTAAACAATGACTATTTTAATTATTACTATTTTTATCATCATTATTATTATTATTATTATTATTATTATTATTATTATTGGTATTATTTTTTTTTTATTATTGGTATTTGTTATTTTATTATTATTATTATTATTATTATTATTATTATTGGAATTATTATTATTGTCGTTATTATTTTTAATTATTATCATTATTATTATTATTATTATTATTATTATTATTATTACTATTACTATTATTATTATTAATATTATTATTATTTTATTATTATTATTATTATTATTATTATTTCTATTATTATTATTTTTATTATTATTATCACTATTGTTATATTATGAGGGGCCCCGTATGCCTAAATGGGTGTAAGTCCACTAGTGTTTATCATGAGAAAGGGAGACCCTTGTCGAATTCGGTTCAGGTCACGCTGACACGCACCGAATGGAACCGTTATGAGTCACTCATGTTTTGAAAAGGTCAGAACAACATGAGTGAACAAAATGTTTTGCTTGTCTGGCCCACGTGAACATCTGTGGCGTCACTCCTCCTTTGTTTGAAATTTAGGTTTTAAATGGGTTACTAGTTTGGCAGCGAACGGGACGGTTGACCTTCTCTGGGGGTCCTGAATTTGGTTAGAAGCGGCCCGGACAATCGAGAATGTAAACGCTCGTGATAACGGCTGTATCAGTTGGAGATCCAGCAATCATTTCCCGTGCATCGTCGCATCCCCCAGCAGGAAGAATGAGTGAATGAGGACCACGGAATGAATGGAAACAACACCCTTTTCGCAACGCACGAATAAAAGATTGAATCTCTCTGAAGAAAAATCGTCTCCGCGTTTCTCTTCTGCCTGTCGATAAAATTTATCCACATATCGAATATCTTCAACACCGACCACAGCCAATGAGACACCATGAAACCGACGGTATCAATCGGCAATCACGACCAGGCGACGAAACTAGATGTAAGGTAACTTTTTTGTGCATAATGTAGTGGAAAATGAAAACAACAATGTAAATTCATTAACTCTCTGTGGTTAGCAGAGTTGTCCCCCTTTGCAAATTGAACGCTAGATGGCTCTGGTTAACAGTCAATTTGCATATATGGGGCAAATGCGCAGGATCACATGGACAGGGGAGCCAGTAGATGTCTTTGCGACGGAGATCCGGAGGCTAGCGGGACTGGCGGGTTATGCAGGGAGGAGCCTTGAAAAAACGGTGAATATGACGTTTGTGACTGGTCTTCCTGATAGTGTGTCCACAGAGCTGCAGAGACTGACAATGATCGAGAGCATGAACATGGATGAAGTGCTGACCCATGCCAGGGTGCTGACAAAGAAGAGTCACCAGTTGGGGGCAACCGCGAGTGTAAACCTGATGTGAGGGAAGTCCGCAGTCATGGAGAATCTCTCGTTAGGGGCGGTCACCTAGAAAAGCCCCAGTGAAATGTTTTCGATGCCAGGGACCTCATTTTGTACGGGACTGCCGAGAACCTAAGCCTGGCATAACCTGTTTCCGTTGTGGACAAACTGGGCATATGAGCCGAACCTGCAAGGTACAGGGAAAACGATTAGAGGGGTGCCATAGCGCCAGTGCCTACCCCCCTTATAAAGTGACGACGAATAGGACTGCATTACCACAGGTGGAGGTCACCGCAAACGGGAAGAGAGCCAAAGCCCTGGTTGATACCGGCTGCACGACCACGTTGGTGACAACGGATGTTGCTAAATCTTCGCATGGAACGACCAGTGTGAGGGCGGTTGATGGCCGTGAGGTGATGTGCCGAGGAATGTGCACTGTGAGAATAATAGTGAGAGAGACCGAACTTGAGGGGAGGGCAAGTGTGATGGAGCGGCTTGTTGCAGGTGTTGATGTTGTGTTGGGCCTGGATGTCAACGATCAACAAGGGGGTTCTATGTTTAGCATGGGCATGATCACATTTGGATGCGAGCGCCCAGTCGGATTGGCAGGGATGGAGAGTATTAAACCCAAGAAGGCGGAACCGTGCCAAATCAAAGACAAAGACTTTCAGGCCAGTTTTGATGGAGATAAGTGGACGGTGGAATGGCGTTAGGTTTCAGAGCCGCCAATACTAAATAATCAAGTTGGGTGCTACGAAAGTACTCAGAATGGTGACACAAGGGCTGAATTTGAGAAAGAGATAGCGAGGTGGATTGAGGAAGGTATCCTTGTACCATGGTCCGGGGAAGCAGACGGAGTCCTACCACTCATGGCGGTAGTCCAGCCCACCAAAGGGAAGGTTAGGCCAATATTGGACTATAGAGAGCTAAACCAGCATATTGCTTGCCACACAGGGGACGGTATCGACGTTTGCGAGGAAGTAATGCGAGAGTGGAGGAAGATGGAGCGGGCAAGCAAGATTGTGGACCTAAAATCAGCCTACCTCCAGATACACATAGACGAGAGGCTATGGCGGTACAAGTTCAAGGGTCAGACCATTTGCTTGACAAGGTTGGGGTTTGGGCTCAGTTCTGCACCCAAAATTATAACTTCAATTTTGAAAACAGTGCTGGGGAAAAATAACGAGGTGGAGAGGGCCACAAGCTCATATGTTGATGACATCTTGGTCGAGGAAGGAAATCTGTCCGCGGAAAGTGTTAGCAATCACGTTGGAAGATATGGGTTGATTGCGAAGCCACCTGAGCCACTAGAAAATGGCACGGCCCTAGGACTAAAGCTGCAAAGGAATAAGGAGGGGAGGTTGATGTTCGGACGGGGTAATGAGGTGCCCGATATCTCAGACGGACTGACTAAGAGAGAGCTGTTCTCCATATGTGGGAAGCTGGTTGGCCATTACCCCATTTGCGGGTGGCTCAGAGTAGCATGCAGCTATATAAAAAGGCGGACCGAAGGCGGCCGCTGGGATGACACAGTGACCGAGGATGTTGTGCAGTTGATACGCGAGGTGGTGGAGGAGGTTAAGGTGGAAGACCCCTTCAAAAGAAAATGGCGTGTCGAACGGGGCAAAGAAGGCGTGATCTGGTGTGATGCTAGCACTCTGGCTCTCGGTGTGCTGCTTGAAATTGGAGGAGCAACAGTGGAGGATGCCGCTTGGCTACGCAAAAAGAATGACCATACCCACATAAATTTTGCAGAGCTCGAGGGTGCAGCAAAGGGACTGAACCTGGCTCTAAAGTGGGCCTTGAAAAATGCAGAGTTGAAAACGGACTCGGCCACAGTCGCCCCCTGGATCCAGTCAGAAGTCTCAGGAGACAGGAAAGTAAGGACCAAGGGAGCAGCTGAGATGCTGATCAAGCGTAGGCTCGGGATTTTGGGAGACTTGATTCGCGAGTTTGGACTGAGAGTGTCGGTTACGCTTGTCCCAACTCAAAATAACTGAGCAGATGCCCTGACCCGAGTAAAGAAGGCTTGGCTTAAAGATAAGGATGCCGCGTCTGTGTGCGCCGTTAGTGAGGAAGCGAGAGAGCTGCATGAAATGCACCACTTTGGGAAAGAAAGGACACTTTTTCTTGCAAGAGAGGTGAACCCGAGTGTGACAAAGGAGGCGGTTAAAGAGGTGGTGGAACAATGCAGAGAGTGTCAATCAATTGACCCTGCCCCATCCAGGCACGAGAGAGGGGAATAACAGGTGACTAAAACTTGGAAACGGCTGGCCATTGATGTCACGCATTATAGGAACGATATATTCAATGGTCGACTGTGGACCTGGGAGAGTGGCAATCTGGCGTAAGTTGAGAGCGGAAACCGCGAGTGAAATCTGCAGAGCCATAGAGGCGGTGTTTTTGGAGAGGGGGCCAGTGGAGGAGATATTACTGGATATTGGTGCCGCCTTCCGCTGTGAAGACTTTGCAGAGCTGTGTGCCAGGTGGGGAACCCGGCAATTTTTTACGGGCTGCATATCGACCGGGAGGAAATGGGATTGTCGAAAGGCATCACCGAACCATAAAGGCTGTTGCAGAGAGAGGCTGAATCTCACCAGAAGAGGCGGTTTTTTGGTACAACATGTCTCCAAAGAGTGGTCAAGATGAAGAGTCAGTGCCGCATCAGTCAGTCTTTCAGTATGAGTGCCGTCATCCTCTTGCTAGAACGAACATGAGTGAAGAGGGACAAGGATCCATCACAGTTGGTGAAGAAGTGTGGGTCAAGCCACCGGGAGCTCTATGCACTACACGTTGGGGACGAGGAAGGGTAACACATGCACAGTCTGTAAACAATGTGAGTGTTGACGGGATGCCGCGACACGTGCTTGACATACGTCGTGTCTCTCTGCCATCAAATGAACATGCTGAGGAAGAAGCCGGTGAGCCCCCGTTGGAAGAACCCCCGCGACGCTCTAATCGTGAGAGGAGACAACCGGTCTGGATGGCCGACTATACGAGGTGAGATGTGATTTTAAGATCACGGGGGCATGTAGTGGAAAATGAAAACAACAATGTTAATTCATGTACTCTCTGTGGTTAGCAGAGTTGTCCCCCTTTGCAAATTGGCTGTTTGGAGAATTTGAACGCTAGATGGCTCTGGTTAACAGTCAATTTGCATAGGTGGGGCAAAAAGCAGCATACAAACTGTACTCTTTTGTGAAGAGCGCAAATGGTCAGTGAGCTGAGTAAAGTGGAGAACGAGAGATGGGCAGAAGGCAGTTCGCAGTTCGCAGTTTGGAGAAATCACAGATTTTTTATCTTTTCAAGAAACTTTCCTTTCACGGATAGACCACACATAACATGTTGGGGTTCTAATCTGTAACGGAAAGAACTTAAAAATCGGAAGATATCCCTAACGAACAATGTTTCATGAACTGTGTTTAAAATATTAAAATAATTTGAAAGAGAATTATGCTTAAAAAATTTAATTTTAAATGTTACAGAGCAGATATTTTAACGAGAAAATAATTTTAAGAAAATGTGTATTAAAAGTGCTTGTTAAGAATGTCGCTTAAAAGTGCCTTACAAACAGTGTTCAAAAAGATTGAAATCGCTTCATAATCTTCTTAGATATTTTCGTATTGTTTTGGATTAGGAGAAGTTTAATTAACAAGCGTTATGTAACAAATGCATTTTTGGGACTGTAACCAATTGTTAAAGTGGTTTATGAGAACTGCCGCGGTCAAGGCAGGAGTAGTAACTATGCAATGTATGCCTTTTACTGCCGCCCATTTGAATGGCTATGCAACAATCCCCCTTTGGGGGCTATGCAACCCTATTATTATTATTATTTTTATTGTAATTATTATTTTTATTATAATTTATTTATTTATTATTATTATTATTAATTAATTAATTATTATTAATTATTATTAATATTTTCCTCATTATTATCATTTTAGTATCATTATTATTTATTTATTATTATTATTATTAATATAATTATTTTTTTAATTATTATTATAACTATTATTATTATTATTTTTATTATTATTATAATTATTATAATTATAATTATTATTTCTATTACTATTATCATAATTATTATTAATTATCATTATTACTATTATCATTATATTTTTATTATTATTATTGTTATTATTATTATCATTATAATTATGATTATTATTATTATTATTATTAGTTTAGTAAAACTCGTGCAAATTCGACGGTGCTATCCCTCATCCGTTGTATATTCTCCCATGCTTAAAAAAGTATTTCCATTCTCTAGACGCCTTGCGCGAATGGAGATCCCACAACGTATTGTTCCTTTCATATAGCCCCTTTAAGAAAGTAAATTTGACCACTGTTCGGAGATATTAAAAACCGACTACTACTTAGCTATAAGCAAGATTACGATAATGGGTGCTGTTTAGTGGCTACTGCATTAAAGAACACATATAACTTGTCATAATCACAGATCGCCATTTGAATACCGCTGAAACGTGTGGAGTCTTTGTTGACTCTGTGAATCTGGTTCCGCCCTGTGTCCGTCTAAGATCGCCACTTCCTACACTGATGAGAGCGAAGGCTTGAAACGCCGGTTTATGTAGGTAAAAATAATTTTATATTTTTTTTTTTAATAGTGTTAGTGATTCACAAATATGATATTTCGCTTTATTATTGCTTGTCAGCGTGTTTTAACCAACAAGCGCGTCAATTTGAGATCGAAACTTATTTATTTAGACAATCGGAGATTATAATCCTTAAGCATTCAGAAGGGTCAAATAGGGAGTTTGTGTAATGTTTATCAAAATACTATCGGCCGCCGATGAGCTCTCTATTTCCTTTACACACCGTCCACATTTGCGCTAACAATAGCTTGTGATTTCATTTAGTATTTCGTCGATACACGGAGAAGTAGGATATATTTAGTCACATATAAGTTGACTCTTTCACTCCCTCACAACTCTTGTTTATTATTGATTATCTAACATCGACAGTCCCAGTCCCCTTCAATTGACCTCAATCAAATAAGCTTTTATTACTTTACTCACTATGGCTGCTCATAAATTTGGTGCCTTGAGTTCAATTAACAACGCGTCCGAACAAATTTTTGAGAAATCTTGGCCTTTTCAGGCAATTCTTGTGAATCTTTACGCAGAATGACAGCTTGGGTCGACTTAACCAGAAGTGATCTATCTTGCGAGAGCTTTGGATAATTATTTATAAATAAATATTATTTTAATAATAAACCCATATACACATGTGCTTAATGGAAGGAGACAATCCCTGGTGGTCTCACGATTCAAACCGCGATAACAAAGTCATGTTTGACTTAGTAGCCGAGGCAGGTATCAATGCTGCAATGCTCATTAATAGGAAGTAAATGAACATCGAAATAACAAACATATATTTCGAATGGGAAACGCAATAAACATATTTGCTTTAAATTGATAAATTATCTTACAAACACATAGATAGTTTAGAATGAAGAATTTGACTGTATCAATATCGGTGTATAGAATGTATAAAAACTAGTATGTAATATATATATATATATATATATATATATATATATATATATATATATATATATATATATATAATAAATGGCTGATTAGTTTGATCGTACTCATGTGAGTGTTTGCTCTAAAATTTGTGTTTGTTCTTTTGTTTATCTTCACCTTAAAATTAAACTGATGTATGATGTAGGTGTTTTTCAAGACACTCTAATCTAAGAACTCTTATTATTTGTGAACTTTTTCTGATGATGTTGTAGTGTTGCAGAGACGATATTGACATACACATGTTGTTTGGCACAAAACAAATGAAACGGACCGTTATATATATCTCACAGAAATTTGGACTTTTTGGAAATGTAGAAAAAATACAAATAAAAATAGAAGTAATGAAACAAACCATGGTTATTGGAATATAATAAAAAAAACTGTTCTATATTTTGCTCTGTTATCAATAATTGACAAACATTGAGCTGAATCTTAAAAGGAGACTACAAAGTAAAATGATCTGATGATATATGATAATACATATATTGTCTTCAATAATTAATTATATATATATATATATATATATATATATATATATATATATATATATATATATATATATATATACGGCACAATCACGTTGACACACCGGTTCCCGTTAGATCACCGAAGTTAAACGACGTCGAGCCTGGCCAGTACTAAATGGGTGACCATTTGGGAATACCAGGTGCTGTATGTGCTCTCTGCTTATCTCGGCATTGTTTCCAGTCGTCTTGTATTACTACTTGCCATTGGAATCAAGCAATGCCGACTTTGCGCAACCCTTGCGGGCCGTCTCTGGCACTCATACGTCGAAATCGACGGGAGAGTCAATCATATATATATATATATATATATATATATATATATATATATATATATATATATATATATATATATATATATATAGTCTAAAGAAGCTTTGAGTTATTTTAAACAAAAAGAAAACAAAAAAAAGAAGGAAAATGCAGTTTAAATTCCCAGAGAAACTAACTAAATCCAAAATATTGCAGACTTAACATTCGTTGGAAAATTCAGAAATAAATAATATATAATAGTAAGTAAATAAAATAAAAAGAGGGATTAAGTATCTAACAGTGAAACAAAAACAGGAGACCTTAACGTAAGCGTCTAATATTAACACGGGAATCATCAGCTGTTTACCGGAGATTTAAAAACAGGACATTTATAATATCCATGGCTCTCCAATGGTACTGATCAAACTACCATTTCCCCAATAATCAAGTGTCGAAATAATATATATATATACATGAAAAATTACCTTAAATATAATCAAATATTTACATGTAGTAAATATAATCGTTAGAATAGAGATAACAGAAAAATAAATATAAACGTATTTAATCTCATTCATAATAAGCAGACTATTAACATAGTTTTCGAATATAGATACATGTTTTCCTAATACCCTATCTGAAACTATACAAAATGATATCAAACTTACTGTTCCGTGACACATTGAATTGTTAGTAGATGAATACAAAAATAATAGTAACAGTTATAGTACATCTCGTAATACTACCAATTTATATCATTATGGAACTTTTTAAAATTCGTTAATCAGCACATTTTTCCTAAAGTAATATAAAATAATATTATTACTAATAAATATGAACTATAAATATGACCTACATCGGACTAATTAAGTGGGTGAATGAGACAAAAATTAACCCCAGTGTCACCTTAATATGAAACATGAGATTAAATATGAAGTCTTAAAATAAAATTATGCTTTCAAGTTAAATAGTAAAACAATCACATGTGTTACGCGCGTAAACGTAATTGTACACTTAAAAACAAAAGTCCAAACTATTACACTCACTTTCACTCACGTTTGTTGCATTACAACAGCTCTTATCTCAGGCAATGCTTATCACGTTGGTTTCTCATATCTGTTCAACGTTGACTCTCCCTGTAAATTTAGAGTCAAAGTAAATAAAATATCTATATAACTTGATATGTTCATGTACCATTGCAAACTACAGAGTTATCATGAAAATAATAATTCTATTTAATCACTAACTGAAGAAAAAGAGGCATGCGAGAAAGAGAGAGAGAGAGAGAGAGAGAGAGTAAGATATAGAGAGAAATAGAGAAATAAAGAAAGTTATAAAGAGAGAAAGAGAGACATAGAGAGATAGAGGGCGTATAAAAGACAGAAGAAGATCAATTTTGTATTCGTTAATTTAAAAAAAAACTGGCTTTGCAAAATTACGTTATTATTATTATTTCTATTATAATTGTTGTTGTTGTTATTATTATTATTATTATTATTATTATTATTATTATTATTATTGATTAACCCCGTGAAAAAAGGAATATTAAATAAACATTAGAAAAAGTCTACGCCAATCAGCTCACGTTTCGACGTTTACTAAATATATATATATATATATATATATATATATATATATATATATATATATATATATATATATATATATTAATATTTATGAATAAATATTAATTATTTATTACCTACCGACATCGATGTTTCATGCTAACGCAAT
The DNA here is from genome assembly GCA_963556195.1 of Sepiola atlantica. Taxonomy (NCBI): domain Eukaryota; kingdom Metazoa; phylum Mollusca; class Cephalopoda; order Sepiida; family Sepiolidae; genus Sepiola; species Sepiola atlantica. The sequence goes on from OY744518.1 coordinate 41,254,195, forward strand.
CTTCAGTGGAGGAAGCTAATTCCCAACGGTCAGCGGGCGCGAACCCCGATCACAAATGAGGTGTTGTCAAGACTCTTAACCCCTCGGCCATAGTGAACTAGTTATTATTTAGGGAGGAATCTAACTTTGTAAATAGCAAATCGGCGGCTAAATTTACACAAGCAGTTTAGAGTGATCAACGAACGTATTCGGATCGTGCATTTCGCTATTAGTACTGCTTGTCATTAAATTAACTCAGATATATATATATATATATATATATATATATATATATATATATATATATATATGTAAAAATAAAAATGGAATAAAGAATAAGCAATTCAACAACTAACAAAAATAAACTCAAAAACTCATCTTGTAAAGTTCCACCGAGATATTTCGGCCGTAGATACGACCATTTTCGATCAGTTAATAAACTTTATTTCAAAACGGAAAAGTTTTCAAATTTATACAGAGAATGCGATTGGAAGAAAATGTCACGTGCAGAGAACAACAAAACGGGGAGAAAAAGGAATGCGAGGAATGTTATGAAAAGAGAAAGAAAAAGAAGATGAAGAAGAGGAAGAAGAAGAAAGAGATACCAATCAACCAGTATCTTTAGAACGGCAGTTGAAGAAGATGAAACGAAGAAGAAGAGAAAGCGAAGGCAAACGTGAGAAAGGGTAAATCGACATGTTGTTGTCGAAAACTATTAAAGAAGAGAAGAAAAAAAGAGAGAGAGAAAAAATCAGTGCTTAGATATCGCCTGCTGATTGAATTCGGGCTGAGAGCGTCAAAAGTCTACAGGATTAGTAGTAATTGGGGCAGTTAACGTCGAGGGAAGAAACAAGGGAAAAGGAGGAGGCAGAGGAGGAGGGGACGGGGGAAGAAGAGAGACAAGGGTTAAAAGTTAGCCAGAGTCGTATTCATTTAGATTCATCTCGTATAAAATCGATCTAGCCGAAGGAAAAGCAATATTATAGAAACCTTGTCTTTGGGCAATGGTGTTCTTATTACATAGGATCAGACAGGATTCTGTGAGACGTCGAAGTTTGGTGTCATGAATATGTTTGATAGGGATTGCCTTATGGGTATTGAAGTGGTGGCCGGAAGAGATCATATGAGTGCATAGTGCATTTGAGGTATCGCTGTTTTTTATGGCACGATTATGTTCATATATTCGTTTCTTTAACTGACGTTGTGTCTCGCCGAAATATATTTTTCCACAGTCGGCGCAGGGAATAGTATACATTCCAGCTATATATGAACATAATCGTGTCATAAAAAACGGCGATACCTCAAATGCACTATGCACTCATATGATCTCTTCCGGCCACCACTTCAATACCCATAAGGCAATCCCTATCAAACATATTCATGACACCAAACTTCGACGTCTCACAGAATCCTGTCTGATCCTATGTCATAAGAACACCATTGCCCAAAGACAAGGTTTCTATAATATTGCTTGTCCTTCGGCTAGATCGATTTTATACGAGATGAATCTAAATGAATACGACTCTGGCTAACTTTTAACCCTTGTCTCTCTTCTTTCCCCCGCCCCCTCCTTCCCTGCCTCCTCCTCTTCCCTTGTTTCGTCCCTCGACGTTAACTGCCCCAATTACTACTAATCCTGTAGACTTTTGACGCTCTCAGCCCGAATTCAATCAGCAGGCGATATCTAAGCACTGATTTTTTCTCTCTCTCTTTTTTTTTCTCTTCTTTAATAGTTTTCGACAACAACATGTCGATTTACCCTTTCTCATGTTTGCTCTCGCTTTCTCTTCTTCTTCGTTTCGTCTTCTTCAACTGCCGTCCTAAAGATACTGGTTGATTGGTATCTCTTTCTTCTTCTTCCTCTTCTTCATCTTCTTTTTCTTTCTCTTTTCATAACATTCCTCGCATTCCTTTTTCTCCCCGTTTTGTTGTTCTCTGCACGTGACATTTTCTTCCAATCGCATTCTCTGTATACATTTGAAAACTTTTCCGTTTTGAAATAAAGTTTATTAACTGATCGAAAATGGTCGTATCTACGGCCGAAATATCTCGGTGGAACTTTACAAGATGAGTTTTTGAGTTTATTTTTGTTAGTTGTTGAATTGCTTATTCTTTATTCCATTTTTATTTTTACATATTGTCTGAAACATTGTTTCTTTTTTTCCCATATATATATATATATATATATATATATATATATATATATATATATATATATATGTGTATATATATATATACATATGTGTATATATATATATATATATATATATATATATATATACCCATACATACATAGTTGAATGAAAGTGAAGATACTCACATGTATATAGTTACATATTTGTTAACTACTTTCTTAACAGAAGAGTGTATATATGAGCTCCTTTAATTCCTGGATCTTCCAAAGGAATTATTCTTCTAGTCAGAAAGAAATAAGCTGCTTTTGAAAGTAAGAATCAACTAATGATATATATAATTCTATGATATTTTTCATGAATGGAAAAGAAACCATTCGAAGGTGCACAATAATGACTAGTTATGTGTCCAGAAAAAAACATATTTAAAATGAGGACAAACATTGAAAATTAATATTAGATTTTCTTTAGTGTAAATGAAGTAATAATCAAAGACTATGTGAAGGATTAGAAAAATATTAATTACACATATCCCCTCTAGATATCTACTATCAACGCTCTAACTTTCGTTGTTGTCTTCATGCTATTTCATCTAGGCACCATTTCCCTCTATCGGCCCTAACCGACACTCATCTTCCCTTACATATATTTCGTTATACACATTTCTTGTAGAGACTCTTCCCCACAACATCTACAACCTCTTATTCATGGACTAAGCCACCCACACTTAAACCATTTGATTGAGTGCCCATATAGTTTACTTACCCCTCATTAGTTTCATTCACTATGCAATAATACGTGTACGTAAATGTTGTTTTTAATTTTTCTTCCTTTTACTTTTAACAGCCTCCTACTCTTACATTCTAGATTATTGAGTATAATGGAATAGATGAAGGCTTTATATAGACTAATTCTATCTGACCATGCATTAATTAACTTTACTTAATTAACCATTAATAATTCCTGCCACCTTTAAGCTGATTGCTTTACCCCCCCCCCACATAATTATCACCTCTAAATCATTACATGACTGTTGATCCGAACCTATGTTTACAATTGCAACACTTAACACAAATATTAACTATGCAATAAAAAAAACGAAGAAGTAAATGATGAATACATTTAAAAAAATTAAAGAATCAACAAAATAAATTAAATGTAAATATTAATATTTCTAAATTAACTAAATCAATTAATCTTGATAACTGACTACATATCTTAACAATTGCATTTTCTGTGAGCTTTGTTGTTTCTGCGAAAATCATGTTGTTTGTTTTTTGAATAGCAGCGTCATCTTGGCTTTCCTCATCTGACACAGCCGGTCCAATTGTTGTTTTATTTTTTTAAAAGAGAGGTCGTTACTCTCGAAATGATTAACATTTCTACCATTAAAATATTGCGCAGTAATTTACTGTATTTATATTTTCATTTTTTAAATATAAGTGAATTGGTCTGAAGTTTACCATTTTTTGTCATTTATTTTTGTTCACCTGCCACCATTCAGTTATAAACATTGCATTGCTCTTGCCGCGGAATTCTCGCCGTCATACTTACATATTAATTACTATAAATTATCCTAACTGGGAAGATTCCAAGCCGGGAAATTATTAGTCTAATGTTACAATTTCAGTTGAATGTTTGAAATAAGTATTAACATTAATTTAAACAAACGTTAATTTCAAATATAATTATATTGATAAACAATATAGATGTACCGTGAATGGGTTAGATAACAACAATAATTAGAATTTTGGAGGTAAAAAAATGTTTAAATGTTTAAAATATAGTTCACAGTTTACAACAAATAAAAACCATTTAATCAGATTAAATTCGGGATAATTTGTAGAGAAAAAAGTATAATAGTTAATAATACTCTTTGATATTGCATATTTAAGTAATTTACTATGATTAATTAATACAAACTATTATAATAATTATGTTAAAGTTTTGCGTAATTGTCTGAAGTAAGTATTAACGATAATATAACAACGCTAATTTTCTTATAAAACATCTTTTTAGCATCAGTTCAATGGTAGTTTATTAAGAGCAATGTTTAATAGTTTTTCTAGTTTATTTGCATAGTTAAGTTGTTTGGTTATAATTACTCAATAGCAAACAAAACGCTAAAAGTTAAGGTAAGTTTAGTCGCTTGTATACTTTACAAAGAAGATTAAATTATATTACAAACTTTCAATACTGTGATTAAATAAATAGAATGCTATCATGTTTGACATCCATATTAAAATAGGCAAAATAAATGTTATAGTATTTGTTTAGATAAACAAATGAGAGATTCATTATCATGGTGGACGAAGTAAATGAAAAATGTAGGTATGTGATTTGTAGTTTATAATCCGATCTATGAAATTAAAATAGGAAATTGAATTAGCCAGGACAGATTGTTATAAAAGTTATATAATTATGCAAAAGCATTATTATTGATAGATATGAAGGTTTTTACTTTTTACTTATATTTAGTAATATAGTAATTATTATTTAGTATTACTAATAAGGAAGAGTAAGTTGTATTCTTACGATGAGTTCACAAAATGTTATTATATTATATTATATTAATCCCAAATAATATGATGCGTGCCGATCAGTGATTATTGGAGGAAACATATCGTGGTGCTAATAATTTGGTCTATAAGTTACGTGTAGATGCAGATAATGAATTTGATAAAGTAGGTATTATTATTTTGGGTATTCAGATTAAGGAATTTTCGTGGATTTAGAAAAAATAAATGTGTAATTATGTTATACTAATTATAGTATTATCACCCTTTTCGGAATTGTGGATAAACTATCACTCGATGAACACTGAAATGACCTTCTATGTTTACCTGACAACAAACCTGTCGTTTTCTTAACCAAGAAAAATATATACTATATATTTTCTATCTTCTTAATTTTCAATATTTATCTGTAACAATCACTATTCATTATTTTTCACTTTTTGAATTGTTTACTTTCAATTGAAAAATATATATAAAAATAATATAACAAATATATATATATATATATATATATATATATATATATATATATACTAAATAATTAAAAATTGTTATGTTAATGAAAACATATTTGAAGTTAATTATTATTTTCAAAATCACTTTATTTCGTTCTGAAGACAAGAATTATTTATTTGAAAACGTAAATGGACTCTTTGTTAAACGTTTGTTGAATATTAAGATAGTATGCAAATTAATACATAACTATACAAAGCGAGTACTTTCATTTTCAGTCAACCATAAAAACACTCTATTCTCAATATTGAACATACATTTATTGTATCAGGTACTTCTTTATTATACATTAAGTAAATATGTATAAATATGTTTTTATTAAGTATATATATATATATATATACATATATATATATATATATATATATATATATGAAAAGATGACAGACGGAAAACAAATCTATATATAGTATATATATATATAAAGAGATATATAGAAATATCATATATATATATATGTATATATATGTATATATATATATATATATATATATATATATATATATATACATATATATATAGTGCCTACATTTAGATAAACACATATATTTATCATTATTTGTTCCTCCTACTCTGTAGTGAATAGGATTGACACAGCCGTTATAGTTTCTTCAATGTGTGTTCCTTCAGTAGTAGAACACTTTGAAAATGGCTGCCTTGAAATCGGATTAATCTCTCGCTCATTTACCGGGTTTCTTATAACGGTCGTGTTGGCTAAGTTATCTGAATTTTAGTTTGAAACATGACTCGTTTTCCAAGGTTTTAGTCCGGCGACTGGTATGAATTATCTTCTCTGCACTGACGATCCCCGTGAGGATTAAACGTATATGTATGTAGATAAAAACAATATTCCTAATTATACATATATATATATATATATATATATATATATATATATATATATATATATATATATATAGTCAGTACATGATGGTAGCGAGCGTTGTATGAGTTAATGTATGCGTAAAATTTATTACGGTTTAAATCTTTAATCAACTTATTTACTCGTTTGTTACACTATTCCAAGTTGTTATGGCATGTTATATTTATCAATTTCCTGTTCAATTCTGTACTATTAAAAGAAAAAAGACAACCATTAACGGAACGAATTTTCCAGGAAAACACACAACTAAATCTCTAAATAAATCAATAAATGAATAAGTCAACCTAAAGAAAGAAGAAACGCTGACTCATCTGAGAATTTTTAAACAGCGTGAAACCGAAAGGGTCGACCGCCAGAAAAGGCATGAGCGAACAAAGTGCAGATGGCTTGAAAACCGACCGAGGTGTCGAGCTGATGATGGCCGACTAAGTAATCAGTAATTTGGACGGCGGAAAAGAACACAATTACCGTCGAAAAGAAATAGAAAGAAACACGAAGCCATTTCGTGAATATTAACAGACGTTAAATTTTCTATAAATATGAATGTCGACTTAAGCTCTTTTTCATGAAGTGTGTGTGGAAGGGGTGAACAAGGGAAGACTTTTTCGATCACGCGCTATGTCAATACGGATTTGATTAAGTTTGAATAGATAGTATCTACGTCCATCTGCCGATGTGTCTGGACATATGTTTGTCGCTTTCGTTCTTATTCAATCGCCCATTAAATTGCAAAACCCCTATGTATTTATATGTATGCATTTATTTATGAAGTTCATTCACTTTCTCTGTCTATCTCTATTTTTATAACTTTCTATATATTTTAAATAGTTGTATTCTTTCTTTCCCTCTGCCCCTCTCTTTCTCTCTCTCTTTCTCTCTCTCTACCTCTGTAAATATATATATATATATATATATATATACATACATAGATACAGATATATAGATAGATAGATGAAAGAATTGAAAAAAAAGAAGAAACGCTATTTTTTTAAAGGTTATATATATATATATTTATTAAATGAATAAAATCATTGTTCATGAATATATGTTTCATAAGTTCACCCAACATCGGAAGTCACTTCCAAAAGACCAAGAAGAGTTCTTACGAAAAAAAATAAGGTTCATACATGTTATTTGTTTAAATCTCTGATGAAACTTGTGATAACGAGCGAAATTATGAGAACAAAAGTCAAGATGAAAATAAAAATAGTATTTTGATTTTAATACAAATATCTGCATCTAACACATCGTTTTTGAAGGCCTCTTTCTTCAAAATTTTAAAGATGCTTAAAAAATGAACTTTCCCAAATGTATATATATATATATATATATATATATATATATATATATATACAGGGTGGCAAAAAAGTCGCGCAATCTTTTGTTTAGGTGATAGAAACTACAACATTTAAAGTAGTTTACTAGGCTTTTATGATAAATAATACATTTACTTAATAATGTTGTTGCCGTAGTTTAAACAAATAATATACTTTACATGGCCACCATTTTCGGCCTCACAAAGACGGGCTCTAGTTAAGGCATTGTCCATTACAGTCCTTAGAAAAACTGGCTCTAGTTCTTTGGATTTCATGTCTGATATTGTTTTTAAGCTCTTGAATCGTTGTAGGCTTGTTCACATATACCCTTTTCTTAAGATGACCCCACAGAAAAAGTAAGAGGTTGTTTAATCCGGTAAACGCGAAGGCAAGTTAAAATCAGAAAATCTGCTAATTAAGCGCTCGCCAAACAATCCCCTTAAGAGCGCCATACTTTATCGGGCAGTGTGGGCTCTAGCTCCATCTTGTTGGAACCACATTTCTGGGTTGTCCTGAAAAGCTGGCCTTAAAAAAAGTTCAATCATTTGTTTATATCGCTATGCAGTTATTGTCACCGCGACACCTTCTTTGTCTTCAAAGAAATATGGACCGATCACTTTTTCCGAGGTAACACCACACCATACGGAACATTTTTGTGGATGTAATTCACGCTGATGAAGAGTTCTTGGATTTTCAATGGCCCAGATTCTGCAGTTTTGCTTATTTACGAACCCGTTCAGATGAAAATTGGATTCGTCGCTCATTATCAGCTTATAGATGAACTCATTTTGTTCTCTGGCTAATTGCTGAATGTGATTGCAAATCTGGCTAATTGCTACGCGTGATTGCAAATCTGTAGGTTGTAATGCCTGTACCAATTGAATGTTGTATGGAAACAGATGCAATTCACACAAAATTATTTGAAGTGACCTTCTGGACATCCCAATCTGAGTGGCTCGTCTTCGAGTTGAGGTGTCTCGATTTTCAGCGAGTGCTACATTTTCCGCTGTCCGTACTGAATGTGGTCTGCCTGATCGTGGAAGATCACTGACTGAACCCTGCTGCCGAAACCGGGCCACAAGACGATCTATTGTGGTCTGACTGGGAGATTGTCTGACATTATAATGCCGACGATAGGCTTTTTGGGTTAAAGTTATGTAACGATGGTTTCCGAAGTAAAGTTCAATAATTTTGGTTCGTTGTTCAGTGCTATATTTTTTCATGATAAATTATCAATGTTTATATCTGTAATATTCTGGCAACTAAGGAGAAAATGTGATTAAATGTTAAAGCTGTTACTGATTAAAACTAATGCGTACATTTGCGCCACCCTGTATATATATATATATGTGTATATATATATATATATATATATATATATATATATATATATATATATATATCATGAAAATATATTTATTCCTTTAATAAACGTATATTATATTTTTGAATGACTTTACTTGTTTTTTCAAAATTCAATAATACATTTATTAAAATGTTTTGTTAAAGTTGTGTACACCTCTTCAAATTCCTTCATATATATATATATATATATATATATATATATATATATATATATATATATATGTGGATGTTTGTGGTGTGTGTAAACATAAGGTGCTGGAACATCAGTAGGGTATCGATTAAGATCCAAATTCCCTATAATGTTGTGAAATCCCCATTGTTTTCCTTGTAACTGGTTCCTCCAAATGTAAATAATTTTTTCCACTCATTTCTCATCTAATTTCCTTAGTTGTTAATTTATCATTCTGATTTTTATCGCCTGCGGCAAAACGATAAGGCATCGAAGAACATGTCAGCATTTTTTTTCCATCTCTTTCTATTTACTTTCTTCATAAAATCATGTCCATCTGAAATTTATCGAACAATTGGATAGTACAAGTATTCTGCTTATAGTTGTATCTATCTGTATTCAAATCAATATATATATATATATATATATATATATATATATATATATCCTTTTTATGTTTTATTTTACTTCGAAGATCTCAGAAATAAAGGGTCCCGTTCCTCTTTATATAAGTATTCGAATATTCCATTAATTGTTTTCCTTTACTTGTCGAACGTAGAGTTAGTAAATAAGTTAATTATATTTCCTCTCTCTAATTGAACCGTCTGGTCTGTTGGTCTTAACTGATTCCAGGACAATAGTTTATCTAGTCTGGTGGAGTATACAGCTTAGTGTTGTTACTTGAGGTTACACTCCTCGTATGCACCAGTGTCAATAGAAGTGTCGAAAACACTTTTTTTTGCTCTAAATACGACGTTATTGTGACTATTTTGTCCGGGTGTACTTGTAGGGGAAGTACCATCATGGCAAGTTATCCTGACGAACCCCTGTTATGAGCAACCGAAAAGACTCGATGTGTGTGTGTGACATATGTAAACAGATTAGTTAGTACAACCAACTAGCAAGATACATTTAATCTGAAACATGATCATTTTTTTAATGAAAAATAGCGATGAAAAAAAAATTCTGCTTTTTTCGAATGGGTTACACTTATAGAAAGTCAAGGTATATACCTGTTTACTTGAGCTCCCTTAATTTTTAATTGAATGGTTCGTCAAGATTCGTGTCTAAGAGATAAATAAAGCCATGCTTTCTGGAAACTAATTTATATATATATAAATATATATATATATATATATATATATATATATATAATTTATGAACACTTGGTTCAACGATGTGGTCTTTGAATGCAGTTGATACCTAAATGTAGTTAAGTAACACAACATATACCAGATATTTATATATATATATATATATATATATATATATATATATATATATATATATATATCAAGTGTCAACATTGTTTCGTCTGAGTCTCGCCTGAATTGCTAGCCTTAATTGGTGCGTTTTTCAGATAATGGTTTACCATTATTGGGAAACATTAAAACATGCAGGGTATTAAGGTAAGTTAAATACTATTCTACTACATTTGTTATTCCTGGTTATTGTTGTAAGAATTTTTGAGAATAGCCAAATATATCATGAATATATATATATATATATATATATATATATATATATATATATATATATATATTAGTATGTTTATAAAAGGCTGTGGGCAATGCAATTTCCGGGTAAGATGTAAGTTGGAAGGAATAAACATGATAAATCGAATATGAAATATGACTTACTATTTATTTTTTCTTAAAATCTTACATAACAGCAAGAGTATTGTTAGCTGTTTGTGTGATATCCGGATGATTATAAAATCATTTATTTAATATTTTGGGAAAAGAAACTTCCCCTTGTCAAAAGAAAATTAATACCAGAAAGTATCTCCTCGACTGTGCAGAGAATCTGACAAAACAAAATGGCTGCCAAAAGACAGAACAGCAGTGAAACCAGTCCCGCAGAGAATGGAAATTAAAGATGTTTAAGGTTATGGTATGTATATAAATGTGGTGTTCAAAAATATGTGTGTAATATTGGATAAGTATATGGTGATCGATAAACTGTTAGTTTTTATAATATATATATATATATATTTTTTATTAAATCTATATTTTGAGTATTTACTTTTTATTTTTAATGTGTTTTATCTTCGTATTTTATTTTCTTTCGTATTTTAAGAATTATAATATAAAATAAAGTAATTAATCTCTCATTTTAAATATTCTAGATTTTTTAATTCTTTTTAATTAAATTTATTGATTATCATATATTCAAGAAATGACTATACCCAGCAATTTTTCAAGCAAACTACCATTCTCTAATATATATATATATATATATATATATATATATATATAACATTACTATCATAGCCATATATATATATATATATATATATATATATATATATATATATATATATATATATATATATATATATATATATATGGAGAGAGAGAGAGAGAGAAAAGTTGCATTACGTTAGACTAATAATTCTATAAATATTATGTATAAATATATGTATAAACAGAAAACTACTTTTGAAAAAAGAGCGATCGGATAAATTCAGAATTATAAATTACAAAATAATATTACATATGATTTTTATCATTATTAATACATAGAGGTGTATAGAAGTTCTTATACTAGCCGAGGAACATACATTCCCATATCCCTATACTGATAAATGTTTTATTGGATAGTTTGCTATGTTATTTTTTAAAGCTCTCATTGGTGTATTAATTCGTACCTTAATGCATACTTCCTCTTATAAAAGTCGTCTATTAAAGTCTGCAAGCAATCAAGAAATCTGATAACACAACTATAACCCGATACGTATAGCTTAGGTTTAATCATAATATTCAACATTGTACCTCAATTTATTCATCATTAATCTCATGAGATTTACAGTTAGTAGTTTCCAGGAAGTTTACTAGATTGATATTATGTAATGTTGCACTGGATTATATTTATTTTATAGAATACTAGCAGGTACCCGGCGTTGCCCGGGTCCGTAAACCAAAACAAAATAGATGTTAAAAAGTGCGTGTAATATTGAACTCCTATCTCTCTACATATCCTACTCCGTCCAACAATGTTCTCTCTTTCCTCTGCCATGTTTTGTTTTACATGATCCTCCTCCTGTTCAGCTTCCCAACATATTCATCTCTCTTATTTGATGTATTAAAACTAATTAAAATATAAGTAATTTATTACAATTCGCAGTTATTCAGTTACTGCTACAGGAAACACGGAGGTTCTTCTTCCACTCACATACCCACAAATATAATTAAATCTATATTTGTGTTGATTCATTCCCTGGAAACGCAGAGTCTTTTATCTACCTCCGTCTTTATAGTATAATGAAACCTATATTTATTTTAGTGCATTCCTAGACAAACCTGAGTGTCGTGTATTGAAAATGTAATACTCTATCATAGCAGACACCTGCTCTACCTAGCATACGAAGTAACACAGCACACTATATTATAACAAAAAAGTGACAATTATTCTACCGGACAACACGGCGTTTTACAACACCTGCTGTGTGTAGGAGTGTGTTATCGAGTATATTGATGACCTCCAAGAAAACACCCCGTCTCTATCTATGATATTGAGCAATTTGCAGTAACATACACAGCTTACCAAATATAATACTGCATTATTACTATTATAGCTCCCAGGCAATAGCGAGTTTTTAAAAAATATTTCTCTCTGACAACGATGCGTTTAAACACGCTTGCTAAATCTAGGATGTTCATCAAATCTGTATTACTATATACTACTTACGAAATGTAAAACATTTATTGCTGCCGTTTAGAGCGCTACTGGAACAACCAGAATACAATTAAGAATGCCAAAGAGTAATACTAAAAACCGTGTCTTCATTTCTTACCCCCTCTCTAGTAACAAAAGACACTTAAGAAACGTGAAATAATTTTGAAAATGGGAGAAAATACCGAACAGAAAGAATACATTGAAAGTACAGTGTGTTCCTTCCAAATTATGGCTAACACGTTGGAATCCCTCCTGAGAAAATCTCCTCGTTGAGATTCAGAAATAAGTGTATTATCTTCCCCGGTTTATTGTACATACGTATTCAGTTTTTGATTATATGTATATTCTGTAACTGTTTTTCTATACAGAACACACAAACACACATACATACACAGAGAGTTATATATATATATATATATATATATATATATATGTATGTATGTGTGTGTGTGTGTGTGTGTGTGTGTGTATGTGTGTGAAATATGACAAACAGAAAACAGGTAAGAGTGCGGGAGAAAAACAAAAACAAGAGACTTGACCGGTTTCGTTCGTGTTAGTGAACGTCTTCAGAAAAAGTGAAGATTTGGAAATAATTTTATTTTGAAGGCACACACATGCGAGGAGGAACAGATGATCCGATTAGACCATATCAGAAGACTTTAAGTGACATTGAAATATGACAAGTAGGTGGCACATTCTTCTTTATTTTTCTTCTTCTTTTTATATTTGTATTTATTTTCTTTTTCTTTTACACTTTCGCACCTACTAAGCTAATACACTGGGGGGCGGTTGGCGGAGGGGTAAAGGCGATAAGAGGGAAGAAGACAGAGGAACAAACCAGGATTAGCACACATAGGAGTTGGCATGAAATTGATACACCGAACGGGAAATTTTTTTTTTTTTGAATTATCGGAATATATCACAGAATTGCAAATTTATATATATATATATATATATATATATATATATATATATATATATATATATATATATATATATTACTATTTTATGTACAAACATAACATTTTATAAGGAGATATCATTTTTTATGCAGCAATTTTTAGTATTTACTTCAACAGTGCTCAATACATAAGTAGATCTAGGCAGTAAGTTATGAACATATATTTATGGCAGTTAAGCTACACAGAGTCTCCCGCGGTTCCTCTCCCGAAGATTCGCCCCGGGGATGAAACGCGGAAGCTTCTGTATAGCTTAACTGCTATAAATATATTTCCATAGCTTATTATAATAGAATGTGTATCAATTTTATTTAAGTTTATGTAATTGTATGCACATTTTTATCTACATCTTTGCGTCTTTAAATTGATAGCCCTACTCAACGTATTGAGCTTTACTTTGTCACGATAGATCACTTTAACGATACTTCACTTATCGTTAATTTTATTATTATTATATGCATATATACATACATACATATCTCTCTCTCTTTCTCTCTCTCTCTCTCTCTCTCTCTCTATATATATATATATATATATACATATATATATATATGTGTGTGTGTGTGTGTGTGTGTGCGTGGGTGTATCTGTGTGTGTGTGTGTGGAAAATGGTAAGTCTAACTTTGTTCTAGTACTTTTATTTCTAAAGGTGAAATAAGTAAACAAAAAAAATAAGGTTGTGGGTTTATGTATTTGTTTATCTATGTCGTGTTCCTAAGTCGGCATAGTGCAATTGGTGATGACTCTTTAGGTTAAATGTGTGCATGTCTTGTTTGTGATTTTAATCATATCAACGTCGTATTTACTATAGCAAGCACAACAATCGGAATCCTTGGTATTATTACTATCTCTCTTTCTATTATGTTCACTGACGAATGAACGAACTGTTCTTAAACAACAGCTTGACAGCACTTTATTTTACATGTTTTTTTTTGTTTACTGTTGTAAAGCTCCCTACTTTAAATGGCCAACTTAAAAGCGTGGCCTTACTCTTAAACGTAGGAATTGTGAAAATCAACTGTTTTCAGTTAGTTTGTTTAATATCATATGTAAGAAATCGCTTATAGGAAATTGTTGTTCTATACAATGAAGTAGATTCCTATGAACTGTAGGTTTTAACATCCGTTTATAGGGTGGGATTAACCAGGATAGGTTGATTTTGCTTCTAGTTATATTTTTATTGTAATTATTTTAGTCGCCTGTTAGACTAAGTTGAACTCTTGCTTTAAACCAGTCAAAAGTGGAGAGTGTCAACACTCCTCAGAAACAATCGGCTGTACAAAATGGGTGCCACATCAGGGGGGAATAATAATACCAACCAATCAAATTCGATAGTAAGCTACACTCTACACGCTACTTAGATATATAGAGAAATCGCAAACTAGACATTCACGCTTTTCGCCTGAAGGTTTCCTGTGAGAATGTGATATGAACTTTACTATGTAGTTTTCTTTCTATAGATATATTATTTCCTAATAATAATAATAATAATAATAATAATAACGATAATAATAATAGTAATAACAATAATATTAATAATAATAATAATAACATATATATATATATATATATATATATATATATATATATATATATATATATATATATATATGCACTTATGTAAAAACGAATATTTACAGACATTTTTAAGTAGGACAAAAATAAAATAATATCCAATATCCATTCCCAGACAAAGACATATTCGCTTCGTTACTTTCTCTTCATGAATGGCGACTGCCATGCTCACAGGAATGTTGATTATTATACGATCCGTGTAAGAGCCATCTTCATGCACTGTAGAAAAGACCTTTCTTTAAACCAGGCGAAAAGAATATCGAGCGTCCTACTGGTAAACCAGAGTCACACTTACGTCGTGATTTATAAACGAGCCTATCTTGACTTTTACTGTTTCGCTGAGTTACTGTGAACAGATGTTTTATTCATCAACTAAATCTTTGCTCTCCTGCAAACATGCCACAGAGTATCGGTTTCACTCCGGTAAATAGTCGACATTTAGGTGTGCATAAGTATTTAGAAATGCATAGTAAAGACGGAAGAAAATTGCAAAATAATTATGCACATATCCAAACAGAAATAGTTCGCTAACTTCCGATAGCTATTGACAAGTGTCTCTATCCCTGTCTGTTTCTGGGTCTGTCTCTCTTTATATCTCTATCTATATAGCTATTGCTATCTCTCCCTCCATACCTATACGTATGCATCTATCTCGCTATTCTCTCCCATCTTTCTTTTTCTCTCTCTCTCTATGTCTATATATATATATATATATATATATATATATATATATATATATATATATATATATAATTCTTTGTTTATAGAACTTCAAGTTATAAATATACTAAAGGTATATAATAGAGTTCCGTCATAAGTAAAACTTTTTTAATATATATTTATAAAGACAAACTATCGTATCTGCATATGTGCAAACGTTTTTAACTTAATGCCTCTAACTATTTGATTCCTCTCCGTGGACAACAGACCTGAGTGAAATCGCCGTCGTTGGATTTTTATGCAGATTCCTCCGGATTTACCAATATTTCTGAGCCCTACGTTTTTTGGATTTCGTTATTGGTGATTCCCATGCCCGTTTGAACCTTTTGGAAACATTTTTTAAGGAAGTTTTTTTTTTTTTTTTTTTGAATTTCTTTAATTTTTAATTTTTAATTTTAAAAGAAAACTTTTTCAAATTTGGAACTTTGACAGTCCTACCCTGTCAACTTATCAATCATAATTTTACCTCTGATGATAAGATTTTAATCTTTTAAAAAGCCTGGTTTAAGGAAAGAAAGAGATGAAAAATAAATGTTTTTATTAACTAAACTACTCCTTGTTTTGAACAACTGAAAATACCGATGTGCTTCCATTTGCAGGTCTTACTAATTTTCATTGACGTACCATATATATATATATATATATATATATATATATATATATATATGTATATATATGTATGTATATATATATATATATATAGAGAGAGAGAGATAGAGAGAGAGAGAGAGAGAGAGAGTGATTAGCAAAAAGAAAACACTTGCATTACGACAAGCTATTAATCTAGATTTAACCTTATATAGAGAAAAACAAAGGAACACTTGTCTTTCCACATGTGGGTAATTCGTATGAAAAACAACACAAAATGATTGCTATGGTTTTATTTGATACACACCAATGTTGAGATTTGATTTTGTATAAGCATAAAAATGAACCTTTAATAATGAAATAAATACACGAAAAATAAGGGCAATTGTCAAGATTATTCTTGACAATCGTTTAACAGAAAAAACGGGTGAAAAAACAAATAATCAACAAATAACTCTTACAAAAGACAATGCATTTACTTTTCTACCTATTTACATATTCTATTTTTGTTTAAACACATGTTAAGGCGGTTTTGTTGCACTTTAATAATTTGTTCCAATCTTATCACATTACAGTACAATTTTAAAGATTGCTTAACAGAACATCCCCTAAGTTTGGCTAATTAATTTTGTCGTCTTGCGAAGTTAAAAACAAAACAAATAGTCAACAAATAACTTTTCGAAATGCTTCGTAGACGGTCGACAATCAACTGTCAGACTTCTTTGTTATTTCCCCTAACGTTATATATCTTACCGAACATGTGAATGAAAAATAAACACCCTTAAAACAAAAAATAAGACAACTGGGTAGAAAAGTTAGGTTTATTGCTTTTGTAAACAGTTATTTGTTGACTATTTGTGTCTGTGCACGTTTTTCTTTCTGTTAATTATTCTTGACAATCGCCAAATGTTTCAGGAATATATCATTATTTTATTTGATCAATTTGGATCAAACAAATAATGATATATTCCTGAAACATTTAAAATAGTAACTTTGTATTTTTCCGTATTTATTATTGAACACGCACACAAAAAAAACTTAATGACGATTTTTTAAAATATAAATCTTTTTGTTTTTGTAATTAAAAAAATTAACAACAATCTTTGTTAAATATGTTGATTAACACCTTCAGCTAAATTATCTATCCCTTTGAAAAAATGAGATCTTACTTTTTAGGGTAATTCTAACTTATTACGGCAGTGATATAATATATATGTTTACATTACCGTAAGTCTGACTGACAAGCTCGTAAAACTACACGAAATCGCCTAAAAATGTTACCCCCCCAAATAAATCACGCACATAATTTATCTCAAATAGCAAACAAAATGGTTTCAGTTCGCTAAGTAAGTAAGGATTAGGATATATAGTGAATGCGGTATTTTGGTGAAAGAGTCTAGCATAGATTAAGTAAAGAATATTTTAGACAAATGTATGACTATCAACCCCACAAACAATTAGTTGTCGTCAAAATCATATGACAATCGCCAACCCCTAACGACGCCCCCACAAATGATGAGGACTTCATGGTTAAGTTTTAAAAAGGCCATTCATAAGTGACTTGTGAACCCGGAACAAAACTATTTACATTTATTCATGAAATACATAACTTAATATTGTAGTAACTTCGAAACCAATTTATTTATCTTTTAAATAAGACATAACCGGATACAAACAAAAGTTCAATTCGCTTAAAAACACAATAACAACTAGTTAAAGATAGATAGATAGACAGCTAGACAGATAGATAGAAAAAAAGAGAGATAGAGAGCAGATGAAGAGAGAATGAGGGGGAATTGAAGCACTCCCATCGTTGCGTCGTTATATATTTTTCTATAAAGTAAATGAGTTTAATTTAAATGACCTTGAGCTTCTTCGAAAGTGAATCAAATTATTATTTTCTTAATTAAATTAGTTTAATTAACTACTGTTAATATCGACGACACTATTGCATATATATAAGATATAGATATACTATTATTTTAAATAAATAACACACAACATTTATTTATTTTAGACTGGTTACGTAATGGATATGCAAATAAGGAGTATGATAAAGGTGTTTCATCAGTACTATATATATCGTATTAACTACTCCTATTGTGTATTATTTATTTAAATCACACTAACCTGTTTTGATGCTAGCATAAAGGTGGTAAATAACTAGCAAATATATGCTCACTCCGGTCGCATATTTTTGCTAGGCTGCCGCGTCAGAAATGAACGCTCACGCTTAAACCGATGGAGTCCCAGTCATATTTCTAGGGTGGTTAGACATTGATTTTCTTTGTTTATGACCAAGAATATTTTAGTTGAAAATAAAGAAAAAAAGAAATTCGACCCTACCCAGATTTGTGTTTTACCAACCCCCGATGAATAGAAATAGGTTTAGTTTAAAAGGAAAGAACACCCATTTGTTGCTCCCCCTCAATTTTTTTTATTTTACATACATAGAAATATTTTTTAGTTAAGAAAAGAAAAAAAAAAAATGTTGACCCCTTCACACAATTTCTTTTTACCATCCCCCCAATACATATAAATATTTTTAATTAAAACGGAACAAAAAAAAACCTAACCCTAACCCAAACCTCCACTTTGAGCTTGACCCTAACCCTAACGACGGGTTCAAAGTTAGCGCAGGTCTTAAAGTGAAAAGCACCAACAAGTCAAATACAGTGAACACGATGTGTGTGTGTGTGTTTGTTTAATGAACTTTTTTTAAATTAAACAATCTGATTCTAAAATCAGTTGTATAGTTTTCCAGTACAATGTGAAAAAGAAAACAAATGACATCTTTTTTTTTAATAAATAAAACATGGACTAATAAAAACAGTGTGTAAATGAAAGCTTAATAGCGTATAAAGTGTAATCATCAATTCAGTTGAGGTCGTGAAAAAATGATAATATTGGATATGAAAGTATTAAAAATCAAATACAGTAAACACGAATAGTTTTTTTAATTCTCGGAAAAAAAAAGTTTACCTGAACTAAATTCGGTAAAATGTGTGTGTGCGTGTTTTTAAATACTAATTTTTAAATCAATTATTATTTTAATTAAACAATTTGATTCAATGAATTTGTGTTTTAAAACATAATGGCTAATAAGATAAAGAAAATAAACAAACTCAGAACGTTTTAATAAAAAGTAGCACGGTGAATGCCAGCGTTTTGTTTACTAACGCGCCATCTTGCGTCCATACTCAATTAACGGAGGGAGGGAAGCAATTCAATTGATTAACCCTGGCTGTTTAATAAGTTTTGTCATAGTTATATCAACTACGTAAAGCATTTGATATATATATATATATATATATATAATAAAAGAAATAATTATACTTTATAAGTAAGATAATTAGCGAGCAAAATAGTGTAAATATATGTGGAAATCTGAAGAAATCAATCATGAGTGTATATTTGCGAATACTAATTTATTAGAAGTTCCAAAGCAATTGTTTATGTAAATTGAGAAACGCGCATAGTGTTTACGGCGTTTTTTTTCATAGTGTATAATGAAGCTGGCGGACTTATAAAATAGTCATACTACTCTGATAGAGTTTCGGCTTCAGACAGACATACAGAAAGACATACATACAGACAGAAAGACAGACCGGCAGACAGACAGATACATAAACTCCATTGTTAATAGATGTATTACAACACCTGTGAATAGTGTTATTTTATTATCTGGCAATCTATTCATTTATATAGTACTAAAACACTGTGCATAGTGTTCTCTAACATTGTGTGTCTCCGTTTATATTTAGCAGATGTTTTATATACCAAGTAAATCGTTTATGACCTCATAAAGTGATGTTCCCAAAATCATGATGTGGGTTACTTTAATAAATTGGTAAGGCATCATAACATATGTTAATACATCATCCATTAAAATTGAGAAATTAACAATGTTTAGAATTTTTTTCAAATTTTGAATTCATTTATTGTTTTGTTCAGCTATTGGCTAAACATTGAAATATATGTCTTGTTTGCACACAAATCAAAATGCATTTTGCTGAATAGCATTTCGTTATTATAGCCTTTTTTTAAATTGGAATGTTTAATTTTAGTTTTATTTTACACTATTTTATTGAATCAGAGCAAACATTAGTTTCAAATATTAATTTGGTTTTACCTTGACACAGAAGGCTACCAGTCAATCATCTTTTTGCTGTTGAAACTCTTTTACTATGCTAGTATATTTCAAGTATATGTTATTTTATATCGGTTTACTTTAACATTGATCCCCACGACACAATTTTGAAGCCTGATACCATGAGGAATTAGGAGGGGCCGCTACTATTTTTACATTATCTGCATTAAAATGTTATTAGGAATTGGTACTTATTATTTTAAAGATATTTAATGTCGGCGTGGCGACAGGAGGTCTAGTCGCAAGTATTCCGCGGAGACTACATGGCCATCTTCGCTTTAATTATTCCAGACCCTGTTATAGAATGATAACAGCACTCTGTCAGCATAATGAAGATCGCTGAGTCTAAATCTTTTCAATAATTTAAAGTTATAAGTCGAATTGGGCCTGCTAAAACAGTGAAATGGTTCATAACGAATTTCAAGGTATATTCCAGGTTATTTTAAACGTGTTTCCATAATGCAGACCTCGGTTTAGATAATGGCTTATAGAAATGATCCACCCTACAACTACATCTTTTAACAACAATAAAATATAAGATTCCGGAACTATTTTTTAACTTCGAAATATGCCAATATATATATATATATATATATATATATATATATATATATATATATATATATATATATATATATATATATATATATATATATGACGTTAGGACGTTGAGAAACTTTGCCTGAATTTTTAATTCTAATAAAATTTGATTCGCACTTTATTTTATTATTTCATTTCATATTATGCTATATATATATATATATATATATATATATATATATATATATATATATATATAGCTTTTAGCGTTAGTCAAGTATATAATAAAATGTTCGAATGGTAGGTTGTAGAACAGGTAATTTAAATTACTTAATTAAGATTTTATAGATTAGAGTGTGTTTTAAAGATACCTAGGTCAGCGGAGAAAAGTCCGTTTTCGTTATTGAAGGTTTGTAAATAGGGTGTAAGAATGCAATAGCGTATAGGCTTTCCCAGTGTTCATAGAAGATCTCCCCTGTGTTTAAAAGGATTCATGTTCCTTATTATTGACTAAGAAAGAGTAATCATTGATGTGTTTATTTTAAACAGTGATTTACTTATGTTTAGTACTATTGGGGGAGTACGTAATTTTAGTAGGTTAGTTCGAAAATGGTATGTTGATTCTATAGTGTGTGAAGGTATATTTACGCATTTACGTTGGCACATTCGATATATGTTCGATTGTTTATTCTGTGTTAATGATGTTAAAACTTAGTAGCGATCGGCATACGTAATACTAAAATGGTATCTTAGGAAGTCATAATCTGCCATTAACTTCGGCTGGGAGGATAGCGGGTTTTTCTATCAAATTATTGTTATTTGCGAACTTGAATCCAGAAAGACCACAACTTCCGAATTTATGTGAACTTTCATGTTTCATTTACAAGTAAACACATATTTCATTGTATTTTGATGTTATAATAACGGTGAACAAAATATATGTCACAGGTATAAAAAGTCACCGGAAAATGACAGAAGTCAAAATAACACAAATGAATTAATAGAAACAAAGTTCGGCATAAAAATTCCCTAGTTTGACAAAGCGAACCCGAAGACATTCATAGGTCACATCGACCGAAATGTTTTAAGATGAGAATAGTAGTCAAATTATGTAAATAATAAAGTATTTAATATGCTGTTTTCAAGCAAATATAACCGATGTTTCTAGGTTACGGAACCTAAGTTCTCTGTCCTAATATTTTACAATAAATATTTTAAAAATTAATTCTGTTGTTTTCAAGCAAATAAAATAAAATTGTTGGGCGGATGAGAGTATAGCTACGATTTTCCCTTTATAGTGGTAAATAGAAGATCGAGATGCTTTGCAATATTTGTTAAAAATATATTAAAAATAAGAATTCACCCTATTAACTTCAAACAAATCACATTGATTTGGCAAAATTATGACGACTAAGTTTTGAATAGAGGATACCCCCACACACAGAATATTTAACGCAACCATTAAAGCTAGTCTTTTGTTGTTGTATTTTCTTACATGTAACCATGTTTTTATTATTTTTAAGCGAGATTCTATTGCCAACCAAATGTAAAGTTAGTGACCAGGTTAAGGGAGTATTTTTGGGGGAACGAGATGTGTTCACCTGGACTTACGGTTCGTGGTAAATTCAGGAAAATGTCGTGTTTTATCACACACACTATTTATCTCCTGTAAACGCTATTTGATTAGACACTGGCCGAGTAAATGGTGATCATTTTATCGCTTTCTATTTTGATTAATCGTCGCAACACTAATACATATATATATATATATATATATATATATATATATATATATATATATATATATATATATATATATCCAGATCAGATGTTTGTAAGTTTAAGTTTTGGAGTTGTTCGAGTGTCGAAGGTCAACATTCACTTTACTCTATAGAACATGTATATAAATAGTTGATGTTGATAATTATGATCGCAATGTATATAACATACACACACAATGTACGGAATCAATACGTGATATAGGTAAATATATATTCTAATTGATTGAATACACTAATATAGTAAAGTAATTAACGAGAGCCAAGTTAATTAGACACATAAGAGATTCGATAAACTAAACAATTAAGATGGCCGATCTTTACCAGAAATCGATATAACAGCTATATAATGAACATATAAATGAAGAAAATTTGATAGACAACCAAATAAAACTATCTTGTGGAATGATACATCGTCGAAAATAAATTCATCCCCATCAGTAAAGATTTTAATCAGACACGGCAGCAATAGGTTATACTAGCGTTCTATATACTATTAAGTATAATATATTGCAATCCAACATACATTAAAAGTAGAACATCTTAAAAAATAGAAATTGAAGTTCACCGTTCGAAAATGCAACGGTTATAGTAATTAAATATGAAGAAATCATTTACTATGATTTGATAAAATATGTCCTATTTTCATTAGTGAACATGCAATTAATGTTATTGGTGTATCTTAAATCATGTTATACCCCTCAGCATTGGGTGGTTTAATTATCTGAAATATATTAGACATCTACGCAGTTCAGTTCAATTGCTGGTAGTACATTACAAACTAAAAATGCATATGAAAATTGCGAAGTGAGTATTTATTCACATGTAAAAACATTGATATTTGATACACTCTAGATGGATAGATGCTTTGGTTTAGTTTACGACATATTGAATATATGTCGGATTAGGTAATTCTAAACCGAGCCATCATGTATTGAATTTTTACGCTTAATATTCTGAATATTTGTAATATTTATTTAACGTGTGTTCATTAATAGTGAAGTACGCTGTCAATGTACTGGAACATCATTGGATACCGTTTGCTATAATAATCATGACATTTATATTTAACGCATAGATAGGTACGTGACATGTACAACATATCCAGATCAGCATGTACCTAACAGTAACCGCAATGAATGGGTAACATCACGCTGTGCAAAGCTCTACATCTGATGATTATTTAATCATTCAAATGACAAAAATAAGATAACGACATGTTGTCCCACTCAGGGTCAAAGTACACCTTGAGGTTATGATCAAATGGGGATGACTGAGCATGATTCACAGCTTAAGATATATGACTCTCGATCGGATGCAACTTCATCTTATATCTAAGGGGCATACTATTTAAATCATATGCATGACCAATAAATTTACTCTCACTCCGAGTCCGTGTCAATCCGAACTTTCAAATTTGAACTACACTATCATGAAGAATTTAATGACACAAGCAAGACGCTGAAATGTGTATGGTCATGTATTATTGAGTTGAAAATTATCATTATTAGACACACACACTCAGATATATATATATATATATATATATATATATGCACATATTTATATATATGTCTATATATACATATATATATATATATATATATATATATATATATATATATATATATATATATATATATATATATATATATACAGGGTGATTCATTAGTCACTTCACTTAGCTATTTAAAATGATTACTGTATGAAGCACAAAAATACTATGAACTTTTGATAACTGTAATCTTACTCTCTAATTACTGCTATTTGTTATTTTAAATGTGTTCGCTAATATAATTGTTTCTATATATATTTGTTCATAATCAATCAAATATGCTACAAAGAGTCGTAAATTCCTTGCAAAAAAGAATGGAGCTATGCATGCAGAACGAAGGTGCACAATTTGAAAATGTGATGTAATGTAAAACACCTATAAATGAATCTGTTGAATAAACTTTCTGTTTTGTAGTACCGTATTTTTTAACTTAAGCATTTCAAAAATAAATACCTAAGTGCCTTATGACTCACCCTGTATATATATATATATATATATATATATATATATATATATATATATATATATATATGTATATATATGTATATATATGTATGTATGTATATATATATATATATATATATATATATATATATATATATATATATATATATATATGATGGACTCTCCCGGTGGTTTCAACGTATTAGGTTCTGTCAACCTTGTTCATTAAACCCTGTGTTTGAGTCGCAAATTACTTATCAGTCTTTTATTAGCTTTCATTTGGTACTACTTTCAATGCTATAGCATCAACCTCTGGAAAGCTACAATGAAAATAAGGACATAATATCCCAAATTTTGCAGCGTTTTCCAAAAACGTCACCAATAAAATTACATAGCTCTTGAGGCAGGCATAACCAAGGTCCAAGATCAAAATAACTGGTATATTTAGCTAATTTAGACCTTAGAGAATGGGAATAATATCAGTTTCCATATGTTTGAAGAAAAAGGTCAATTTTGAAGAGGTCTAATATATATATATATATATATATATATATATATATATATATATATATATATATATATATATAAAAATGGAATAAAGGATAAGCAAATCAACACCTAGCAAAAATAAACTCAAAAACACATATTGAATAGTTCTACCAAAACATTTAAATTGTTAAAATACAATCATTCTCAGTTGGTAGCAGAATTTTAATTAAAACCAGAAAAGTTTTCAAATGTTAACAAAGAACGCAATTTGGAAAAAATATAGTCACGTGTAATCAACAGTAGAAAGAGAGAAAGAAAGAAAGACACAAAGACATTTTAAAAAGATAAAAAAAGAAAGAAAAAAAAATCAACCGTTAGCATGTAAAAGCCGATCGGAAACGCAGTAAGTTAATAAAGTTGTGAAGGAAGTATAGTAGTAATTTAAAGTGAATGATAACAAGGAATTAAACAAAGAAGGAGGAGGAGGAGGAGGAGGAAAAAGGACTCAAAGTTGTAGAATTTATCCGTTATCATAATGATTTAGGTTCATTTCGAATAGAATCGATCTGGAAGAAGATGTAGAAATATTATAGAATCCTGGTCTTTGAATAATGGTGCTATGATGACGTAGGATTAAAACTGATTCTATGTATGTATATATGTATATATATAAATACATATATTATGCATACATGAATTGAGTTTACTATAATACATTGGTGTAATACATAGTCTTAGACCGTTTGGTATGTATATCGTGACTCATGATTACATTAGAACATGCGACTAGCTCTCTTCCTTCCGGAGTAAAAACGTCACTACAACATCCGGCGACATTTTACATAAAAAGCAATTCATGTTTATCTTTGTATCCTAAGGATATGTAAGCACTAAAGCTACTTAAGATACTCAAATTAAATCTATGTACAGTAAAGTCGAATACGTTATAAATCAATCATGAAATATTATTGTGCGTATAAACTCCTTACAGTTTAATTTTATTGAATAATTATTGGTATATACATTAATGTAAACTTTAAAAACTTGAAATTAATTGAGTAAGACCAGCACAGGGAGAGTGTGTGGCTATATCCTATGTATTTTCAAAACCCTATGAAATGGCTAGGCCTGTACACTAGGAGTAAGGTCTATTTCGTATGAAGTAATACATTCAAAGACATTTAGAAATGTAAGCAAATAACGAAATCAAATACTTATGAATTTTCTAACCTTTCAAACGAAATATATAACTTTCAAAATTGGTAAAAGTATCCATGTGTAAAGAAATTAATTGATTAAAATATTAGGGACTCAAATTTTAAACGAAAAGTTTTACATTTCACTCAAAGAATAAAGAATTTAATGAATTAAGAAATTCAAATTTAGAAACTTTCAAAATGTGTTTTTTTAAATAATAACTTTTCTAAAAGTTCGATAATACAATTCCAGCAAATTCATCAAATAATTTTTGTCTTAAAAATTATTTAATTTAAACTATCACAAATAACCTCAGGCCAATTATCTATTGAAACAATGGCAGAAAGTACACTTAGCAAGTGTAATATCAATTGTAGTAAGGGAAAACACCGAGGCAATATACTTTCTATTAAAACCTAATAATACGGGCGTTTAGACTATTTAGTATATAGCTCTAATACGTTACCGGTATAAACCACTTGCACATCCTTTGCATGATGTAGAGTATTCTGCAATAATAAATACTATTCTAAACCACTTATATAGATTTAAATTATTATTAAAAGTATATATTTAGAAGTCTCACAATTTAAAATGAAATAGTTGGCTTAATAAAATTGAGAGAAATAATCTGTATTAAACAGACTAAAATAAGCAAAATATATAAAATAATAAAAAATCAAGTTTGGTATTCAAAGAAAATGTATCGTACTTCGTGTGTCTGGCAATACGTTTGATGTCGGACTTTACTGCGTCTCACACATACTACTTAGTAAGGTTGCAACTGGACAAATTGCGAGGACAGGATGCGGGCGTAGTGAAGTAGCACAAGTTGTCAGACTTGTAAGTTTTACAGGAGGTATGAAACAAAGCTCAGTCTGAGAGAAACACATGTGTCTCCCTTCAGTCATCCTCTTCAACCCAGTGTTTGATCACAGTTGACAGCAAAGTAACTATCCATATTGAAACCGACTCCCTTTTCTAAGTAGCATAACGTGGCAGTCGCTTAAAACACACGAAAAGTCCGTAACACTTTTTCGGTAATTCGTCTTACTATGCGCGAAAATTATAGCGAGGTTTTTTTTTCTGCATGTTATTTAAACATGCTTTGAGAATAATCAAATCATTGTCGGCTATACTGGATAGTTGGGCTTCTTCAGTATTTTCTTAGCTCTCGTAAGGCTGCTGTCAATGATGTTCATAGTTTGAACACCGAGCAAATCTCTCTCGATCTTGAAATGTATCGAAAAACATCGTTGTGAGAAGAGAGTACACCCACTTATTGTAACACTTCCTGCTTAGCGCGAGGTTCCTCAATGCTGTCTCAATTTGCCAGCTCACATTACACTATATTCCAAGTAGTATAGGCGCACTGCACCGACGGTAAGATCACCGATGGTTTTACCCGCGGTGAACTATCTTGCCGTAGGGTAATGTTTTCCAGTATTGTAGAATTCTTTATTCGTCCATACATTGAAGCAACCTACAAATAAGACTGCTTACCAGCAATAGGTTGCACTCTACTGCTTTGTGATACTGTAAATGTTTGTAAAATAATATAATTACACTATTTATAATGGACACAAAGTATAATTGTTAAAGTAAATCTATGTATTTTACCGTAATTTTTATCTTTGTAACTGATTTTCTCCTACAGAATATAACGCAAACCCACGTCATGATTAGAATACACTGTTGTTATATATATATATATATATATATATATATATATATATATATATATATATATATATATAGTTATATATATATATATATATATATATATATATAGCTCCGTAAACTGAACATCTTCACCTGTTTTACTAAGTTCCACCTAAACTAATATGCAACACTCGATGTCTTATGAATTGGAAAGGCAATATATATATATATATATATATATATATATATATATATATATATATATATACACACATAACACCATGTGAAACCTTATTTATTCAGGTAACACCGTTTCATATATCCTTCGAAAACCCTTTTATTTACAACCTATTATTTCCGACTATTTCAAGAAGTGTCCATGATACACTATTTACACCTACTTTGTATGAGGAATCTTAGTCAGTATATAAAAAAACCTCCTCAATCAGGCCGAGAAAAAGTGAATGCATCAAACATTCATTAAACTCATACATATATTATATTACTTCACAATTTTCCAAAGGGAAATACTTATTTAACCGTATTTTTTCAATTGATGTTCATAGTTTAATGCATTCATTACACACACATACCACTTTTAAGAAAGTGTG
Source organism: Sepiola atlantica (assembly GCA_963556195.1). Taxonomy (NCBI): domain Eukaryota; kingdom Metazoa; phylum Mollusca; class Cephalopoda; order Sepiida; family Sepiolidae; genus Sepiola; species Sepiola atlantica. The sequence goes on from OY744518.1 coordinate 41,283,014, forward strand.
CACATAGAATCGATAAAAACCTCATTACTAAATCAGTGATATTTGTATGTCATGGAAATAGTTTTCTTGAGATGGCAAGCAACGATTGTTTGCAAATAAAAGTGTGTCAAACGAAATCTTGAATGTTGTTCTCTGAATAGTGATGTTTTTACATGATGTAAATGAAGATATTTAGTTGTCCACTATAAAAAATAAAAGTTATATGTTAATGTGTTGTACATGTTTATGAATACAAATATTTTACTACACATTTGAAGACATATGCTGGTGTTCTCTAAGTATAAGTAAAACCTCGTCAGATCAAGTTGTCACAACAATTGTAGATTCATCCTAAAAATAAATATACAGTCCTATTCATTGTCGACCATTATTTAAAAATACAATGAATATTAAGTTGATTGATTCCAATGAACAACCCCTGATTTGAAAATTACACACACCCACACACACACAAACACACACACATATATATATATATATATATATATATTAGAAAAAACTCTAATATATATTGAGCACTTTTGAAACGTATAGATTTTGTTCATTTTGTTAATATTTGAACTTAATTCATAAATGTACATATACACTCCTGATAAAAAAGATGAAGACCACTTGGATATATTTTAAAGGAAACCTTATATTAAAGGATAGATTTTAAACCCTCGCACTTAAGGTTACCAATGCTACAATCTAAAAGGGTATGCACACCTGAAGCTACATTCCAAACATTTTATTCAGAAATATTCATTTTTATGAAATGAGACATTTTACACTTGATCAAAATTATAAGACCAGGAGTATAAATTGCAAGATCTATTGTAATTCCAATGTGTTTAGTTCAGTTATCGATTAGCAATCACTGTGTAAAGGTGTCACTATCCATGAAACAAGAAAACTTACTGAGTTGAGCGTGCTCGAATTGTAGATTTTAATAAGAAAGGTTTTCACAGTAACACTGTGATTTGCAACTTTCTAAAGAACAGTGAGTATTATGGAAAAGCAAAATCCACTGGTAGGCCCAATAAAATGTCTCCTGCATTGAGTAGGAGAATAGGATGGGGTGTTGTGAAAGACTGGACTTTCTTCTAGTAAAATCAAGGCAGTTGCAGATGCTGATTTCAGTCCAGTAGCAATTAGACGACACTTACGACAAAAATACATAGTAAATAAAAAACGTAACCTAATCTCTGGTTGTCTCCACGAAAGGTTTGGTCGTGAATACCAAACATGGGACGGTAAGAAGTGGAAGAATGTCCTTTTTCTGGTGAGAAAAGAATCAATCTAGATGGTTCTGATGGTTTCCAACGATATTGGCATAACAAAAACATGACTCCTGATATGTTCTCCACGCGTCATAGTGGTGCAGGATCCCTAATGGTATGGGGGTATTTTCTTACATAAGGACGATGGATCTGCAGGTGGTGCAGGGTCGTCTGACAGCAGCTTGTTATGTTAACAAGATACAAACAGCATAGTTGATGACGGAGGGTCATCGTTTGTGTGAAGATGGATTGTTATTCCCATTGGATAATGAGGCAGTCCACGCTGCACGACTAACCTTGACCTTTTTACAAGAAAATGGGGTCCATCTCTTGTGACATTCTGCATGCTCACCGGACTTGACCCAATTGAAAATGTCTGGGGATGTATGAAAATATATGTTTATCGAAATGGCAAACAATATTCAACAAAAAATGAACTTCGTGAAGCCATCTTCAGAAGCTGGAGCAACATCCCCCGCTCCTAACTCGAAACGCTCATTTGTAGCATGCCCCAACGAATTTTTGAAGTCATCACAACCAGTGGAGATAGAACTCATCATTACATTTGGTTGTTGAATGTTTTCATACACCTTTCGTACAATTTCGTAGAATGTGTGTCTCTGGTCATATAATTTTGATCAAGTGGAAGATACATCATTTTATAAAAATATATATTTCTGAAGAAAATGTTTGGAATGTAGCTGTTTGTTTCCATAACCTTTTAGTTTGTAGTATTGGTAACCTTAAGTGAGGGGAGTTTAAAATATATCCTTAAAAAAGGGTTTCTTTTTAAAAGATTTTCAAGTTGTCTTAAATTTTTGATCAGGAGTATATATATATATATATATATATATATATATATATATATATATATATATATATATATATATATACTTGAAATAATGTTTACAAAATATCGATTACAAAACCATTTAAGAATACGAGTAAATACAATAAGTATAAATGATTGTCGACAAATATATTATCACACAAAACGGAAGTGGCAGAGACACGCGAGGAAATCAATAAGATATACAATCAACTGGGAAATTATCAATCAATCTTGAGACTAAATGAAACTTATGACTAATGTATAAACATAAGAATCGAGGGGAAACACGTGTTTGAAAAACCTGCTAGCAAAGCAGAATAAACGACGACAAAGTACACAGTAAATCATATTTTACAGTAATTTGCAATTATTAATCTCGTTTACTGTTTGTAAATGTTTTCGAATGTAATCCCTATTTCAATTACTGATGTAAATTGAATGATATTCAACTAAGAATGTTGTATGGGAATATATTTTCGATTCGATTTTATTAGAAATATAAAATAACGAAATAGGAAATTGTTAACAGTTTTAAATATATTGTCCACATTAAATTGCTAAACGTAGTGTTACAGTTATTTCTCAAATTACTATTTTGGCTAAGATCAAAGTGTAGTATCCGTTCCGATGGATATTGCACCCCATACTGGTACTGTCTTGGCCTCTGAGTCTTGATTTACGCCGGTCAATGGGTCTGTCCTGTGCAGTTCTGGGAGGTCCACCATCACAGGCTTTGCCTCCCCTCTTTGGGGAGGAGTAATGTTATTGCTTACTGCCTGAAGCGCCCCTACCGGGGAATGCCGACGGGGCTGCCGAGGCAATTTTTAAACCCCACTTTCCGACCCGACCTTGGGTCACATCTTACTTGTGGGAGTAAGATAAAAACTGGCATTGTGCCTAACTCCTGGAGAGGAGTAAATCAATACTATATTAGTATCATATATATCTTTGGAAAAATACGTTCTGTGCAATAATATTTAAACCAACACCTTCTTTTAAAAAATATTATTGACATTTATTTATTTGTCTGTATTGCAACATATAAAACCGTGTATGTATTATTTAATCTATGTCATGTTTCTATATTAGACATAGCTATTTGGAAATGGAATATGTATAACTTTCCTAAGTGTATAATTACGGCGGCAGCCTCGTAACTCTCGCTTCCATAATTTTGCCTTTAAGTAGTCGTAATCCATGAGCGATGTTTCTGACAAAGGGGAAATAATTGCTGTGTTTCTGGGTCGGAAACTCTCTATCTAACAATGATCGCTTGTTAGTTGTGTACCTTCAAGTAGTATTTTTTGCTCCTTAAATCAAATGTTGTCATGCTTAATCTGGAGCGATTCCCATAATAATACAACAAATAAACAATTTATTTCATATTGTTTTAATCTGTCACTTTTTAATCCATATTGTCTGATGGTATTAGATACGCTAGCAACAGATTTATTTTGAAAATAAGAGTTTGGAATCGTTTTTACATTTGAGAGAGTTGTTTTTTAAAAAGACAACCTGTAATTGCATTCCCTGTTTTATGTCACCCGAGCCATACAGCAGTTACCCGTAGTCAGTTTTAAATACATACGCATATTCCTTTAAGGTGTATGCTCACTCAACGAGTCAATTATGAACTTAGTCCACAAATTAGTAGTTAGAATATTGGCCAACGACTTTTAATGACGTTCGCCCAACTAAATCAGACAGGATATATTTTTGGTTATATTGTGTTAAAAATAGAACACACGGTGAAATGAATATCGTAAAGTGTGTTAAACAACCGAATTTTCCTTTCTAAATTACATTACTTTTTTTGGCGCTAATTTTTTAAATTATAATACTAGTATATCATATAGTCCCGGAAATATACTATACGGTGTATTACGATTTAAATCAACACTCTATAACACATGTTATTTATATTTGTTTAGTTCTCTGTTTAGAAACATATAACACTGTTATTTTCAATTTAATCCTAAAGCAGAGTGTTTTGCTAGTACACTTATAGATGTAAGCAAATTCACCTAAGAAAACACAAAAATAGATCGCACAAAGAAAATTACTATTAGAAAACATCGTCGCAAAATTACGAACACACTCATGTGGAATCAGTAGGTGAATGTAATATTGAATAGAAGGTCAGTACTCTAGAACGGTATATGTATCAAACCACAAGCTGTGACGTTTCTGTTACGTTATGAATAAAGGGTATGTATGATAGTAGGACTCCTAAAATAACCAACTATCTCAGTCAACAATGAAAACATAAGAGTATAAAATAGTGGCAGGTTAATTAGTTAATACAACCCACCTAGCAGAGTAGAGGGGCACATAAAAAATAATAAACAATGATAATAAAGTACTTACAACTCCAGATAATAGGAATGAATTTGAACGAAAAAGAGGGGAATCTCCTGTAAACCACTGTAGACTCATACAAAGAAAATTAATAAACCATAAAAAAACAGATCACCGCACTTCTATATATTACAACATATTCAAACTTCTGCCTTATAATGTGAAAATATTATTTCAACATTAAACAACTATAGCAAGATCAAAAACTACAGAATACACATAAACGATACAAAAGTACAAATAGTACAAACTTATACAACTGCATAAACAGAGACAACTGCCCTCTGTGGAGCAAATTCTTAGCAAGTAATATAGTATAAAAACAACACGTTTTACAACAATAAACACAGCGATTAGAAATATATATACTCAGCATTACAAGTTAAATACACAAATAAATATGATGTTATAACGCACTATAAATGCAAAACACACCACAGGCAGGTCGAAATATGCATTAAAACCAAATTATAAAAATATACACACTAATCTAACATGTATAGCTATCAAGGAAGAACAACTTTTGTAAAGTGTTACTCAATGAAAAATAAAAATTGATAGTTTGAAGAATTTATATGAGCATATTTTATGTCAAATAGATTATATTTATATTATATATTACCTTATGATATTATATGTGTATATACATGAAATAATTAAGTATTTTTTATGAATATACATAGGTATATAAAAACACAACATACAGTTGAGATAGAAAGTAGAAATGAGGCCTTTAATATGAAATAATTAAATATAAAAGTGTACATTACAAACAACACAGAGATAAACTGCAGTTCAGTTTAAATATAAAACGTGTAAGATAAGGCAAACCCATAGTCAACACTACCAAATAAATTAGATACAAAAATATGAGTGACTACAAAATAAGTATCAAATAGAAGAAAAAAGAGTACTGAGTAATCAATATATAGATATACAAGCTAATATAAATCGTTCGCACATAGACTGTACTGCGGAATGAAGACACACAATGACGATGAAAGAATCATGATAAAGTCTATGGTTGACCCTAGATGCATGACTCACGCCATCTAACTACACAAAAAAACTCATGAAACTATGGGAATAGCTTCTCTAACTAAAATAATATGATGATGTTAAGGACTAATGTTGTTTGCAATGCAAGCGTTTCAAGCTAGATAAGAAGTAGACTTTTTTTCGACTGTTGACACAACTAACGGTTTCGTTTTCTGTAAGTGAATTCCTTATGTTTATGTAAGCATTATTAGTACTGAAGTTTGTTGAAGTCGTTTATATTGGGAAAGTTGCTTCATAGCAAATAGTATCTAATTGATTAACTCACAGCAATGCCGGACATACAAAAAGGCCGATGGATATATAGTCAACTGACAAATTTCTCCGTTGTACCACACTTAATCATTGCAGTTAGCCACGCAATCCACTTTTAGCTGGACTCGAAGTGACTGCATATATATATATATATATATATATATATATATATATATATATATATATATATATATATATATATATATACAACTTTTGGTAATATAGTAAGGAAAATCCCAGCAGTGTGCTCGATTAATTAAGAATTAAAGTTAAATATTAAGAGCATAATATTTATTTATTTTAGTACAGAATGTTGTACTAATATTTCTGTACTAATATATATATATATATGTATATATATATATATATATGTGTAAAAAGAAAAATTCGTATATATATATATATATATATGTGTGTGTGTGTGTGTATGTAGATATATATGCATGCACGTTATCGTATTAACGTAGCTCTCTTTGAGAATAATTATACGTTCTAATATACTCTGAAAATATTCCAAATATTTTCTCGCACAAATAATTTTTCTTATCTTTAAATTATTGTTTTAAACTTCCCAGGGATCAAATTACATTCTGATTTTCTTTCTTAGAAATATGATTGAAAACGCCCCTTCCAATCTGGACGAAGAATATCGCGTAATGCCTTTTTTCATGCGAGAAGAGCAGGCCCCAAAAAGATCGTATCGTTCGAAAACCATTCCAAAAATTATAATAAAACTGAGAATATATATGTAAATTTATCAATGATTTCTCAGGCAAGTAAGTGCACACGCCGTAGATTTTATCTTTACAGTTTTGTTGGCAATGAAAACGAAACAATTGAATTAAATATAAATTGTAGTTTATATCTCTAGCGTGAAGAATTAAATGAATTGCGAGTTTCTTTGTAGGCCCATCGTTAAAAAAACAAAACTGAAGGGTTCGCAAACGACAATAAAGAAAATGTTCCGTTTAATACATATTTATATGATATGCCTTTCATAAACTAACCCACATATGCACGAAATATTTAAAAAATGTGCATACACATATTTAATATTTTACTTCGGTTGCATGCACCTCTAAGTATTACTTCATATCACAGATAACACCCCCCCCCCACAGACACACACACATATATATTTATATATATATATATATATATATAGTAAGCTATGAAAATATATTTATGACAATTAAGCTACACATAGACTCCCGCGTTTCATCCCCGGAGCGAATCTTCAGACTAAAATGCAGCCTGAATATTCCCCCGGGGGTGAAACGCGGGAGCCTCTGTGTAGCTTAATTGCCATAAATATATTTTCATAGCTTGCTACCTTGCTCTACTTTCAGAGAAACATATTTTTGATCAATAAAACGCGCGGGTGGCGAAAAAGAGTATTGTTAAACGTTTTCTTAAGGCCTTATCGTCTGACCCTCTAAAAGAAAACGTCAGAATGATACACTAAAAACATAGAAAACTGAATGAGGTATGAGGGGAAATTGTTTCAGTTGGAGAAAAGATTGAGAGAGAAAATAAAACAAGAAAACGATAAATTTCTTAACGTTATGGTGGATTTGAATCATTGAAGATCTGCAACTTATGTTTAAAAATTTGTTGTCTACACGGGCTAGGTCGATAAGTGTGGATAACTAACACTTCAGTAATATTGAGATGATAGTTAGACCTGCCACTGTGTAAAACAGAAACCACCCACTAGTCAGAAAAACTATTTGTACCAACCAGGTTATTGCAGATAGCAGATCCATGTGCTTGAAATTTCCCAGATTATCTCGAAACCTTGTATAAACGAACACTAAGTTGTATGTGTTGGGATATTCTCTATTCTAATATTTGGGATGACTTGCAAACGTAGTCAGCTCCACACTGAACCAGGGATACATAAACAATATAATTATTGCTGGCAAATCATACTTACGAAAAGAAGAGAAAACAGTTCGAGTCGTGTAAACTACTTTAAGCTTGGTTGATGGAGAACAGTGTTGGGTAGAAGAACACATTATTTTCACAATGTCAAGGCTATGAGAACCTAAAATAAAGTGGGTATCGTGACGGGCCAATAGATTTACCACGATTAAAAGTAGCAAGTTTGCATTTAATGATGCTTCTTATCATATTGATGGGATATCCATTAGCAAGTTCCGCATCAAGAAAAATAAATCTTATTGGTACTCTTACTCGTCGAGCACTTATGATTTGTTTACGAACCCAACTACATACATATACTTATATTCCTTAAAATTATATGACCTTTCAACATATATACACACATTAATTTCTATCGTTATACCGATTCTCCGTTGTCCTTGAAATACTTCAGCATGGTTAGAGCCTAGCCATTCCTGAAAATTCTCGAGTCATCATGTAAGACAATGCGGAATTTGACATTGATATGAGATGTAATTGCCTCTAATTATTTTTTCGAAAAGGAATGGTGCATCTGTGCTCACCCCTAATAAAGGAAAAATAGCTTAAATTGACAAGCCTTCGGATAAAAACCAGTAAAGGAGAAGGGCCCCCTATTTTCCCCTTTAATAAGAACATTGCATGTTCTCTTTTGGGATTCTCCTTGTCACTAGGCTAACAATAGCTCATTATCGAAAGTCAGATTCATAATTGCACTACACTTTCCGTTTCTCGTGCGGGGACTCCAGCATAAGCTTGCCATTACCTCACGAGAAGCAAGGTGGACATTTATATATATATAGCAATTTCTATTGGTGCATACGAATTAATACAATTCTCGCAATTAATTTGTTTGAATCAGTCTGTGTATTTTCAAAATAGGAGTAAACCTTCAAACAACCCTAATTCATATTTTACTGACAACTTGAACCAAATTAGCTTTGAACGATGCTACTTTTACGACAATATATCGGGCTACATTGTTTGTTTAAATTAGAAGTACAATTAATGACGTTTTAAGATCGGTTCATAGACTATTTCATGTGCATATGTTGCTGAAAATATAAACTGCTTATCTTTAATTTCATTAAATATATATATATATATATATATATATATATATATATATATATATATATATTATACATGTATCGTTGAAGACCACGGAGTGTTCTTTCTTTGCTATCCTTCTGGTTAATTTCTCGACGCGGCGACAGATTCGTTGGTTTTCCGGTGTTAATTGGTGGAGTATGGCACCTTACGTTGTATATTGGACCATTCCTCGAGCACTGATAATAATAATAATAATAGATATAAAAATAATATAAATAAATAAGTTAGTAAATAAAAGAATAAAGATATATATATATATATATATATATATATATATATATATATATACTTATGAAAATTAATAGATATAACCAATAATAAAACTATAAATACGGCTAATAATAAGACACGGGCTACTGAAGACGGTCGCGAGACCGAAAGCGCTTGAGGAATGGCCCAAGATACACCGTTAGGTACCATAATCTTCCAATAAACACCGGAAAACCGACGAATCGCTCGCCGCGTCGAGAAATTAACCAAAAGGATATCAAAGAAAGAAAACTCCGTTGTCTTCAACGACACATGTATAATAAATGACTTGCTGCCGGAATATATATATATATATATATATATATATATATATATATATATATATATGTGTGTATATCTTTGTGTGTGTGAGGGGTTGCGTGCGTGCGTGCGTGTGTGTGGGTGTGTGTCTGTGTATATCTCTGTGTACCTCTCTGATATATTTGTGGCGCCAGATATCTATATTCGAAACACTCTATACTTTCAATTTTAATATAGTGAGGTAAAAGCATTTAGTGAACGCTACATGAGACGTGCGTACGGGATTTCTACTTACCGTGAAATATTCACACATGAAAAATACATACGTACAAAGAAACCACATTTTTTTCCTATTGATTTTCTTTTGGCTGCATCCAATTCTCTCCAATCCTCTCCCCATTTCGTTTTTACATCCTCTTTATTAATATCTTTCATCCTCAAGCACGTCTTATCTTCCCTATATCCTTTTTCAATTTGCATCTCGTCTCATCCGCGCTCCACCTTTTTTCTAAGAATCCGTCTTATTCGATTAGTGTCTGTCCGAAACATCTGCCCTTACCTCAAAACCCATGAGTAACAAGATTGCCAAGTACAATTCAATGAGGTATAATTAGGCAAACCTGTCCTATGAATCAATCGGATATGTATAGACCATTTTTTTTACACGTCAGCGGCTGCAAAAATCCATTAATTGTGTACCAGTTCCAATTTTCGGCCATGAATCCTTTAAAAAAACATGCAAAAAATAATACAACAGCAACTACTGCTACTGTTACTACTACTACCACTACTACTACTACTACTTGTACTGGTAATAGTACTACTACGACTTCTATTACCTATAAGAATGATAATGATAATAATAATAATGATCATAATAATAGTAATAATAATAATAATAATAATAATAATAATAATAATAATAATAATAATAATAAGAAGAAGAAGAAGAAGAAGAAGAAGAAGAAGAATAATAATAATAATAATAATAATAAGAAGAAGAAGAAGAAGAAGAAGAAGAAAAGGAAGAGTTTGCAAATACATGGAACGTGCCAGAGAACTGAAAGGAATATGGAACTTGAAAAAAGAAATCACTGTAGTAGCAATAATGGTAGGGACACAATGAACAGTCCCGAAAACAAACTGAAAAAAAGACTTATTAACATTAGAAAATAAGAAACTTGAGACCATAAAACGAACGGCAATGATAAAAGCAGCCGTCATTTTAAGGAACACGCTTTAAACTAAGATCAATCTAACACAATCCACGAACGCTTACTTGCCACAAATAAAGATAAATAGAAAATAGACAAAACCTAAAGAAAACACCGCACGAACATACGGGAAGCGAAAACTATCAACACCAGTAGAAACCGCAAAAAAAAAGTGTCTTAAAGAAGTAAAGAGGATGAAAAGACCGAGGAGAAATGCACCAATCAGACATCCACTGGAAAGGTGCGGAGAATACTTGAAACTTGACGTAACTTATTGCAACTCAAATTCCAGAAAAACCTAACAGTAATCTTTAGAGAAAAAATAATTATTCAACGGCGATCGAAAGAGGCAGTGAAACCTTAAACTCTGGCAGATAGTCGCCCAGCCCCTCTGAAAACTCACTAATAATAAATGCTGTTTGAAATCCTAGTCAGTAAATAATTGTAGTAATGGTATCGGGAATATTCTTGTAGACGGAATAATTTAATTTAGTTGCTTATCACTTCTTGGCGAGGAACCCCTCCGTGGTGTCCCTTCACCTTATTGGGGATTGTTCTTCAGTTATTTTTGCTATAGTCGCAACGCGAGGCACTGCGTATTGGCGACGCTGTTGGCCCATAGCTAGGTGTCCACATACAACGGTTGGTATTCACGAATGGTCACTGACCTAGTACTGACCATGCTGAACGTTGCTTAACTTCGGTGGTATAGCGGGAACCGGGTGCCAAGTGATTATGCGTGATTATGCCATATATCAAAGCTAGTTATACATAGGTAAACAGTCGGTGAATATTTTAGATGTGATTCTAACTGAATTCCGCCGACGCTCTCCGTTTAATGACACATTGCTAGAGGTAGTGTACTTGGGGAAAAATAATTGATAACATAGTCATGCTGACACATGAATGAACTTACAAGTAGAGTAATTTTAAAACCTCTCATATAACTATGAAACGCTTAAACAGTGTGTATACAATTTCTCAAAATTAATTGACGTTTTACCTAAAAATACTTACAAAAAGAAATATATACTTGTATTTATTGTATTTAAAGTTCAAAATAATAGCACTCTAAATAATTAATATTCAATTGTTTTACCTCTCTCTCCCTCTCTCTTTCTCTCTGTCTCTCTTCCTCTTCATATATATATATATATATATATATATATATATATATATATATATATATATATATACATATATATATATATATATATATATATAGTAAGCAATAAAAATATATATGGCAATATACCTAGCTCTACTTACGTATCGAGCACTGTTGAAGTTAATACTGAAAACTGACACATAAAAATTATATCTCCTTATAATATTTTATGTGGATACATGAAGTACTAATATATATATATATATATATATATATATATATATATATATATATAATTAGGAAAGTTCATTTTATAAAGCATCTTTTGAATGTTAATATAAATATAGAGGCAAAAATGCTTTCAAAAAACTATGTATTAGATGCGAGTAATTAAATAAAATAAAAAATTAAAATATTTCAAAACATTTATCAAAATATTTGAAAATACCTTAAATTAACATTCAAAAGAGGCTTTATAAAATAGAACTTTCCTCATTTATAACTAGCAACGACCATGCGCAATCAAGTTCTATTCTATTTAAAACAGACATTTTCACCACAACATCCGACGAGCCATTTCTACAACACAAAGAAAGATATTATGGAAAAGAAAGGTTATACCTTTATTTGTCTTGGCTCTGTCGAAGCTTGTTTTGACCAAGCGAAATATTAGCTAAAAAAAAAATCAAGATGAAGAAAAAAAAAAAAAAGGAAGGTATTTTGAAATATTTTGATAAATGTTTTGAAATATGTTTATTTTTTATTTCGATTTAATTACTCGCATCTAATACATGGTTTTTTGAAGGCATTTTGCCTCTATATTTATATTAATATATATATATATATATTAAGTCTTCACTAAATTCACTATCCATAACTTTTAAAATTCGATGTCATCTACCAAACATATAACGAGAAAATCTATTTCGTAATAATAGTGAAATAAAACTTAACAACAAAGTGTTTCCTCGTCAATTCATAGTAAATAGTAAGACAATATATAACACTAAGTCGGTAGGAAATTCAATAATAGACCTTAATAACAATCAACTTTAGACATTGATACTTGATTGAAACTACCATATTTTCCTGTTTTTCATTTGCTATATTACTAGCGTGTGTGGTTTCCTTTCATGTCTTTCTGATCAAGATTCGCAATGCTAGGCACTTATACGACGGGACACATTTTACGTATATGACTCAATCAGTACCAACCGCTTAAGTATTTTGGAAAGTGATAACTACATGTCTCTATCTGTGGGTGGTTTCAGTGCCAACGAATGCATTGTTTAAATATGTTTTTTTTAATTTATCGTTGTGATACTAATATCCCAACATGAGGTACAATAATGAGTTTGCAAAATACCTATGGCGTAGGTTGACTTCATGAACTCTAATAAAGAGACTCCATGTTTATTCTACTATACACTTTTCTTTAAAACGCATTAGGCCGCTGAAAATCGTTTAGAGCGAAGGAAATCTCCTTCTACCAGATAATATAAGTTATATGGATTGTAAAGCTTGATTCGAGCCGCCTATATTTTCTATCCTATTTGAACGTGCATTTATGTATGAATGCGTCACTTTTCGGACCGTATTTTAAACAAGGAATACGCAAGAAACAAAGAGGGCCATTTCTTATATATTCATCGTCTTCTATTTCTTCTTCGATTATTAATTCTTTCCATCGTATGTTTTGTATACTCATCGTAACGCTATAACACGAACATACACACACATATGTATATATATACATTTATATATGACTGATGCAGATATTCCACACACACACACACACGCATGTATATATATATATATATATATATATATATATATATATATATATATATATGAACACATTTTTTGTGGTACATAATTTTATAATGGTTTTGACATGATATTTAATATTTCCTCTCTTTTTTCTGGTGATAGTGGCTCGACTCGCTATGACTCCGTTCATCATATTTAACACCAATATTTATATATATATATATATATATATATATATATATATATATATACACATGTGTGGGGTGTGTGTGTGTAGGGGGTTGTTATTCTACGTATGCTCCTAGACAACTCTTTTAACGATGTTCGGTTGTGTTTTAAGGTAACATCTAAGTTGTTGTTTTAGTAATTATAATTTTTATTTTGATATTTCGAGCAGTCATCAGCAATTTGTCAGAAAATGATACGAAATGATGAAAATGAATTAAATTAAAACCGATGAAAAAGTGGAATCTTTAACACTGTCCAGCGTTCATTGTTTGTATTAACGTGCAAGTTTGTTCACGCGACATATCTCTACAGATTGACAAAGAAAACCGTTGTCCTTTTTAAAAAAATGAATGCGTGTACGTTCGGCCCGTTCATTCCTATTAAGAGCAACTGATTTAAATATATATATATATATATATATATATATATATATATATATATATATATATTATTAAAATATAACTAAGCATTTGAATTGTGGGAAATTGAAGCTACTTGAAATATTAATATAGATTAAAGGGTAAAAATGAAAGTGAATGAATTGAAATATAATAAATTAGTATAAAATATGTGAGTAATAATAATAATAATAATAATAATAATAATAATAATAATAATAATAATAATTACAATAATAATGATGATGCTAATAATACTAATAATAAACAGTTTATTGAGGTAATAAACTCATATAAAACATAAATAGATAGATATATAGATGAATAACATTACCTCAATTGATACATAAAACTAAATTTGAAAGTGAATATACACGTAAAAGATAGATAATAACAAGTGTATAGATAGATCTTTAGATATATTAACACGGAAAATTACTAATGTACGTTCCGTCGTGAGAGATTGATATTTACTGTGATTAATAGGTAATGTAAACCAGCACTAAATGTAGAATGTATACATTTGTTTAGTAAGTTAATCTGGGTATGCATATAATGGTGTACTAGTTGTCTCTCTACGAGAGCTAGACACAAGATCAGTATATATATATATATATATATATATATATATTTATATATATATATATATATATATATATATATATATATATATATTGGGGAAGTCTCAGCAATCGAATTGGAAGGAACTGACGAAAATGTAAGTGAATGTGAATGAATTTAAATAATACTAACATTAATAATAATAATAATAATAATAATAATAATAATAATAATAATAATAATAATAATAATAATAATAATAATAATAAAAAGACAAGAAAGGAAAAGTGGGAAGAAAAACAACTACGTGGACGCTTTATAAGACTCACAAGCGATGAATCCAATGAAAATTGCTGGGCATGGCTAAGAATAGGACACTTGAAGAGAGAAACGGAATCTCTGCTGACGGCCGCACAGAACAATGCGATTAGGACAAACTTTATTAAAGCAAAGATAGATAAAACCCAGGAAAACAGATATTGCCGATTATGTGGACAAAGAGACGAAACGATAAATCATATATTAAGTGAATGCAGCAAGCTAGCCCAAAAGGAATGCAAGAACAGACATGACAGCGTGGGGAAAGAAATACACCGAGAAATGTGCAAACAACTGAATTTCAAATATGCCAAAAAACGGTACATACACAAACCAGAAAATGTACTAGAAAACGAAAAACACAAAATCATATGGGATATGAATGTACAAACAGACAAACCCATAACAGCAAAGAGACCGGATATGATAATAATCAACAAGAAAGAAAAATCCTGCAAAATCGTAGACTTTTCCGTTCCAGCGGACTACAGACTGAAGATCAAAGAGACGGAAAAAAGAAGCAAATATACTGAAATTGCCAGAGAACTGAAAGGAATATGGAACATGAAGAAAGCCAGTATAACACCAATAATCATAGGAGCACTAGGAACAGTCCCCAAACACATGGAGAAAAGACTAGGAGAAATAGGAATCAAAGGGATTACTGAGACCATACAAAGGACAGTAATGATTAAAACAGCTACAATCCTGAGAAATGTCCTCGAATGCGGAAACAACCCCACATAAGCAACGAATGGAGAACAAACACATGGAAGCACAAGAAAACAGAACCGGGGAAAATACAACCGCACGGGAGAGCGCAAGCATAGGCTGGCACCACGAACATTATGGACAGAGGGTCGAGGAGGGAAGGCGCAAACCAGACCTCCACTGGAAGAGAGCGGACAGCTCTGGGACTATTGGGAGGCTTGTTGCAACTCGGGCCCCAGAGGGGACGAATGGCCCTTATCAGCGATAAATTGATGGTAGATGGCTGTTGCGATACCACAAGGTCATCAGCGGTGATGAACGAAAAGAAGTGGAGCATACTGGAAGTCTGAGGAGACTTGTTGTCACTAAGAGTGCAGGGAATACCACAGGTTGTTGGCAGTGGGCGATCACTGACGATGACCAGTGTGATAACTGCTAGTGAGTAAATAATAATAATAATAATAATAATAATAATAATAATAATATAGAATTTGCCAGAGAATTGAAACGGACATAGAGTATGAAGAAACTCAATATAATACCAATAATCGTAGTAGCACTAGGAACAAGCCGAACACACATTGAAAAAAGAATGTGGTAAAATTGGAATCAAATAGGATCAGTGAGGTCATGCAAAGGACAGCAATGATGAAAACAGCAAAATGTTCGAATGTGAAAACCAACGAACGGTAATTATTACATGAAAGTTACAATAGGAAAGAAACCAAATCACATAGAACCCCAAAAAACATATACTGCATGAAAATTTCCGTACCATCACTTTTTTTCTAGAAAGGGGGTGCAGTTGTAGCGGTCGGACATATGAACAATTTGCTCACAGGGGACAAGAAGAAATAGGTCCTATGTCCGACCGCTACATCTGCACCTCCTTTCTAGAAAAAAAGTGATGGTAAACGCCTCCGCAGATAATATACCCAATGGTCGTGAAAGGTCAAGGAGAACTGGAAGCACGAGGAGGGACGGCACTAAACAGACTTCCACTGGAAAAGTGCGGAGAGTACTCGGATCTTGAGAATGCTTATTGCCGCCCAAATCTCAGAGAAGACAAATGGTCATTACCAGGGAGAATTCAATAGTTAGTTCTGTTGCGATACTACAAGGTTATTTGCAGTGATTATCAAAAAGAGGTGGAGAATACTGGAAATCTACAAAACTTGTTGTCAGTCAGGCCATAGAGAACACCACCGGTCATTACCAGTGAATAATAACTTATAGTGACCTGTGTAAGAACTCTTAGCGGGTACGAATAATAATAATAATAATAATAATAATAATAATAATAATAATAATAATAATAATAATAATAATAATAATAATAATAATAATAATAAATCAATAAATTATTTAATAAATTAATAGTAATAATAATATTAAATATATGAGTGATACAAATAATAATAATAATAATAATAATACTAATAATAATAATAATAATAAAATTATATAATATGAATAGATAGGTAAGTATAGTGATAAATAAATAGATAAATAGATAAATAAATAAATAGATAAGTATATATATATATACATATATATATATATATATATATATATATATATATATAATACTAACACATGGTGTGTACCTGATCATCCTCATTCCCCAGAAAGTTGACCCGGATGGGTCTGAAAGTACTTGGGACACAAATCAAAACTATGGCAAATTCATCAGCCAATTCCCCTCCAAAACTAAGATCTTGATTCGGACTATTAAAAGGATCTACTAAAGGATATCTAAGCATAAGTGTTCTCTTATATTAAATAATACTTGCCTGCAAGAGATGATGCTGCATATATATATATATATATATATATATATATATATATAAGTACTGTGTAATAGGACAGGAAAAATCCAGCAGAGTGCTCGATTAATTAAGAAATCCGAGATTTCGAAGGATTGAGAGCGTAAATATTTATTTATAAAAAACAGAAATTTAATGTAACATCAGTACCGTCGGTTTCAAAGCGAGAGTTGGCAGTTGACGATAATCGGGATCAACCTCCCGCTTTGAAACCGACGGTACTGATGTTACATTAAATTTCTGTTTTTTACTAAATATATATATATATATATATATATATATATATATATATATATGTGAAAAATATTTGTTGTTGTTTATTATCTACGGACGTATACGTTTCGTCTCTTTTCAATCAAGACTCTTCAGCGTAGAAGTATTTATAAGCGGCGATGGCGACACAGGCATGCTACTTATATTAAGGAATAGTGCATTATAAAGCAAATGACGTCACGCTGTATTTGCACTACTACTAAAGTGCTCTACTAATTATTAAGGAGCGACAAATTTGAAAAATATTTGTTGTTGTTTATTATCTACGGACGTATACGTTTCGTCTCTTTTCAATCAAGACTCTTGAGCGTAGAAGTATGACTATTCACTTCCGGTCACTCGGTTCGAAACCCTGGATTATAAGTATTTTTCAACTTCAATCCAACGTCTTAAACCTTAAAGTATATATATATAAATATATATATATATATATATATATATATATATATATATTACTGAGATTCCAGAAGTTGAATATATGCAACAATAGATATAGTAAATTATGCAGTGTTTTGGGTTAGTATGTTATAAAATATGTGTTATTTGTGAGACAAGAGCGGTTGTGTGTGTCTGTGTAAAACCGAGGAATCCATTGAATGACTTTTTGTGGCGTATTTTAGTTGAGTTGAAATTAGAGTCTATCAGGAGGTATTTACTGTTGTCTAGTGTATGACCAGGTGGGTTGAAATGCCATGCTACTTGTACGAATGGGGAATTTATTATATATGCAAGCAAATATTTTCGCTAGCTTGGGAAGATATAATAGTGACCGACCATATACTATACTGACCCCTGAAGGAGAGGATAATGTCGTAACGAATGCCGCCCAAAGAAAAGACTTAATGCCTGGAAAGATGATATGATAACAACAAAACCGGTAATCCACTAACCACAACCCCAAACAGAGAAGATAATTATAGAAGGATGGTATCATGAAGAATGAACATATACTATACTGCACCCCAAAAGGAACAGATAATTCCTGGGAGGATCGCCACATAAAAAAAACATAAAAAAAGGAAATATATGTGTGTGGTGTATCATGGCAACAGAATAGATACTACACTACTCAACATCCATACCTCAAAAAATGAGAATGTACTAGCTGGTGAATTGTATGATAGAAACAGAACATATACTCTATCAACCTCTTCCCCAGAGGTGTATGTAATACCTGGAAGCATCACCTTCCAGGTAATTCATGGGAGGACGGTCTTATGACTACAGAACCGACACTACATAACCCGCGCCCATTAAAAACTAATATTATAATGCATTAAATCAGTTTTTCTTTTATTCATTTAAAAATATTAAGCCATAAACACATATATAAGCTTTTTGGCTAACATCTAAGTGTAGTATATGTTCTCGGAATCTCAGCGACATCAGATGTTTTTCTTTCGAGAACTATATTGCGTTCGTATAAAGAAAATATGGCAATGCAAAATTACATCTATATATTACATAATAGTAATTTATTAGAAGCTGTTGATAAAATGAGTATGCACATTAGAAGACCTAATGATATATGTGGGTGTTTGCAGTGCACTATATATAATGTATTGCAAAATCTTCTGTAGTATTGTGAAAGTAAATAAGCACATGTTTTTATGTTAATATCATTAGGCTAGATAGAAGAAAAAAAACGTTCGCATTCATTTATTAAGATATATACATACCTATATATATAGATGTATAGATTTGTCTTTCTTCGTTGTGTGTGACAGTGCGAATGCTGTCCTTGTAGTTTGACAAGTTGTCCCCTATTTTCGCACATCTTAATAAGAATTCTCATGATGTTATTCTGATCAGCAGGGAACACAATATTTCATTGCATTGCATCAATGTTCATTTCTGTTCGCTTCTATTCTAACCGAGAGCGATTCGTTTCTCTTGTATCATCTACATACACTTGTCAAATCTATTGGCATTTAATTGCAGATAAATTGACATCATGTTATCACTTCCCGCTTCTCATTCTCTTCCAAGAAAAGTCAGTTGTCGGTGTTATCTCCTCCCGTGTGTTTGTCAGACTTAAATCTATAAAAAATAGTGTATATGTTATGTATCTGTCGGTGACAGCAATATGACCTTATATATCGTATCTACCTTAGTTTAATTTGCAACATAAATGTATTACATGAATAACATCATCATCAATAGCATCGGTAATATCGAATGCACAATATGCACATTTTTTTCTAGTTTCGTCGACTGTAACATTTGGAATTTTGATATGTTGCTTACTTTTAATGTTATTATATATGTCTTCAAAATGTAGATAACTTCGCTTATATTAAAGCTGTATTTGGTTCGGCGTTGACTTGCTACTTTTGGTGGATTAATATTAATGTTGCTATTCGTAAACGGTGTTGATCTCTATCGGTAGTCAATGCTGTAAACACATAAAAAATCATTAGAATAGCTCTACCTTAATAGCAAGTGTTGCGTGCTAGCAGGTTTGTTGAGTTTCGCCTTAGTGGTTGGGTTACAAATCTGAGCTTGAAGAACTCATTATGTCTAGACAGCTGTTTATTCTTTACTAAATTTGCACTGCAATAGATGATAACACTCTCTAATAAGATACTTAGCATTTGCTACGTTACTTCGGAAATGAAATAAGCTCTCTCAATATTCGGTGATGATAACACTATTACACAGTAAAATGTCACTTACCTCTGAAGGAAATAACGGACTGATGAAGCATATAAATTATTGAAAAGTTGTGCTAATTCGAATCGCATCTTTTTTTTTTACGAGTCAGCTTGGGAATGTCTCTGAATAAACAATTTTAGGTCGTACTGAATATGTGCGATACAGTGACACCGTATAACTGTATATATATATATATATATATATATATATATATATATATATATATATATATATATATATATATATATATTGTTGAATATAACATATAACTTATGTCTGATGTATTTTGGTAGATCCTCTCAATACTTCGAATCAGAATCTTAGTTTCGGGGGGGCGGGGAAATGTCCGGTGAATCTGCCATAGTTTTGATTCATGTCCCAAGTACTTTCAAACGCATCCGGGTCCATCTTCAGGGGAATGAGGATAATCAGATACAGACAATGCGTTAGTATTATAGATGGATTTGGCGGAAATTACGTAATAACTACGAAACTATGGTTAGAATTATAGATGTGTTAGTATATTCTTACTGGTATTAAAGTTAATTCTGTTGATTAGCCCCCCCCCCCCCAGACACTAAAATTATGATTCGGAGTATTTACAGGGTTTATCAAAGGAGATCAAAACATAAGTTGTCTGTTATATTCAACAATACTTGCCTGCAAGGGAAGATGCTGTAGATATACACCCCCCACACATATATATATACATATATATATATATATATATATATATATATATATATATATATATATATATATATATATATATATATATATACATACATATATATATATATATATATATATATATATATACATTTATGTGTGTGTGTATATTAGCCTGAAGATTCCCGCCGAGGATGAAACGCGGAAGCCTTTGTGTAGCTTAATTGCCATGAATATATTTTCGTAGCTTACTATATATATAAATATATATATACATATGCATATGTATATACATATATATATATATATATATATATATATATATTAATTTATATATATATATATATATATATATATATATATATAAATGATTACAGCGAAAACAATTTGCGCCTGCGACGAAAGCACAAATAAGTATTAATATAAATATTTTCAAGTGGTTTTAAGTCAAGCGATTAAAATCTATTAAAGAAAGTAAAAGACTCAAGTTTAGGTGAAAGTACAACTTTAGCCACTCATACAATGTTCGCTGTATGTAACATTTAACCAATTAAAATTAAACATTGCCTATTACGTATGATAGAAGCACGCGTTGATCAATCCCTACTACAACACTTGAACGGTGCTTCTATGTATTCAGAGTCAGACTTATATTTAAAAGTATGCATTACAGATCAACAATGATAGGAGATACTATATACATAAGTTCTAACACACCTATATTCACATGCAGCAGTCATATTTAGTGATTACACAAATATGCAAATAGGAAATGAAACAGAATACGGTTCTGAAACTGAACACGTGATAAGCCCAGGAAAATGTTATTCAAATCACTTAATATATTATTGATGGTAACATTTTATTCATTTAAATAAGTTAATGCCCTAAAAAGAAGTATCGAGTCGAGGTTAACACAATCATTCTTACACTTGAATAGTCGTATATCCCGTCGACTACAATATGTGACGTCTATAGACTCCTAGAATCAACACGTAATCGCGCAAAATGTGAGCATCATAATCACGAAATCACACACATACAACACATGTAAAGACACACGAACACACATAGCACGCGCACAGACGTCAGCCGAAAATCAGGAAAATCTAGAATAGAGAAAATATCAAGGCAGGCGCGAGAGCGCTCTATCCCTTAATAGACCACACGAATGACCTATGTTGGAAATCTCATTTCTTTGATCAATCATAACTTAAAAAACAATAAACCAAATTAGTAAAAACTTTGCACATACTTTTTATTTGATAGCTTCTATAAGTGTGTAGAATTTCAGCATCATTAGTCAAGGCAACTCAGAGATCCAGAAAGTTCAATCATGAAATCATGTTATCTGTGTGTACGTACGTACGTATGTGCGACACTGTATCTCATCAACTATTTGATGGATTCAGCTGATTTTTGGCAGAGATAGAGTTTCTAGGGTCTAGTTTATGCCATTTTAATTTCAGTTGACGATATGCCTTAGTTTTCCAGAGAATTAAAAAAAAACTTATGAGAATGGATTGTATTGAAACATAGCCCTTACTAAAATAGTTACATTCCATGAAAAATGGCAACATACGGAAATAATATGCCCTTAATAGGGTTAAGATGAGAATGCATATACACTAAATGCACAAAAGCAAGGAAATCCCCATTTTTTTACACTTTTATTGTCATTAAGGTTATGACTACATACCAACCATACCATTCCATTATCACATCCCTACAGTATAAATCTCTATGCATGAGTGTATGAAGTGTGTGAGGTGCGCTGAAGAAAAATTCCTACCAGTAAAATACATATCCCTGTTGTGCTCTCATACCCTTAATGACAATAAAAGTGTAAACATTTGGGAATTTCCTTGCTTTTGTACATTTAGTGTATATGAATTTTCATCTTAACCCTATTAAGGGAATATGATATCAGTATATTGGCATTTTTCATGGAATATATATAAAACTTTAATAAATGATATTTTATGAGACGAATTATTTTTAGGCTATAGACATGCACATACAAAAATATATACTACTATTAAGATAACGCATTATGGGTAAAATACATGGCAAAATAAAGTAAAAATTTATCATAAAAATGTGTATAAATATTATTTTTAATTATTATATCTAAGTAAACCTTTGGGCTTCACGCGCGAACACACACACACAAATATATATATATATATATATATATATATATATATATATATATATACGTATATTACAAAGAACTAATAAACACACAAATACTTATATATATATATATATATATATATATATATATATATATATATATATATATATATATATACAAATTAGTCGAAAAACGGGTTCGCATTAACTCTATAAAAATCGAGCAATATGTGTAAGGACGAATCCATTAATTTATTGAATAAAGACAAACAATACAACTAATGAGAACAATGTTTTAATGACAAAATAGGCTAGCAAAACA
>OY744518.1:41309011-41331511 GCA_963556195.1 Sepiola atlantica
ATATTAACACAAAAACGGCTTATGCTCTGTTTAATTCTATTTCACAAGATAACATTTTCTAATACCGTATATATAGTAATGAGCAAACACTCACAGGTATATTTTGTTATTTCTAATTTGCATGTATATTCTGTAAAATAATTTATAGTCTGCATTGCCATATTTACCTTATATGTGTGCAATAGCTTCGTCGATAGTAAAACATCTGTTGATACTTACCTTTATCTTAGCCAAAATCCCAAGGAACTATACAAATTATTTTAGCCTAGGCATTTCAAAATAAATGAGACAGAAAATTATTTAATCTATCATGATATTATTTTTTAATGGTGTTGGTTCTTTAGTATCGATTCTATTGTCATAAGACCGTCTTCTCAGAAATGCCATCTTTTTCTAAGGGGCGTACTCCTCCCAGGTGTCACATCCTTATTTGGGTCAGAAGCTAGTGTAGTATATGTTCTGTTTCCTGAGACCATCTTCTCACGGACTGTTTTTCATTTTTAGTGGGTGATAGAAAGGTGGGGGTTGTGTAGTATATTTTCTGTTATGATACCATACTCGCGGGCATTTCCTTTTTTTCTTTTATGGAAGGATCATAATCATTTTTGAAAAAAATATTGTAGCATCTGTTCTTTTGCCAGGATACACTTCTACCAGGATGTACCTCTTTCTTTAAGGGTAGGACATTATATGATCGTTCATGATGATACCACCGTATCAGGCATTACCATCTCCCCTTTGAAGTGAGGAGGTAGAATACTCACCGGTGTAGTTGCTTCATTCAGTGTAATGTAGAATATTGCATTCATCTGTATAATTCCTCCTAGGTATTACCTACCCCATGAGCGACAGTATAGTATTTGTTTGTAAATCACAATACCGTCATGCGAGAATTACCTTCTCTTTTAAGATACAGAGTGTTTATGTACTATACATTATATTATCATGATATCATCCCCACGGACATTACATTTACTTTTTAGAGGGAGGGGGTAGTTTTCGTTTGTCACGATATGCTCATCTCATGAATTTACTTCTACTGTGTAAGGCAGTGAAGTATACATTAGTTCCCCGTTATAACGTCCTGTTAACCCAGCGAAAATAATAAACCAAGGGTGCATATATTTTATAGTAGATTATAAAGATCCAAAAACGCGTTCCTCGAGTCAAAACCGGACGCTTCAAAGAGGTATACATCTCGTTAGTATATACGACAACGTACAGAGCTCGATAGTATATAAACACCTCCGAACGACAGCGCCTTATGTGTTAGATGCAGATCACTCCTAAAAATGTAACCCTATAAAAGAGTGTTTAAATGACAGCAAAAGAGTTGTTTGCTCCCGGAACGGGTAAGAACTTTCTTTTTATCACCCCGTTTCTCTAACATTAAACTGAATTTTCATGAACACTTTCTTCTCCTTCTTTTACCAGACCTACATATTTGAAGAAACATATTTTCACGCAGCTGTTTCCTAGAGATTACAACATACTTTTCTCCAAATCTAATCTCCACAAATACCTATAAATATGCATTACATTTATTATTTCCAAGTGTCAGCCAATATATTTACCTCTTGCAGATTGTGGAGGGATAACGAGATGTTCCTATGCACATGAGAGCAAATCGACCCGGATGATGCGAGAACGATACGTTAAGTGTGTGTATATCTTACACAATCACCTCTTTTCAAATGGCATGCAAGGTTATGATCAATATCGAATTTGGGACTTCATAGGGGGCCAACAAATCCTACGAGTCTAAACGAATTGATGCATAAGCAACAGAGTAACATATAATAGTAAGACAGAAAACTACTATTTGCTGAAAGGATTTCGGAACAAAATAATATTACGTTCCCTTTGGTAATATTGAAAACCACTTGCAACTTAGAGACATGCACTTTTGACAATTTAAAAAATAAAGTCTCGTTATTCTCAGATTCTCCAGTTGTTGGCATGTGTTTCTGCTTTTTTACAGTAGTATTTGCACAACCGAAAGCATTTTTGCAACAGGAGATGTTATCTGCAAAGCCTTTCTGCTTTATATTTTTGATGAAACGCGTATCGGATTAACATTTCCAAAAAAAATACACATGTTATTATTCATCTGAATCGGATTTAAACGTGCCTCGTAAGGATGTTTTGTTTGTGTGTACGAATTTTGAAAATAGCGGAGAGTTTATTTGGAGTTCGCAGCAAAACGTGTTTTAACGTGTCTCATTTGTAGTCAGATTATTGGAAAAGAAGGTAATACTCCTTTACTCGTCGTCGATCATCGACATTAAGTATGCTCCAGCCACTGTCTCATTCTTGTACTTGTTTTACACGTGATTTAATGCAATGTGCTGTTAAGAATGTTATGAACCGGTCCCCCGTCTATGTAAATACTTGCGATCAGCTCGTCAGTCACCAAGATCTCACCACTTCATTGTGTACATCCCCAAATGCCAGAAGGCTTTCTTCTCTAATAGTTTATTTCCTCGTTCTTCTAGACTTTGGAATTCACTTCCTGATTTCTGTTTGGTTGACCGTACAAATATACATACATTTAAATATAATGTGTACAAGCGTCTTGCTGCAAACCTCTCCATATAAGATCCCCCTAATTCACGATATTCTCTTACGTCTCAGTGGTATTGTGCAGTGTTTGTAAAGCACTTTAAAAAAAGAATACCAAAAAATGGTTTATCGTCGATAGAAGGATCGACAGCCACACTTACATATTTACCTAAATGTTACATTTCAACTCCATTGTAGAATGTAAACTTAATATGAAAGCTGCTGATTGAACTGTAGCGCAACATTAAACATTAGTTAACGCTTGCTCATCGTTATTAGATCGACGCGCAAATAGGCCGAGATTTCCTTTCATCATACCTTGAAACTGTTTGATTTTTCTCACGTTGTTAACTCTCTTGAAGTAGGGCAATCGTATTAATCATTAACATATGTGGGTCTGCTAAAAATTTTGTTTTTCATTCGACATTTATAATTTTACTAAACCACTGTCAAAATGAAAAATGTAAAAGAGTAATTTATCTTTTATTTAATCTATTAAGAAAATATATTAATGGATGATTTGTTTACGAAGAAAGCGATATGCATTCTGGTGGATAAGATTTCGTAATTTACTTTTTTTATATAAGATTTAAAAAAAATCCTTTCGTCCTTTTTAATATTAGTTCTTATATGTCGGTAATGGAAATAACGGCGTTAGGTTTTGTATTTTTTGTGGGAATGTGTCGACATTATCTGATATACATCGCCTAGTATTTACAACTGCTCACCCATCTGGTACTACAAGGCTAGCCATGCTTTTACTACTGTTCTTTTAAGATAACCGGTGTGTTTTCGTGATAATGATGTGATTGCCTTGAATAGCAACAGCCTAAGTAAAACTACATATGTATATAAAAATGTGTTTACGGTCTTACAGCCATAAGCTGCTAGTAATCCTCTTACTAAAATACACTTCTGAGCTCCAACACAATTAAGCAGAACTCCAGCAAATATTGCGTTAGAAAACCTGTGAAACTTGATTTGGAATCCAGTTTCCGCCGCTAACTGTTACATCATCATCAAATCCTATAAAAAAGCAGAAACATATTGAGAAGATATATGAAGAATAACGGAACACAATAAATATAGAAAAGATTCAATTATATCTATTTTTCCCGAAAAAATCTACATAGGGAAATTATAAAACACCTAAAATAAGAACGACAATGTAAGAACAAAAAAACTCCAAAATAAAATTGTAAACATCAAAAATGCTCAACATCTACAAAAAAAACGGGCAGGTCCATACTCCACGGATAAATAACAGGTACGTCCTAACTAGCGTTCAGAGCCGAGACAAATATAAAGAAAATAAGTAAAGAAAAATAACCGTTCTCTTTAATCATGTACCCATAAATATTTGATGTTTGAATATACATACCCACATTTATATATATACACACACACACACACACACACACACACACACACACATATATATATATATATATATATTATAAATGCGTTTATTATGCAAACAATATTGGCTACATATGCGCATACATATTTCAGCTGCTATCTATTTAGAAACCCAGCCTTAACGGGGCACTTATAACATTTTGTAAGATGGCCCGTACATGCTGGAATTCGAACGAGATCGCATCTGAAATATGTATGCACATATGTAGCTAATAATGTTTGTAGATATATAATAACTTATAGCATGATACAGATTTACCTGTTATTAACCACTATTTTATAAACACTGCTGTTTCATTAGATTGACATATGGGACACCAAAACGATACAATCAATATATATATATAAATATATATATATATATATATATATATATATATATGTATATATATATATATATATATATATATCTATATATATGTATATATATGCGTATATATGTATGTATATATATATATGTATATATATATATACGTATATATGAATATATATATATATATATATATATATATACACGTGTCCATTGTTTATTTTTATGTGCATATAGAATTTATAAAAATGTATCAGTTAATGAAAAATACGTCCTATAAAGTTATCGACGACTAATTATGCGATTTTCTGCATCTTAATCACTTAAGGTGTAAGACAATCGTAATTGTAGTAAGCAAAAACAACGAACGCTGCATTCACCGATACAAAACATTACATAAATATACATTAATTACTTAGGTGATTAAACTCGTTCTAGGCAGGGCGTTATACTCCAATGCTAAACCGCTGGACTATAAGCATCAACTTCGGAGGTTCAATCTTTGTCTTTATAAGCGATACTGATGACGGTTGTGAACCAATATCACGTGCCCAGGGATTAGTTTTATACACATACAAGATGTGTATATATATATATATATATATATATATATATATATATATATATATATATATATATATATATATATATATATATATATTAAATACACCCTGTAAAGTAAAGGGATACTAATGATGAAATGGTCTGCATTTTAATCACTTAGGAAGTTAAAAAATCGAAATAGTAGTAATCAAAACCAACGAACGCTGCTATGACCAATACAAAACATTACATGAAAATACATTACACATAAATACATATATATATATATATATATATATATTGTTATTGTGTTTCAACGAATTTAC
Organism: Sepiola atlantica; assembly: GCA_963556195.1. Classification (NCBI taxonomy): domain Eukaryota; kingdom Metazoa; phylum Mollusca; class Cephalopoda; order Sepiida; family Sepiolidae; genus Sepiola; species Sepiola atlantica. Next base: position 41,314,172 of record OY744518.1, read on the forward strand.
ATCTACAGAAACTAATACAATACATGTACAATATATATATATATATATATATATATATATATATATATATATATATATATATATATATATATATATATATATATATATGGAAAAGTTATCGGTAACGCAGTGTGAGGTCGTGTTCTTTAATTCATTGCTCCGTTTATATGAACCTTTCTAGACAGTTGCTGAAATACTGTCTCAAATTTGTAACATTTTTGTCCGCTTTAAAAATATAGTAAATTGACAGATAATGGATAACGTTAATAGATTTTTATCTCAAGGAGACATCTAATATCTTACCCCGAAATAATTTCAAAGTAATGCGATCTATATAATCGTATCCCTTTATTTTGCCTAAAGTATGTTTTTGGTGAATCGCTTCATCATCTGATACTCTTGTTTATTATATGTGCGTATGTTTTATTTTTATTTATATATGTTGTTTATGTAATTATTTGTCAATTGAAATATCAATAGAAATAAATATAGTCTAGATATTTAGCTGTATTGAGTTTAAGCTCCTAAACTAGTTGATAGACAACCACAGTGTTGTGTTTCATATGTAGAAAAAGGCAATTTAGCGTTATCGTTTGAGAAACATTACAGTATTGTATGCATACTTTGGTAGCTGCGTGTTCTTCGCCTACTCACTGCTGCCTGAGCCTTTAAGAGCGAGGGAACGCCACTCGGTAGATAAGCGTTTTCCATATCTTCAAAAAAGTACGAACTCGAAAAGAATTGATTGAAGACACCACGTTTTTATTAAGCTTATCACAAATCAATGACAAGTAAAGGGAGACAGATCGATAGAGATAGGAATAGAGAAAAACAGAGATATGGAAACAACTAACTAATTATATTCTGTCAGCCCATATTAATTACAGTTCCACGCGAGCTCCCGAACAGACTCATGTGTTCTCTATCACTACGTATCTTCGAGCCATGTGACGTCATATACGGTTCTATTATATTCACATCGCCAATCCATTTTAATCCTATGATCACCTAGTTGGCATCAGCGGTTTCCATTCTTGTTCTACTCAATTATGTATGTTAAAAACTAGTGGATTTATTCGATCAATATCCAACATAGACATACACCCACAAGAATGTGGTGTTAGAAATATATTCGCGTGTCTCTACAATTAGTTATTTATAAACTGGGATAATTCTCCATGGACGTCAATGCTACATTAATATTTTTTTAATATACCGAAACAATGTTTGCTATAAATTTAAAATACCTGCTATACGTTAAAATTTTACGTAGGAATGCACATGTATATACTCAATTTTAGCTCAGCTTAGAAACGATGTGAATAACATAATGCATCAAATAGAACAGACGGATCTATCTCAATGAATTTTGGAACTTGAACTCTAGACGTAATATTGTACATTATTTGTTGTGAAATAATTCTAGAACACACAAACACACACCCACACACACACACATATATATATATGTATATATATATATATATATATATATATATATATATATATATATATATATATATATATATATGGAAAATAAAATGCAAACCCACACATATTAGGAAAGTATTCATGGTTCTCTTGTTCTTCATTTTCCTTGACTTCATAATATTATTTCCATTGTTATCGTATATATATATATATATATATATATATATATATATATATATATATGTGTGTGTGTGTGTGTGTATTTGTGTGTAGTTGCGACTGTCTGATATTATCAATTCCTACACTGATGACAGCGTAAGCTTAAAACGCTGACGTATGTAAGTAAAATAATTTAATATTATTCACTTAAAATTAATATTGTTCTAAGCTCCTTGAATTAGATTGAAGTTGAGCACTGTTCGGGGAAGTCAAAAATAGACTAACACGTAGCTATAAGGCATATTCCGACAACGTTCGTTCAATTCTCAAGTTAGTCGTTCTATATGTGCTTCCCTTCGCATAAATAGAACTTAAATTCCCTTCTTGACTTTGTAATGTCTCGTGGACGTATGGTTATGACGCTTGCTTGCGGTATCTAGGATTATTCTGTAGCAGGGGTTCGAACCTTGCAAACGTCTGAAATGATCCTTACATACACTGATGAGAGCGAAAGCTTAAAACGCTGGCGTATGCAGGTAAAACTAATTTAATATTACTTACTTAAAATAATTTATATATATATATATATATAAATATATATATATATATATATATATATATATATATATATATATATATATATATATATATTAATCTCTTAAACTAATAGAACTGATTATTATGAATTGTTCAATATATATTCTAGGCTCAAAAGTCAGTAACATTGCCACAATATATTCATTTGTAATCCTTACAATATAAGGCGTGCGCAATCCGTAACTATATATAATTCAATTTGGACACAATAAAATTAAACATAGTAATTTATATCCGTTCCAAGAATTTAACATAAAGATTTGTTGTTGAGGTTGAATTTAAATAAACTGATGTAAATATATATGTTGATATTTTAATTATGTCAACATTGAATCGTCATAGCTCTGAATGTACATAGAAAGAGAGAGAGAGAGAGAGATTATTATCTTGGTATATGTGGTTTTGACAACGTACTGACTTTTAAAGTTGTTTTTCATAAATGTTTATATATATGTGATGCTGTAAAGAGCGCTGATGAATACTCTATTTGGGGTCATCAAAAGTATAATACATAATAGATTTTCAAAATTGACTTGGAAACGATCGTGCGCCAAATAATTGATGTGTTTGAATTCTCGGAACTGATATAAATAGTGTTTTAAATTTGTTTATCTCAACTTACTTCATATACATATATAAACATATATATATATATATATATATATATATATATATATATATATATATATGTGTGTGTGTGTGTGTGTGTTTGTGTTAACATTGGTCTGTATATCTTTCATTTAATTCAAAATATTATCAGAGTTAATGAAAGATCACAATTTCATTCTTCATGCTTCAGAGTCCACTGTGTCTTCATATAAACTCATTTAAGACAGCACATCCCAACGGATATAATTCCCTTACCCACTTCGTCTTACGTGCATAATTTGCGATCAATAATGTGTCGGTGTTCGTATTCTGATTCCCTTTCCTTTTTACTCTGTCTTAGTCAGCTTTTAGTCTTACCTTTTTCATAAAGCCTTTCTGTACCGAATCCATCAATTTTATTTCGGGGGTTTCAAATACAAGACACCTCAGTATGCATGCACGTTTTCTCGCCGGTATCGAAAGGGATGTATGTCATAAGTCTACAATCGGAACGGTGTCAATCATAACAACTCTCTGGAGCCTACAAAGCAACTGTCTGAGTGCGATTTGAACCAATGGCGCCTTAAAAAAGCGCTGGGGTAATCGAAGGCTGTCTATCATTCGTTCGTAATGTTTTGCTCTTTCAAAGATGCGCATATGCTTAATACAATCGGACTGAATTGACTTTGAAATAATTCGTGCGCACACATACACGTACGAAATCATAAAAATACGTAGATGCACAAGGGAACGTTTAGGTATTCACTAACGAACTAGCATATCGCTACAGATACACTAAGATGGCACTTGACTAACTTAATAGACTCTGTGTTCTACTAGTACGAGTTCAAATCATATCTCATGCTGATTATTCTTACCAATAATGATGGACATAGTATAGATCTCCTAGAGCAGTGCTCTTCAAACTTTTTTTGTCGCGACCCCTTTTTGGAAAAAAAATTTTTTCGTGACCCACCAAAATTTTTTATAAATAAAAAATAAGTTTGAATATTATTTTAAAAATTCCATAGTTATAATTTTGGCTACCCCCTTTCTATGGTTACGCGACTCCCCTGGGGGTCGCGACCCCCACTTTGAAGACCTCTGTCTTAGAGTATACTAAGTATGAATGCCATATGATCGTTGTTTAACTGTTAGATATTGGGTAGATACATTTACTAGTATAATATATTTAGTAGAGAATATCAGGAAAAAAACAGTTGAGAGTTCAGTAGAGATGACATTTTTTACCCCCAAGTTAAAATTGATAGATTGTGGGAATAAAATAAAAAGGATATACCATCACATGACTCAAAGATAGACTCAAATAGATTAAAGCAGAGTCAATTTTGGGGCATGAAGCACGTGCACGTGTATAATGATATTGACTACCAAAAATAATTAATTAGGTATGTCCATAGTTCTAATTCTATGTTTCCCTCTACTGGAACAAAACCACATGAATGAATGTTCCCGTCTTCCACCAGTCTTTTTTGAGTTAGTTCTTTTTTGGAAGTTGTGGAAGACGCTTGTTCACCTGGAAGCGTTACCTCAGTCGGAACGGGTCTCCCAAGGCGTGTGAATTGAGAACACGCAGCTACCAAGTTATCAACACAATTTGTGGAATTTGATGTTTCTGCGACGATTACAGGAACTTGGTTTTCTACATGCATGACACAACGTGTTAACGCACTAGAATATAAAATTGGTCGTTTGCAAAATGTAGTTGTGTTTCAGTATGACTAACTTCATACATGTGTTATTATATTGATTACAAGGTAAGTAACATAAACGGATGAATTACCGTGAAATTGACTAACCTTTAATTAAAATGAAATAGTTTAAATGCCCGTTTTCATCTTAGAGTCAACCAAACTAAACTACTGATAATGGACAGCTTCAGATAATACAAATGGTATCCCTTTGAATTTCATTTTCAAAATAGATTTGTCGTGTTGAATCAGATATATCTGATAGATTTATATATGTTAGTGTAAACTTTATACTAACAAAATACACCAACAGAGGCTAAACAACCAACTACGTTACACTCCGAGATTTGTCGTCGTCATTTTTCACAGAAAACACTATCTCAATTACTTTAAACTAAATCGATGCAATTAAACTAAAACAACTTTTAAAACAGCCCACATCCACTGATAAATACTTAAACAAAACATAAATTAGTCATATCTACAATCTATATAAGCTAGATTGGCTAATCAGACGAGTTGTTCTCATTAGTTTGCGATAATAACCAAGCGTATCCTGAAAAAGATATAAGACCTTCATACCAACATTGATTAATTGATAATAGGTGGTGTAATCATGTGATACATCCTGACTTGTTGGCGATAACTTGAAGCAAATTGCATACTTTACGATCAAGATCTCCCACTTCTACTATTCCGCCTCTTAGCGTCATCGATGGAAGGTTCCTTGTTGTTGCTAATCTTATAAGGAATAGCTATAGTACCTGAGAAATATCAACCGGAAATAGCTCCTACAATTACAAAGATGTTCAATATTTAATTAAAGGAGACATGTTTTTCAGAACTTTGGAAGATTTCGTCGTTTTGCCCAGAATACAGGAATAATAGGGATCTACCACATGCATGTGAGCAGAAACCGATTAGTTCACCTGGTAATCGTGTGTAAGCTGATTTAAGCTGTGTTACTTCAAGAAATTGTCAATTATCTACACAAAAGCAATCTACTTTGTAACAAGCAATATGGATTCCGTCCTGCAAGATTAACAGTCCAAATGTTTACTGTCATATACAGGATTACTGAATCTCTCGACACTGTATTTGTGAAAGATAGAGCTATTGATATCTCAAAGGGGGTCGATAAGAGTTGGCACAATATTTTGTTTCCGAAGCTTTTTTGCGATGGAATATATGCAGATATCCTCTTTAACACCAAATACTTTATGTGGGATTAGTATAAAAGTGTGTTAGGGCAGAAATTAGAAGCACATTGTATCAACGTCGGCGGACCTCAAAGAGCTATTCTGGCCCCACCATATGTTTTTTAATTCTAACAAATGTATCTTCCAAATCATATTTTGAAGTCGTTCGTGGATATCTTTAAAACAACAATCTATTTGAATGGTTTATGTTTAATATATTTCTGATTCTCTCTCATCTAATGGGGAAACTGCGAATAACTTTTAACACCTCTCAAACCAACCCTGTTTTTTCAGCACCAACTCCCAGGTGCTCCGTTTGCATATTTGAACATGATAGCATTCCCGTTTATACGCTCCTATAACTGATTAGTACAAAAAAACTAGAATTGAAGATATATATATGAAGTATTTTGCTAAGGTCGCTGGAATAAGGGTGGATCATTCTCCGGCGCTAAAGAGGAATTCACATCTAACACAATCTTTTAACACTATAAGAAAGAGATACATCTTAAAATGTAGCACTGCGACCACATCTGAAGAGGGATTCCTTAGAGCGCAAACAAACTCAGTAGGCTAAACTCTCTTCTTTATCCCACTCTGTGTACACAAATTAAACCAGAACCTATATATAAAAAGTGTATTTACTAGAACTTCCCAGCAGTGAACAAATACTAGGGGCTGGTTCAAAGTTGACTCTAACATGGCCGTTTTGAATTAAAACGTGAATAAATACATAATAACATTATGCCCTTTATATTTATAGCATGCTCTCATGGTTGTGCTCCTCATTCTAATGACAAGTACATTAAACCTTATTCTCGAGGTGATTCTGGGTCCTTATAATTGGTGAGCCATTTGTAAAAATAAACTCGTATAATCAAGCTTGTGTTTCAGTTAGAATGATTTGTCTAAGACTAGTTTTGAGCACAAAGGCCCCAGACTTAAAGAACAGCAATTATTATTACTAGCGTCGAACTACTACAGCTACTACAGCTAAAGTCTTATTATTTCAAAGAACATTTCTTTTCTAACATCTCACTATCAGAACTAATCAAAATCTAATAAATGCCGTAACCTATTAATATTGTATTTAAACGGTTAGTGGTTTTCTAATTATTATGCTATTTTCTAAAATGTCCTCGTATTGCTAACAACAAGATAAAAGACATAAATAATACGCAATATTAATGTAATCATATTTGACAAGATTTAATCAAGTTTCAAAGTAAGTTACCCGACGATTCTCGATTGCTCTCGTGTCAATGTAACCTTATTCTATATCTGCCTATTTACTGGCAGCATTATATTTCAAGAGAATCCCCAACCTGTGGCAATATATGACTAGATTGAAATATGTCATAATTTATATATTTCCCTTAATTTACCATTTAGATGATCCGTTATGATTAATTTAATCTGATTACCAATATCGTCCCCAGCAATTTAAAGATTTTCCAGAAAACCGAAGATGAGTCAGAGAAGATTCGAGGCAACTCATATTTCATTAACTTTCGCGTCGCTCGCTCTATTAAATTAAAGTATAGCAATTAACATATGTGCAAATCACGAGTAATTTTACCTGTCAATATATTATCTCAGAAATAATCAAACTCAAATTTTCATCGAAATAGTGTTGATCTCCGTCGTCTCCTTCTGCATTATTTTTTTTTCGCACCATCTCAACAACAGTTGCACTTTGTTAAGTTTGGGACCTGCCAAACCGCTAGTCACTTTTCGCTGATGTGCCGCTATTTTTGAATCGGTTGAACCACTCCTTAATTTTGGTTACCCATCGCATCTTCTCTAAACACCACCTGAATTTAACGCGACAGCGATGATGAACACCCTTCCCAAAGAAAACTTCAATTAGTGTTTCCGGCAGTAGATGGATCCGTGGGATAATTGTGCGCAAGCACAAAGGGGCCTACTTCGAAAGGGATAAGAGCCCGTCACGTATATGAAATATTTTTCTAACCTCAGATCGGATACTTTTAAGATATGCTCTGTATACTTTTATAATATATATGTGCATGAGTATTCGTTAATAACACCTAAAAATGTTATAACCTACATTGTATAAACGCAGTTTTTAGATACATACACATAGGAATTATTAGGGAAACAATTACACATAAAAGTACGCATCTCCATATACGCCAATTTTAACTGACAGCTAAATATATACCTATATACATATATAAAATGTATAGGAAATACACACATGCCTGTATGTATGCACAGGTACGTCTAAACAAAACGTCACCAGTGAGGTCACATACTGTACGACTAGCTAAATGCAAGTGCCCGAATACATGTAGCACCCGTGAATAAAGCAATGCCTTAATGGAGGTTCTGAGTGATTACACCTATATATTGTTAATTTAAACACGGGAGGTTACGTCAGCATTAATTCGAATGCGACGAAATGGCACAAATATTATATAGAATACTTCGAAAATCCTACCATCTCGTATTGATACACAGTTTTGTTCAAAATGTTACTTGAGGAAAGCCTGAGTCAACAGCGGCTAACACATGATAAATAGAAATACAATGTCTTTAAATAATTTACTTTCTAACGATAGTCAAATCTCATATATATGATGGATGTGCGATGTGATTAACTCCTAAGTTATTAAGATTAAATATGATTATCGCATGCAATGAATTGTATGCGTTACATGATATGAAAGGGAATATATTTTCGAAAATACTTTCGTTTTGTTTCGTCGAAATCAAAAATCGATTGAACTTAATCGTTACAAATGGCAGCAAGATTTGCAAGATTAAATGCAATTTTATAAACCTTCAGGACTTAGAATTAATTTTCCAATGAGTCTCTTATGCAATTATTAATAGCGTTGTATTAGAAATGTCCATTCAATAAAAAATGCAAAAGTCCGTATGCTAAAACGAAAATACGAAATAATTCAGCAAAAATGAACAACTGCTGAGTATCCACATATACACGCACAGATCACACCCCAACATAGCAACACCTATATATATATATATATATATATATATACTAGATTTTCCAGCTCGCTATTGCTTCGCAATTTTACAACTAGAAATAATGTTCATTCACAATGTTCTTGTAAACACGAGACAAACACGTTGGCATTTATTAACATAACATTAACAGTTATTCATATATAAATAGATAAATATACAGATTTTTTTATATTTCCATGTTAATATATTGATCTTTTGAATAATTTGTCAGGATTTTTATCCTTTGAAATTGTATAGTATGTAGGAATTATGAATAGCACTACCTTACTTTAACAGCAACATTGATGTTGCCAGAAAGATATATTATCAACTGAGATACACATATGTATGCTAATTCAATTAGCCTAACGCTTATAAATAAGTTAATTTTGTTGTGTAACATGTAAGAAAAGCGCCATTAGATCCTGTAAGGGGCACCTACATACGTAGAAGAGCTTCCATGCACTTATATTTAAAATACACCTCTTAGTTTGTTTTCGTCTTTCGCAACACGCATGCACACAGACAGGGAGGCGTTCTCCTATATTATATATATATATATATATATATATATATATATATATATATATATACACAGAGAGAGCGATAGATAGATTGAATGATCTAGGTATATATATATATAGATATATATATATATATATATATATAGAGAGAGAGAGAGAGAGAGAGATTAAAAGACAGAGAGAGCAAGACTCAGATACAGAGTGACAGGCAAATTGTACTAAATATACAAATGTTATTTAGTTATATTATATTATGTTAAAAAGATAAAAATATAGTTTTTCATTTCATACAATTTTATTTTAAAAGCGTAGAACGAAACTGCACATTAATTGTTCAGTCTGATACGTGTCTAACTAAACAATTTAACTAGTCAAGTCACTTTTCCAAAGAACATTTATAAGAAAAACCGGATATACGTATTTGAAGTTTTAAGGTGGTTCAATCACTATAGGCTCGTTTTTTATAATAGTATAATAAACCGTAATTACGAATTGGGTGTGTCTATGCGTTTTACTGTCTTTTTGATTAATACAGAACCTGATGTTGCTGGTTGTTGTTGGTGTAAAGCGAGTCAGCTGTATGCATAGAACACACCATGGCTATGCCGCAGTGGATCGCAGCTATTCGTAAACCTGACACATTGTAGGCTATCACCGTAAAAATACTCACCGGTTGAGTGCGGAGTCAAGAAGGTTAGGATTATAAAACAGAACAGAATCGTACAGAATAGACGTTTTGACCGTCATTGAATTGATTTTTTATTTTGCGTCTGACACGTTATTGTTTGATAGACGTAGAAGAACATAAGACCAGAGGACGACGGATCCTGATGCATACTTCTCCTGGATTTTCCCTAGAGCACTTTTAGCTGGGTAGCTCTGACACTACAACGTTGCCACTGCTTCTACCACGGTGTAGAAGGGTTACGGTTAGAGTGTTTTCGGGGTGAGCTGTGTACACGTAACAATTCAAGTAGTTAATATTGAAAATGGAATGCATAGTACAGAACTATATCATGATCTGAGGAATATCGAATTATTGCACGGGACAGTGACTTCTGATGTTCTCATTAATCACAGCGAAGTGTAACTGAACAATATCTCAAATACTTAGATATATAAAGTAATTATTATTGAGTTGTTTTTTTGAATTTTCAAACATATCTATACAACAAATGAAAATAATTGTCATATTTACCGATAAACATTAAAGTGAATATTTAATTTGTTAAACGACCCGTCTCATGACTGCCACCTTTTAATAGATTTATAAATACTGACATCTTATATAATCCGATTTAATATCATCGAAGAACGAAAAATCAGTTTTAGCTTTCGTCTCATTGTGTATCTTCGAGATACAGCTCGATACTTGCTGGATATTTCCCCAGTGGGATCTAAGATTCCTAACGGAGCGCGCCAAACTAAGTTTATTCCGTGCAACCATCGGTTTTCGAGTCAGCGTCGAGTGTAACATTCCTGGCGACTCAGCAATCGCATCTGCATTCTACACCGAACAACCATCGCTGTTAATCCTTCAATAATGCACTTCTCCGCCCCGAAAATAACGGCAGGTATTCGAAACATTTGCGTTATGCGTTGACATTAATGCACTAAAATGCCATAATTGTTAAAAAAAGAAGAATCTTAGTTCATGATCATATTATTCTGATTTGCTTGAAGGTTCCGGTGTAATCCTTCTCCTACGTGCACGCTTTTAGTTCTAACGACGTGATCGTCTTACCCGATATGTTTCACTGTTGGTTCTTTAGATTTTTCAAGGAGGGATATTATTAGATAACATTCCAGAAATAACTTACTGATCGTGAAACGTTTATATCGAATTCCATTTCCTCCTTCGCTGGACATAGTTTCACCTGGAAACACTGCTGGGTGTACCAGTTGACACGGAACATTCTTGCAACGTTCGAAATACGTCGTATTTTTGTTAGAAGATAAGCAATCCTGTTTTGACATTACTGTATATTTACAAGCAAATATTTTCCTGGGCACGACTGCCTCGTTACTAAGTAATATCTCACGAATAATTTCTACAATACCATTTGCTTAGCTATGAGTGTACAGTTTTCATACCATTAAAGGTGAAGTTTAATTAATAGCTACACTACAGAATAGTCCTAGAATAGAAACATGACTTGGAAATAAACCAATAACGGTTGTAATCTATTATAGTATAAAAAGGGGGTCATAAGTACACGATATTAAATATGTTGTATAGCGGAGAGCATTGTTTTAGGGCCTGGGAGGTAATATCTAACTCTTTTACCGTAATCAAATAGTATATGGTGTAGGTATTTAAAATATAATATATTGAAGTAATCCGTAGGTCTTTTTAAAACAATCAATAAATATGACCATTCTACAGTAAATGATATAGAGTTCCCTACATTAGAATGCCGAATATTCGAAAATATTCATAATATTATTATTTTGCAGATGAAACTACGTATGGTAATTATGTTTCAAGTGAGTCTCTCTAATTCTCAGCCAGTCTTCCGTTTTTTCAATAGCGTAATATCTACGCAAACGCATGAACATATTTTAAATATATATATATATATATATATATATATATATGATAAATATTTGTTTTTTTTGTTCATTATCTATGTATGTACACGTTTTGTCCTTTTTAATCGGGACTCACCAGCATAGATATATAAGTATTCACTACTGGTCGCGTGCTTCGAAACCCCGGGCTATACGTATTTTACAATTCAAATGGTGACACCTAGAGCCACTCGGCCACCACTCGATAGCTAAATAAACAGTGATAATTTTAACACTTATTTCGGCGGCTTGACGTCAGAAGAGCGTTCAACTTAATGAAAGGGCGATGCATTTATTGCTAGCGACGTCATGCTGTGTTAATACTACACTTATAGTGCTCATCTAGATGGTTTTCTATGGGCTACAAATGTAAAATAAATGACATGATGATGTATAAATGGAATTTCTAAACCACGGGAGTGTAGATCACAACAGCTGCGTGCATGCCTATTTATTGGCAAGCTGCACCATATTGCACCTAACTCTTTGGTATTGTAAGATCTACTTATCTAATAGGGGTCTGCTGTGTATCTGCCAGAAGGGAATATCAGTATATGTGGTGATATAGTCGTCTCTGCCTATGTGTTTTGGAAGCAGGTGTACCATTACTTAGAAAATAAGCCGTGTATCCCCTACCAATGGGTCGTCACCTTTTTTGTTGACAGAAACAGCTGCTCCCTATTGCTGACACGTAAGCAGTTACTCAGTGGAATAGAATTGTCTCGATATTAGAAATAGTAACTGACATAGTTGATGTTTTTAACAATAGCAAACGAGTTGTTCCTTTTCTTCTTCTCTAGGTGTTATGCCGTATTCTTCCCCCCTCGAATAGATGTTATAATGAATAATCATTGAATAAAACACCTACAGAAACCCTTGCTCAATAGCGACCTACTTTTCATTGTTTTATTTATTTACCGCACTATTACTTCATTTCCACTATCTCTTGCCAATAGTGGAGGGGAAGAAGACTGAAGAACCCCGGAAAAAGTCACCGGCTAAAGATAAATACTTACGTAAGTAACATCTTATTTTCGGTCTACATGTCTGTGACGACATATCCTGACACGTAGTAGAACCAACTAACTTCACAACAATTTGAAAATTCCATTGTCTTTCTTAAACCAAAGTAACGCGGAATTCTCCATATATATATATATATATATATATATATATATATATATATATATATATATATATATACATATATATATATATATATATATATATATATATATATATATATATATATATATATATATATATACAATAATATTTTTATAAATAAATATTAATTATTTAAATACCTACAGACATTGATGTTTCATGCTAACGCAATCTTCAGTGTAGGAACTAATTCTCAACGGTCGGTGGGCGCGAACCCCGATCACAAATCGCAACTGATTCGTAGTCGAGGAACTTATCCATCGGCCATAGCCAATTAGTTAGTAAATATAGAGGAATTTAAAATGTACCAAGCAGTATAGAGTGATCTACGAAACGGCGTTCGGATCGTGCATATAGCTATTTGCACTGCTTGTTATTTAAGTTACTCGAGAGTACCCAGCCTTTGTGGGAGGGGGCTGATGAGCAATAATATTTTTATAAATAAATATTAATTATTTAAATACCTACAGACATCGATGTTTCATGCTATATATATATATATATATATACACACTAAGTATACACACTTCAGACGAATATTGCGAAACATGAACGTGCCAGACATAGAACAGTAAATGCATGCATTAAGGATAATAACATTATGTCTGCACATGTGCAACTGCCATTCCTTTGTATGTTTAGGGAAATCCCTTGCAGGACCTCGTATGCAACTACTTGACATTTCTTCTTTAGGTTTTAGGAGTGAAAACCTGAAACCTTGCAGGTATAAAGAATAGTTCCGACAAGGAAGATGAGTTTCGGCAGACCAAACAATCCTGAGGCACGATTTTAAGGGGGTCGTTTTAGAAATTCGACTTGCTCATTAAACTAGAACAGCAGCAGCAGTCGACCGACGAAAGATGTCCGAATTTCTAAAGTGTCAGGTGTGCGTCCCCTTTTCAAGGGTATCTAAGTGGATCTCAATAACACTCACTGGTTCACACAATCGCACTAGTAGCCGTAACTGCTGGCTGCTGCTGCTGCTTTAATAACCAATATCAAAGTCCAGCAAGTTTACGATAGTATATATATATATATATATATATATATATATATATATATATATATATATAAATATGTCGAAGTAGTGGCCTAGTATATTTTAATATACTTATACTATATAGTTGCCCTAACCCTATAAAAACTATTTATATGTGTTTACTAAACTTAAAACTAGAGAGAACTATCCTAAATTAAACGAATTCTAATATTTCATTTTCTTTTAGTTTCTTCAACACATTGACCACACACGGAATAATCTGATTCCAAACAGTTCCCATGCGAAATAACTCATAAATTGGAACTTTATTCTCACTCTAGGGTATTCTTGAACTGGCACTGACTTTATTTGCTTCACTTGTGTGGGAATTTAAAGGCCAATTCTATTTAAACTTAAGATCAAATTATTTCAGGGAAATTGCCAAATTAAAATAAAGCGGCGAATTCATAAGGGATATTAAGATAAAGAAAAAGAAAACGAAATATATATATATATATATATATATATATATATAAGTTCAGAATAACTACGATTGTAAGGCGACCGAGTGCATGAATGCCCTAATAATAAAAGTACTCTTAATCTGAATTATGATAAGAAGTTCAACATGTTTGACTTTCGTTAAGTTATATTATCAAAATAACGTCCGCTACATAAATGTTATCTACACAATCTTCCGCAGAAAAAACAGCATATTGGGTGCATTAAATATAATGCAATTTGAATTGTATTCATCGGCATTAATGAAAAAAAACATGCAAGGCCCCTTTACGATACGGAAGCGCATCTCTGTCAGAGACTTGGTTCGTCACTAGGTCGGTTATGCTTCAGTTTCTCCTTCACGCACAAGTTTGAAGTTTGTGATCGTAATACGAACAGACAAAATGGCTATATTTACTTGATGTGTCTATCTATTTAATCCTTTAACTTTTTTCTTGTTTTTTTTTTATTAATGGGTAATCGCTTATGAAAACCGATGGCGACTCGAGTATAAGGGTTAAAGTGATTGTCGGTTGGACGATAAGATAAACCACGAAAGGATTAGAAACAATCGGTGTAATTGACAGAATATTTCTTAAGAAAATTTATTCATCCAAGAGTATGACTCAACAAGTATTTGTTTAAATTAGACTTGAAGATGACAATGTTGTAGTTGGCTGGGAAGAAACCTCGTGGTATTGTGTTCCAAATATGAGAATCTGTAGGAAATAACCTTTGTTCAGAAAAGTAATGCTTCGTCCTTGGTACACAGAGAGAGAAAGGAAAATGTGATGTTGTAATTGTAGCCAAGCGGGTTCTTGCGGTGAATCTTTTACTCTGCATTTTCTTCATCTGAGTTTAGTTATTTTAATCAAATATTCTCATTTTTCGAAAGATAATACAATGTGTGAATTATGTTAACGGCTTTTCAGTAAAATTCATCGGCCGTGTTATAATTCAATAAATAGTTTCGATCGTTAGTACAATGCGACGTTATTACCAATTTCTTAAAAAGAATATTTGGAAAAAGGCATGCAATTATTACATTTCGTTGTTTTATTATTAAATGAAAAATACTATAAAACCTGTACTAAACACAGAAAATATAACAGTTCTAGAAATATCGATCGAGTGAAGCAAAAAAAAATTGGAGGAAAAGGCCAGCGGCTCGATGACTCGATTAATTCAAACTGAATAAAGTAACAGATGCATTTAAGGAATCCGTTCCGGATCTGAGTCAGTTAACTGCGTCGGACAAGCATATTTGGTTTAATAAATGACAGTAAATTTACGATTTAGAAACCATACAACGTTCAAATAAAGTACACGTATGTTGACACAATGGAATTGACGGATTGAGAAAGCGAATTGACGATTACGTAACGAATTCAGCTTGGACTGACAACCTACTCATCGTATTTTAGGCGAGAAAGATAAAAGAGGGTGAATACTTATTTGTTGTTCGTTATTCATCTGTGTGTCTTACATATTTCGGAATCTTTACCCAGCCTAATTAATCGCAGCCCGATTTTACTAATTTATATAAATAGATTATTCATATTGGGTAAATATTTTTTATCCGTTGAATCCTTGATAAAATTCGCAATCCTTTCTGCCATCAATTCATATTTGTACCAATAAACTGCCCACGTTTGACCTGTCGCGCAAGTCTCAGTTATGCATGTCAAACAATCTTTGTTTTATCTCAGTCCAATGATATCTGAATACACTTGTTGATTGTCAGATCATGCCAAGGGGTTGCGCTGAATGGACCTTACACTCACCGGCCATTAACTCACCAGATGTTTATCTGTGCAGATTATGACTAGGAATAACGATTCTCAGACTATTGATTAAATGATGAGGGCACTCGACATCACAAATCAGAGATATAATTATGTGCTTGCAAAGCAGATGTGCACATTTTGAACATATCTTTGAGCCGCTAATAATCAAACACTCTTGATCATTCGTGACTCACAATTCATTAATAAGTTATTTTTAATGACGTTCACTTGTACCAAACATGGTTAAATTGCGGATAGGATTGTTAATTCTATACAAGATTCCATATCATAATATACTAGTTATAACATTTCAATTTGATATTTGTAAGTATTCAAGAAATAGTAAAGTTAATTATACTGGTGTGTAAGAAACATGTGTAACGCAAAACACACATATACACTAATCTTGGTCTAATGATCTCAACTAACTATGCAGGGTAATTAGAAAATAACTTATTATTATTAAGTGCTCGAAATTTATTACTGAAATATATTCTTTTACAAGAAATGAACATAATAAGAAAGTGCATAACATGGGGTTTTATTTAAAATTGGATATAGGTACCAGCAATCGGAACCAGCTTCTAAAGCTGCCTGGAAACCACATCAGCTGATTTCACAAGGAACTTTGTTTTCTTTTTTTCTAATGAGTTAATACTTATCAAGGCTTTAAATCCACAGGATAACAGTGTAATATACCAAGACCCTATTATTAGTTCGATAAAATCACAAAATATACAGAAAGCGAAAAGTAAAATTAAATATTATTAAACATGAGGGTTTATTTTATTCTTGTTTTACGGTATAGCAACACTGTTTCGATTTTTTAATTATGACTCGAATAATTCCATTAACAGTTTTTACGCTTCAAGTCCTGATATCTAGACATATTTATTAGTGCTACAAATATATATTTTATATACGAACGGATGTAAATATATAGTCTGAAAATGATATGTTGTATGGAATAGTTGACAGGTATAAAAATGACAGGTAAGAATAGCAGTAGTAGAAATCGCAACCAAGGTTTAACATAAATTCCCCATATCAACATAATATACAGTATTGCGTATAATCGATATTTCGCCGTACTTGATATTTGCCATGAGGAAAACTCTCATGTGGAAAATA
>OY744518.1:41334011-41366511 GCA_963556195.1 Sepiola atlantica
TGTATCTGTGTAGTAAATCAGACCGACAGTAACGGCGTAAAGACGGTGACATTTTTTATTTTCCTTTCCACTTAGTGTTTTTATTTGTTTTCTTTTACCCCAAATAAAGCATATTGCCACTGAAACCTAAGGGACTACTGTAGTTTATGAACCGGAATTATAAGAGGCATCTTAAGAGCTGTGCAGCGTTTATTTAGATTATATTCAAATTTCTGCAGGTCGGCACAGTCAGGAAAATGAGGGGCAAGAAGGAACTTGCAAAAGGTGTCAGCTTAAGGAAAGTAGTTATTAGAGTAAAAAAGCTCCACAATATATAGATTTGATTTAGTTGATTGTCAGGTTCGTCGGGTGTATTTACATCGATAGTGCACCAGAGAAGCAAGTTCATTATGACACATTTCATTGGAGTACTTGTAAAAAAATGAAATAAATGAAACATTGCGGCGATGAGACAGGGGCTTGATCTTGATATATAATCAGGGATCTATTAAATTAGTTACTATTGTTGGGCCCTGTCTAAGAGGGGGAGACTAGTTTATTTGCAGCCACACATATTTCACAACAATGCTCTTGCATAAAAGGGATGGTGGCATTGTAGAGATATCGGATGCTGGAAGCTGTGAAAATTTTCTAGCACTAAATAAAAATCCCACATTCTTTGCAGCTGCGTTTCCCATATCTTCTCTGTGTTTGTTCCAATTAATGTTTCCTGTGAATGTTAGGCCTAGGAGTTTGAACGTTGGACTCTCGAGTTAAATGTGATTACCATCGAAATAGGTGGTTAAAATAAGTTCATGTAGTTGTTAAAGAGATAGTGTGTTGTTATAGTAACATTAAATCTTATCATCAATGTATTTCCCCATTATACTTGAGTTCATTTTCTAAGAATTCTACTATTGTTTTGGATATGTGCGCGTTGTTTTCGTCATATGTCGAAAGTAGAAGGGGTCATCAGTCAATTAACTCATCAGAGACCTTTTATGAAAAGCAGAAACAATAAATAATCTACGAATCGATCCCTGGGGTACAGCCGCATTGATGTAACGTAGTTTGGATGGACGCCCATCGAGGAAAACCTAAATGTTTTTTTTGGATTAGAATGATCTTCTAATATTAAATATTCATCCAGAAATAACATACGAATTCATTTTCATGAGAAGATATTTATATCTAACCTTGTCAAAGGCTTGGATATATCAAGGGCTACCCTAGCGTAAGTGCTTTCGTTCAGTTCATGGTATATGCGTTCAATGAATACCTTAAGGATATACGTAAAAGAACGTGCTTGCCTAAATCCATACTAGAGTTCAGAAAGAAGTGTTGCATTAAGGAGGTGGCAGACTATCGCTAGATTGATTAAAGATTCAATGAGCTTTGCAAAGATCAGGATTTAACTGATAGAGCGCTAATTTTAATTGTCTATTTCAGCACCAGATCTGGTAGACTGGAACCCCAGATTAATTTCACAGCAATACGATTACCAAGATTCGGCATTGTAGAGTTTGCAGACAAAATGGGACAGCCGAGCCGAGAATGTCTTTATAACTATTACTGGGATAAGTTCAGGACAACATGCTTTGAATGTGTCAAGTTTTTTAATGATATCCGGGACATCAGAATGTCTGATTATCAAGCGTGGCTTTACTCTACAATGGTATATATATATATATATATGTATATATATATATATATATATATATATATATATATATATATATATATATATATATATGAAAGAGTTGCTTGAGCGAAACCTAAGTAGAGTTAAAGTTTAAACGCTGAGCAAGTAGTTCCGCTTCATCAATTGTCCTAGCTGCATTATTGTAGTATTATTGCGGGACAATAGTTGATAGCTCATTTCTCACCACACTATTATAGATTTTCCAGAAATTGCGTATTACTAGTCTCTGTGACTCAATACGTATTCTGGTCATCTCAGTATAAATACCCTTAGCTGCTGCTATTACAATATTATAATTGTTACTCTATGTTATACATGGTGATTTCATTGGTAGAATGCTTGCTGCTTCTGATCAATAGTAGCTTGGGCTTCGTGGGGGCATGTGCTTCAATGCCTACTTTGACCCATTCGGTTACATTATTTGCGCACTGATCAGCAGAATAAGAAAAATTACTCCATGCGGCGTCTCTGATGTGATCCCTAGTAGATTCCAAGTCAGTCCGTTTAAAGTATCGCGTAATTTTGAGTAACGGCTGATTGGCTGTTGGACGTAATTTTAGAGTAATACACATCATTACTACAGAGTGAACAGCGTTTTTGAAGCGGGCTATGAGCATTCGCTGCACAAGCTATGATCAATAGGATGAAGAACAAGTCGAGAAGTTAGTCTTGCTTGTCTTTACGATCTGGGATGCCGGTTGGGAAAGTTACAGCTGCGTCTGTATATGCCGACAATCTAAGCCAATTACGGTGGTGGACATTAAAATACCTAAATACATGTATTTCGGCGCTCGGAATTTGAGAGAGTGGTTCATCTATGCTTTCAGAGAGAATGTTGAGCAGAGTACTACTCTCGATTGAAGAAGACCGGTATATGAAATATAAGTAACTAACGCTGTGTTGTAAGGTTTACTTTCCGTACAGGTATGAATGATAATCTGATTCTAAACTATAAACTTTAGTCATGGTAATCTGAATATAACTCAAAGTCCGATGATATATGTGTCTTTACGTTAGAGTTGAGGGGGTGTCCTATCATCCACAAACGATTTACGCAGACTGAAGAATGTAAGTTAGTTTCACGTAGTGCAAGTAAATCCGAGAATTTACAAGGAGTATGCATTATAGGTCATCGATGTTTGTTCCAAGCCCTCAGATATTTGTGAATGAAAGAATACAAGGTAGAGGCTTATGTGTTATTTTTGGTTAGGCGTCTGGTTTTAATTTGTTTATTTCTCTTTGTATTGTCATGTTTATTCTGATTGAGTGGGGTGGGTCTGCCCGCTCCACTCAATCAGATGTGCGTGTGGGTTTAATGTCAGTAAGCTCACACAAGAAGACTATTAGCCGAGTCTTTATTTATGGGGGTGTGTACTCGGGATATAAGTGCAGAGTAATTTTAAATGCGCGAAATGGTATTACAGTTACCCTGATATTGTACGAGGTTTGATAGAGCAGCCGTTCTTAGCGATACTTTAGAGTTAGGAATCGTGTATTAGCAGTCGGGCACACTGTCAAACTTTTATTTCCCACCTGTCGGAATAACGACCGCCAACACTAATAACGTGAGACTTTGTAAAACGAAATGTTCACCAACTTGATCAGAAAGAAGACCGAGCACTGGATTACTTTGAAGCGCTAATCTCATGGTATATCTGAAGAAGTGCACAGGCCGGGTGATATGCAGAGCCTATCTACTCTTTAAGCAATGTTAGGTTTGCAAACCGGATATTTTCTTCGAGACTCAAGCTCTAGGGAGTTAATCGACCATGACTTCCTCTCATGGTTCTGCTCACAGACTTAAGAAGTCGGTTATGTTCACACACGCAAGAAGTCAGTAGTACAGGTTTTACATCAGAAGTTTACATCCTGTAGATTGATGATCTGACACGATCTACGGAACCATCATATCGAGAGGGCTACTCCTGGGCCCGTATACTATGCCAGGTATTTCAGTTACCCTGCACGTTAAAAATAAATGTGGGAACACTTTCTCATTGCTACATAACATATGTTCGAGAAAACAATAATGTTGCTTTCGTTTTCGCGCACATATATATTTAATTGTGCATTCAAGTATTAAACAATAAACTTTTACCGATCCAAGTATACATATGTCTCTGTTTAGACATCTGATCTTTAACATTTATGAAAGATTAATACCGGTTTACTCGCATTATATTCGCACACAATATTGCATGATTACAGTTTCTTCAAATAAAGAATCAATATTCTAAAATGGATTTCCTTAACACCTCACAGCAACCTCACTCGTTATAAAATGTATGCAGTTCATTTCCAATTTGATTTAAACATTGAATATATATACTTTTACAATATACAATAGCACGATTATTTTAATTCATTTTATATAAAAATACTTTCCTTAAAAGAGTAGTCCGTCGTTTAGATCTATTTTGATCATCACCTGCTTGAACTCAGAAATTTACGGAATATCATTAATGCGAAAAATCAAATTGCATGAGTTAAAATGAACTCTTATTAAACTCTTATTTATTTTATTTTATATTTCAAGCTTTTACAATGCACAAATACTGAGTAACCGTAATTATAGTCACTTCTCCATATACATACTAAAATGACACATGCAATCCTAGCTACATATATCTGCTTAAAGATTCTTACCTGGCACACGCTAGGAAGTAAGTGTAGTATCTGTTCCGATGGATACTGCACCCTATAGACGGATGTCGTCTTGTCCTTCGGGACTTGATTCCACCTGTCTGTGGGTTTGTCCTGTGCAGTTCTAGGAGGTCCACCCTCCCAGGCTTCGCCTCCCCTCTTTGGGGAGGAGTAAGTTTATTGCTTACTGCTTGAGGCGCCCTTACCGGGGAATGCCGACGGGGCTGCCCAGGCAATTTTTAAATGGCCAGAGTGCTCACTTTCTCGGGCGCTGGCTTTTCAAACCCCACTTACTCGACCCAAGCTGTGGTCACATCTTACTTGTGGGAGTAAGATAAAACTGGCCTTGTGCCTAACTCCTGCAGAGGAGTAAATAAATATATCTGCTTACACTCAATTCTTGGCATTTTGGCTAAGATCAAAGTGTAGTATCTGTTCCGATGGATACTTCACCCCATAGACTGGTATTGTCTTGACCTTCGGGGCTTGATTTACGCCGGTCTATGGGTCTGTCCTGTGCAGTTCTAGGAGGTCCACCCTCCCAAGCTTCACCTCTCCTCTTTGGGGAGGAGTAAGTTTTGCTTACTGCCTGAGGCGTCCCTACCGGGGAAAGCCGATGGGGCTGCCCAGGCAATTTTTAAAATCCACTTTCCCGACCCGACCTTGGGTCACATCTTACTTGTGGGAGTAAGATAAAAACTGGCCTTGTGCCTAACTCCTGGAGAGGAGTAAATCAATACATATATCTGCTTACAATTTTATATAATGACACCAATACGTAAGATTTGCATTACTTTCCAGGATATATGTGTTCATTTCTTTCCGTTATAACTGCTTCCTTTACGAGATACTATTTCAGGCATATTATTAATGTAATGTTTTGTTAATTTTTCTTTTTCTATTATTATTATTTAAAAACTGATGCCGACGTTACGTTAGCACTCACTGTTTATCCAGCCGAAACGTTTAACAATTATGTCACGTTATGTGCGGTTCAAAAGCGGGGGTAATAGTTTGTCTAGTTCCATAATGTCCCTAGTAAATGCCGGCACATGCGACTCGCTGGTATATAAGATACACAGCAACATGTTATATTTATAGGGTATAGTGATTAATATTTAAGATAAAGCTTATATAACGCATCACTTACACACCCCGGGGTTTAATTAATATGACAACAGTTTTAGGCAAACTACGACTTTAATAATTAGCATAGTATTTTTCTATAATCCTACACTCATTCAAAGACTTCTCTAACAATTCGATGCAGTGTTTGTAGAAAGATGTTGACTTTAGCCTTAACATACCTCTATGATTTGGATATAACTTCTTCATAGGAGCCACGATCTTTTTCTGGAGGGTTTATGAGGTTAGCAAATGTTACATTTGAACTCTTAAAAGTTTCATATATTATTGTTATACTTTTTATAACAATTTTCTTCCACTTACGCGCTTTTCGCGTACAGGAATGTTTTTTAACGCGTATATGGGTGTGCGTCTACCATCATTAATTCTTCTTACGTCTTTTGTGTATTTATTTCTTTAAATCTTTGGCGGGAGCACATTAAACTCTTACGCGTGTGTATGGGTGTACATCAGTCTATTTACCTGTATTTTCAAGCGGCAAGTGACAAATGTATAAAATGTATATTTTATTATCAGTGTATGTATGAAATATCTTAGATTCTTACTGTCGTTTCATCTTTCTTTTCCTCGTTGTTGCTGACTTACGCTGCCTGCTTTGACTTGTTTCGTCGTTTCTTTCTCCTGTCGCCGTCACCTTGACTCGTCGTTGTTGCATTAGTTTATTCGTTCTTTCCTACTATGCATAGCCGTTAATCGTCATCAGTGGAGCTTGATAATTACAAGTTTTTTACGTACAAAAAGAAGACTCGACGACGTTTGTTTAAAGTTCTTATAGGTTTCTTATAGGTTTTATTCTGGAGAGCAAAAATTTAAACTTTAATATAGGACAACGACTAAATTC
The DNA here is from genome assembly GCA_963556195.1 of Sepiola atlantica. Taxonomy (NCBI): domain Eukaryota; kingdom Metazoa; phylum Mollusca; class Cephalopoda; order Sepiida; family Sepiolidae; genus Sepiola; species Sepiola atlantica. Next base: position 41,340,323 of record OY744518.1, read on the forward strand.
CACTTAACTAATTAGCTAATTTATACATTTGCGAAGGTTTTGATATATTACTTACTTGTCACGCTAAAATAATTAGTTTTTATTTTTAAATTGTTATTTTAATACCATTAAATAATGCTTATCAGTTTTCTTGCAATAATGACCGAATATGAGTGGAATTTGCAAGTTGGTGGGGTCTTTAGCTCCTATTTTCGAACACGTTCACTTGATACCAGTTCAATAATAAGCACATCCGCCGATTACGCAAGAAAAAGCGTGCTGCCCACCTTTCGTTTGTATGTACCTATGACAGAATTTCTATATGATGTAGGTCATTTTGCATGAGTAGAAATCAGTGATTCTCGACACGATCAAGTTTCCCAGTACCTTGTGCAAATAGTTGACATTTAAATAGACAAATTGCCCCACACTATAACACGGTATGTTCCATGCTTTGTAGTTAGTGTAATACGGGGGTTATCGGTCTTTCGCCAACTTTTCACCGTATATAGCTTCCGTTTTGACAAAGGTATTGTATCACGATTTCTCAATCCAAAGATATTATTCCTGCTTTATTATCTAGTGTGCCTTGTTGAATTAGCACTATTAAATCATGTTTCGTTCTCCCAAAATTTGTTCTTAACAGCGATTAGGACATACAGCCTAGGCTCACCCTTTTACGTTCTCCGTAAATGTTGATAAATTCTTCAGGATATTTGTTAATATGTCCACTTATCTGTAATACGGTTAGTTTTCTTTCATGTAAGTTTATGACTCTGATGAAATGGTCTTTCGTAGAAATGATGCTGAGAAGCAGTGGTAGAAGTCGGAGAGTTTGAAAATTTACGATTCAGAAGGTAGTTTGTATTATCTGGTATAATTTCGTATTAGTGTATATTTAGTATAGTAATCCAACTATATTAGTGATAAATGTGTTTAATTAAAAAGTAATACGTCTACATGGGAAATGAAAGACGAAATGCTTTTGAATACAAGTGTATGTATATATATATATATATATATATATATATATATATATATATATATATATATATATATGCCTTGAAAATTTTCGGTGAAACGCATAAGCATAGCAATCATCTCGCATCGCAGTATTAAGAGAATAAGAAGAACGCAAAGCGGAAAACTGTCCACTTTTCGACATAGTAAAGAAAATTACTTGAACGTGATCGCAATGTTTTCTTACATATGTATCATGAATATATATATATATATATATATATATATATATATATATATATATATATGAGGAAATATTAAGCATGATTCCAGCGATAAAGTTTTTATTTATTTGTTTCCATTTTTCTATCTTATCAAAATATAAAACTCAGTTTTCCGGACTGTTTCGCGCACCGATGAATTCGGAAAATGCTTATATTCATTCAGGATGTTCATCTATACTGCTCTTAACATTACAAAAGTTCGTTTCTAGAAAAAAAAACTATTATTAAGCAGCAACCCAATAAACTTAAAAAGAAAGCAACTTACATATTTCCACGTAGAAAAAAGGGATGTTTACGTCCAATTTAGGCAGCCATCTTATTTTCGTGAGAGAGACGCCAGTATAAATACGCATAATATTAAATAATGAAAATGCCAGAACAGCCATTAATTAATGAATTTATTTTTAAAACATATAAATGAAATAAGGATATTGTTTATAGTTATAATTAAGTACAAAATAAACTATTTACAAAATATAAAGATACGAAAATACACCCATAAATCGCTTAAGATACGTATTATGAATTGAAACAAAGAGTTTAATACTAGACAATTCTCCGTAATATGAATACATACATATATATATATATATATATATATATATATATATATATATATATATACATATATATATATATATGTGTATATATATATATATATATATATATATATATATATATATATATAAATATATATATATGTATATATATATATATTTATTTATATTTATGCTCACCATTCTAAAGATGTTTTAAAAAAATGTATACCTACCAGCGACCATGCGCGATTTAAGTTTAATTTAGAAGAGACATTTGCACCGTTAGTCCACAACATCGGACGTCACTCATAAAAGACCAGGAAGGATTATTATGAAACAAAAGGTTAATACGTCCAGGCTTGTTATATCAAACGAAATATTAGAAAAAAAGTCAAGATAAAGAAGAAAAAAAAATGTTTTTTAAATTTTATTTTGACTTTAATAAAAACAGTATCTGCATCTAACACATGTTTTTTGAGAGCATTTCTTTATATATATATATATATATATATATATATATATATATATATATATATATATATATATATATGGGACACTAAAAAGGAAAAACCAAGAGATATATATTGTATATATATATATATGTATTCATCAACGTTTCGTCTTTATAGTAAGACTTCTTCAGGATGATAATTTTAAGAAAAAAGTCATGCAAGTACATCGACATATTGAGTATTGATTTACTCCTCTCCAGGAGTTAGGCACAAGGCCAGTTTTTATTTTACTCCCACAAGTAAGATGTGACCCAAGGTCGGGTCGGGAAAGTGGGGTTTAAAAATTGCCTGGGCAGCCCCGTCGGCATTCCCCATAGGGGCGCCTCAGGCAGTAAGCAATAAACCTACTCCTCGCCAAAGAGGGGCGGCAAAGCCTTGGAAGGTGGACCTCCCAGAACTGTACAGGACAGACCAATTGACCGGCGTAAATCAACTCCCGAAGGCCAAGACAATACCAGGATGGGGTGCGTATCCATCGGAACAGATACTACACTTTGATCTTAGCCAAAAAAGACATGATGTGTTGATGAGGAAAAGTAGTAGCCGTGGCTACTAAGAGCGCTGCACCAGGGTCCGGGCTGCGAGAAATCAGTCAGTAGCAGAGAGTGAAATGAATATGGAAAGCTGTGAGTGGGTACATTAAGGCAGCATTGAGAAAGGGGGATGGGTGATGGTGTAAGTATCTTTGTCTTAGGGTGGGAAAGAGGAGAGAGGGTTCTTAGGTTTTTGTCGTGGTGAGGTGTGGCATATATATATATATATATATATATATATATATATATATATATACAATTATTTATGAATTATATTTTTCAAATGAACCCATATACACATGTAAATCTGCAATCATCAGAATAGCGGCCGACAATCCCTGCCGAAATTCATGTTTAACTCAGCAATCAGAGCGCGTACCGATGTGCTTACTACCCATTGTCTCAAAATGGTAGAATAAATTATATTTGAATAGCACATTCGGGGTACATAAACAGACCGTTGATAGCCCTGAAATGGTGGGATCTAGAGTGTTGCATTACGCTGTAAATGACGACCTATTGTCACCGTATTTAAATTGGTCCACCTAGCGAAAGCTTTAAATAATTATTTATAAATAATATTTTCAAATTAACCTATATAAATATGTGGTGTATGCACTCATCAGTATCGGTTATATTTTACTTAGTAGTCAGAGAGTGCACGTTATATATATATATATATATATATATATATATATATATATATATATATATATATATATATATATATATATATATATTCCGAAACAGATGACAACAGAAGTTGATAGGAGCCGGACTGCTAAGTCCTTCCAAGCTTGAAACCGACGGTACGAATGTTGGACTATTTTTTTCTGTACCAAAATAAACAAATAAATATTGCGCTCTTAATTTGTACATTTTAATTCTTAATTAATCGACACTCCGCAGGATATTACCTGCTATATTACTACCGAGAATTTCAGTTAAACCCTGTTAGCCTTGTAGTCGACCACTCTCGGGAAAAATACCAACGCCACAGAAAAAAAAACGTTAAACAGGGAATTACCACCAAAACCCTGGGAAATGAAAATATACACTTTCGGATACTCAACCCAAAATAGGCCAACCCCTAACACTCAAGTTTACACCAGTATGCTCCTTACTAAAATAGTGGACGTCATGGGAAGAATGAGGTTGACAGTTTTGAATACAGACCAGAGGCAGACAGAAAAACACACAATGGCCAAAAATCTGTTAAATATCCGCCGAAAGAAAACAATGGTGAGAAAGACCTACTTAGCATTCCTTGCACTCTAGAATTTACGAACAAGCAAAATCCGTTACAGAAGACACTACCCCCCGACATAAAACACTTAAAAGAGAAAATGGTGCACTAATATTCTCCGACAAAACCAAGCACATTTATAAAATTAACAAAAGGAAAGATACAGATCTACCTACTAGCTCCATGTCCGATAAATATCAGTTAGCCAAGACGGATACGTGTAAGACCATTAATAATGAAACAACTGAGATAGTTACTAAACTAGGTGTGGGATACAGAATTAACTACCTAGAAAAGAGGAAGGCCTTTGTCACCTTAAAATACAACAAAGATAACTTCAGGAATAAGCCCTCATGAAGACTAATCAACCCAGCTAAACGCGAACTAAGACTAGCAGGTAAATCAATTGTTTAAAGTATATTTATTAAAAGTAAAGAAAAAACATACCTAAGTCTAAAATTGGTCTATGACATACAGGAAAAATACAGATGCAAATCCACACAATTAGACATAGTATACTTCTACCGATCCATAACAAAAGACACCCTAGACAAGACCTTGACCTTTGCCTTTTCACAGACAAACATCAGTCAACTAGAAAAGGGAAGCAACACTACAAGCAAGACAACCCCTACTTTTCTTACAAGGAAGGACCTGGGTTAAAAACTCACACCCAGAGGCCTCATGTGATGTTGCACTTAGGGCCTATGACAGTACAGCATCTGCGACTTAGTCGGCTTGCTCATATTGGATACGCTCTCAAATTAATTCTCAAACAATTTATTTTGTTTTTACAGAGATGGCGTACGCTGCTTGTCACACAACCACGTCGGGAACACACTAGATAGATTTAGACAAGATTTAACAACCACCTTTCAAAAACTCGGTTTCAAAATCACCATTAAAACTAATTTAAACCAAGTAGATTTCCTAGATACCACACTGAACCATACAAACACCACACACAAACCTATCCACAAACCCAATTAGACACTCCAATACATACACAAGGGATCCTGCCCCTCCACTTTAAAAAAAAAATAGTTAATAATATTAGCCAAAGAATTTTAACGCTCTCATTCAGTCCCAACATTTTCAACCAGGCAGCATCCTATTTAAACAAAGCGCTCTGCGATAGCGTGTTCAGAGAAGAGATCGCATACATCCCTACCCGAGACCAACCACGGGGGAGACACAATAGCAGGTGATCGGTGGTCTGTTTTTTTCACCCTATTCCACCAATACCAAGCCAAAGGTAGGTCACATTTTCTTCAACTTACTCGACAAACACTTCCCACTACACACAACAAGAACAACATTTTTAGCATAAATTCTATTAAGATAAGCTACTCCACTGCCCCATCCATAAGAACAATCATCGTTGCGGAGCCCTAAGCAATTGTAAACGCAGGCTGCTCATGACAGGACAAAAACAACTGCCTCCTAGAGGGTAATTGTAAAGTCGATTCCCTCGTATATGAAGCCACCGTCACAACCTAGACTATCGGTAGAGCAGAACAATACATTGGCATGACGCAGGGAAGGTTCAAGCAAAGATTATACGCACACCGTCAACATTTCAGATAAAAAAACAAGGCAAATACAGCACTCGCTACCCGGATATTGCTACTTAAAGATGAAAATACACCCTTCACCATCAAATGGAAAGCAATTGAGAGAAGACCATCCTTCTCTCCAGCCATAAATAGATGTCCTCTGTTTGACGCAGAAAAATACCATATATTAAGGGAAATCATTGACCCAAATACACTCTGTTATGACATCTTTAAATGATGCATCCACAGAAGACAAGCGCTACTTATGAATTGAACTTACCGATACACATAAAGTGCTAGCTACACCACTCTCTTAGAAATACATAACCCCATAATTGTCCAACTAAATGCCGACTTCCACTCCGGAGAATTCCCCTAACTATCACCTCTCATCAATAAAAATATAATTAAAACATATGAACAAATACATTAATAAGCCCATATCCACACTACTATTCAAGAGCAATAAGTATAACTTTCCCAAAAATATTTATCCAGTCATCAAAAGGGGAACACCCCCATGTCACATATTATAATTAGTTGCATAAGCACCCCCACTTTTTGGTCCCATATCTCCCAAACTGATCTAATATTGCCAACCCAATCCTTACTCTTATCTCTAAACCAGTTTTAATCAGTATACAATATTATTACACTAATAAGCTTTAACTATACCTTAGTTAATTATGTTTAATCCCGAATACGAATCCTTAAAAACCCCTGCAGAGTTACTGCCCTTAGACTGCCCGGAGGATACGTTTATTTAAACTCCTTTGGGATTGATTTAAAGTCATTTAATCCAGGATTTAAATTTGAATTAAATGTTGTTTCTTTAACCTTTTTACCTCTTCATAAGTATTAGCCTTAAACCCATTTTCTCTCCATCATTTCTTTAGAAGACACATCATTAAACCCCAAAACTGTAACGGCCAAATATACGCTACTCATAAATATTGGCTCACGGAATTTAAATAAACCATTTTTATTTTTACAATTCTCAATATTTAAATCTCAACTGTTACGTTTCCCCTGCCCCTTTTTTTCAAACCTTATTAAACTTTCCGTCCACTGAATTTAAACACACATACCTAACTGTTGGGGACCCGTTTAGGGGTACCAACAATGAAATAAAAGAACAACAGGTTTAGAGATAATAATAACGAATTGTATTGAACAGAGAAATTATACACAAGTCAGTGTTGGCAGTGCTAGTCCCTAAATGTGCTTCCAAATGTTCTCCCGGCAAAACCGGTATTTATGGTAGCAGGTTGCTACCATTTAGTTTTTATTAAAGGGTAGGTAGGTCACCCACAACAATAACACTCTAAGCAAATAACGCGTCCAAAAGAGAGTTAAACGTGACTTCACATTTCCTAAACCTATGACAACAGAAGCTGAAGAGAGCCGGTTTGCTGAGTCCTTCTGTGCTTGAAACCGACGGTACGAAGGTTGTACTAATTTTTCTGTACCAAGAAAATCAATATATATATATATATATATATATGTATATATATATAAATATATATATATATATATATATGGATACTATTTCACATACCGGTACCCTTATAGTTTGGAAGTATTCTTTCCGGTTGCAATCATCAACTACATTTATTACGTCATACATTCGATACATTAACCTAATATTGTTTATGTATGTTAATCGTCTTAATAATATCATGAAACGCGGGTTAGGCCCTCTGTTTATTTACATACTTTTCATTTTTCTAATAAAATTTGATTAACGACATCACTCATTATTCCTTATGTTCTTTCACAGGTATAATCCATCACGTATGGGAGTCTTTATCTGTATGTCAGTCGATATGTAAGTTTCCGGCTTTAGTTTAAAATCGAATTTTCATCACGAATAGCACACATTGAATTAATGTATTTCACTCTCGATTCATTGTAAACGCCGTCTGTACAGGCTAGTTCGATATGTAGTTCTTAATATGTAAATAGTATTTAATTATGGCAAATTTAATTTTGACATAATATTTTCGGTCTTCGTTCATATTTTATTTGAATTATCACTTTCATCTCTAATAGCGTAGATTGAATGGACACATCTTAAATTTCAGAAAAGCATGAACTCCGAGAAAAATATCTAATTTTATTTTTGTTTACATGAATACGGCTGTAAATGTCACGCACGTATCGAAATAAAAGTCAATATTTCCCGCCACGTAGGCGGACATTTTCTTTTCTCGGACATTCTTTTGGAATTTATTCGTGTTTTCTTGTGTTCATTCCACAGAGGAGCAGACATAAAAAGCGGTATCGCATGTGGAAGAAGAACTGCAACAAAAATAGATGTATGCATTGCTACTAGTTGCAACATCTGTGCACGCCGGGTGTCAGGTTATGGTTTGGTTCATTTCAGTGCATCTATTTGATGGCATGTAAAAAGCATTTGGGTAGCGAAATTGGATAGCGAAATAAAATGAATATTGCTAAAGTGAATACAATCACTGATTTACCCATATTCTGTGTTTATATATTTACAAACGAGAATAATTCACATATGAACTCAGAACCAATGTGCAGTATATGTTATTATAGTAAACTATATCTTTTAATTCTTAGGTCAGAAGAATGATACATTCTTTTAAACTGGAGCAATTTTTATTTGGCTCCATTCAGGATTTCACGTTATTAAGGAGCTGTACTTTTTCAACAGAAAAATTAAAACAGTGTCTGAGAATGCCCTTGTAGAGAGGTAAGTAAATAAGCATTCATCATATAGCAAAACATGTAAACGGTATATCTCATCACATTGCTCGTAACCTTACTCTCTAAGTCGATTATGCACTTTCGAGTATAGGGTTATAACTACAGGCTTATTAAACACGAATGACCCGATTTCATGGCGCAATGCTTCAGGCAAACAGACATTTTAGTGGAATGTGTCATTGACCATTTAAAAGAGACATTGTGCATGTTTTAAATGGCTGCCGCAAAAAAATGATGTAGTCATGATGGAAAATACTAATGAGTTAACCTGTAGCCTAACGGATATATGTGCTAAGTAATAATCAGTAAGAATACAATAACCAATTAGTATGACGTTAACGGAACGAGAGCAATCTACCACCGTTGATTAAATAAAAAGTTATTTCCGAAATTGCGCCTAGATTCGTAAGTTCGACTTAAATATCTCCGCGATGGAAAAGAAGCACGTGAACAAGGTCAGTGTTTACCTCGACCGAAACGGGATTCGGGAATCAACCCTGATGAGAATTCTGTGGTCGGTGTCCCCAAAGTAGTTCGAGGTGGTATACAGTGACGTTTGGGCATCTCCTGCTATAGCACTGGAGCCATGTGCATCAACCGCTTATTTTCAGACTGAAAGATCCCAATACAAAATTTACCCATAACTAAAGAGCCCAATGATCGTTATCCCTGCGACAGATAAAGGATCGATTTTACATTTTGAAATGTATTACGTGGCGATAATTCAATATAATTAAAAGGGTACATGTGCTATTTTTATTATAGAAGGAGAAGTTTAGTGGGATTCTCATGTTTTCCAATATTACAACACGTTACCATGAAGTGAGTCTATAGGATTTAATTTTTGTTTGGAAAATATAAGTGAATTTATTAATTAATATTTTCACGGTTCCAGTTATTTGCTGCTTAATAATTCATCAAGCGAAACACAAGTTGGAAGTTGAGGTGATTATTTTAAACTTCACAAGGGCGTTAATCTTCTGCAAAATAAGCTATAAAATTGAATCGGTCGAAGAGTATTTCATCTATTTGTGCAGTGAATCGAACAGATACGACACGACCAAATGCCAAGGAAGCTAAGGTTCTTCGTTCCTAAATAGAACAATGACATTTGAAATACGATATTAAATATTTATCGACGGTTTAATTCTATTAAATTTCTTTTATATATACAGTACCATTTCTAAAAATTATCGACAATCAATAAAACTTACTGATTTGTGTTTAAAAATTATTGCAAATTCTGATTGTTCGGTTTAGTATTAACAACGTTTAGGCCGATACATACACTGACTTTTGTTCACGCGTATCTTTCCGAACTTGCGAACATTCTTCTCAGAATTAGAGATATTCATGTCGAATTCGGGAAGCTCTACGGATGTCAAACTGCAACGTTTGCTAATCCCCAAGGGGAGATGGTTATCAAGTAAGACTGGGTAGAATTGCTACTGTATGCTATTCTTTCGTTTTTATCACCTGTAGTAAGGAGTGAACCTTTGACATAAACATACTGTCACTTAGTATCGATTGTCAAACAACGCAAATAAACCTCAACTGACCAACTGAGCAATCATTACATATTTCCTCTCTCAACTATTAATTGTAGTCACAATCTATCTAAATTAATCGCAATATAATTCAACAGAAACGATTACCTGGATAAACAGATGAATAAGGTATGTCATGAGGAAAACATAGCGACGAAAAGCCTATTTAAAAATTGAGTGTGACAGATAAATATAAATAAACATTTACACTATAGCCTTATGAAGAGACGGAAACACAATTCAAAGTTTTATCATGACGGAACGAACAACGGACAAATACTCTTGTAGCGACAATTTGAGGCACTTAAAAGAATAGTCGTTATTTAACTCTGAACGTCTATCTAAATAAATCTTACTCACAAAAGTAAGCCTGACATATCGAAGTAATTGCTATTTTAAAACTAAACGGTGGTAGACTGAACTTCAGGTAGGAAATGTTTAGACGTACTTCACAAATGATATGACACTTCTTCCATTGCGTTTAACGACGCAAGTTATATTTCCAATTAAATCGTTACAGATCGAACGGTCGAGTCTCCCACAGAGATGCGATAGCGCATCTAGAGAAAAATATAAGTTTGACAAAATTATGCAATATGAAGTAATTTATGTTCTAGACATTACTGGTATACGAGACACTAAGAAAGTTAGACAGAATTAAGTAACGGTGTCTATACTGACATACCCTACCTTTCTAAAACAATCCCCATTGTCAATGATTAAATAAATGTAATTATTTCAGCAATTAACCGCGATTTCATACAAGCAACATCTGCAACTTGGGCGATATTGCATAATAGTTATAGTTGAAGTTGATTATATTAGCGATGCACTTAACCGAATAATTCCCCACGGATAGAATTTCGTTCATTAAACATGTTAGAATGATGAAAATTAAAGGAGGATTTTATGGAGCAAAATATTTATCAGAATAAAATGTTAAAAGTATCATAACACACACACAGGAACACATATATATATATATATATATATATATATATATATATATATATATATATATATATATATATATATATATATATATATATAATACTTCAGTAGATGAACATTGTATGGCATAAGTAACTAAATTTAAAATTATATTAATAAGTCTCCTTGGAAATAGAAACTTCAGAATTTGTCGTCACATATAAATATATGAACAGAGAAACAACTCCCGTATTTGATCTTCAGAAGTAACATATTGTGTGTCCGCATGTCAGAAAAAATCTTGTTGGGATACCAAAAGTGTTAGAGTAAATTAAGTATATCACCACGATTAGTTCATGGGAAAAGAACTAAATTTCAGTAAAGAAACATATCGAGAGAGAACAACACCGCCTGGCGGCACTGTGTTTATCAAATGAAGGAATAAGACATGCAAAAGGTATCCAAAAGAAAGCAGCCGAAGTACGACATCAATATTGTACAAACACCAGCCTATATTATTATGTGATTTTCACTCCATTATCGTCGAATTAATCTGACTTAAAGAGATCTGGTGACAAAGTATTTTAACATATTCTCAAATACTTTACTTGATAGGAATAGTCCAGAAACAATAGTAACTAACAGTGTACCATAACTAAAGTACTACTATTTTGTTTCAATTGTTTTATCTGGTGACCATAGTCACGAAATAAAATGGTATATATATATATTTTTTAACCAAAATTACTTCATGAAATAAAAACAATCAACTTATAATATAGAAAATGCTACAACATTTACACTAATAACAACAACAAAAACTACAACAGCAATAATAATAATAATAATAATAATAATAATAATAATAATAATAATAATAATAATTCAAGTGTGTAATTGAAGAACTGAAACAGCGTGTCATAGCTAAGACTGCCAAAGTTAAACGTCACAGCGACAGAATTGATCAGTATGAACAAAACAGATTTTTGAGAACAACTAAAAACTTATTTTTGAACAACTAGAAGGAATTGAAAGAGGGAATGATGGTACACCTGATGATGACCAATCTAGTGCATTCTGTAAAGGCATTTGGGAAAAGGAAGTAACGCATCAAGAGGATGTAGAATGAATCAAAAATATTGAAAAGGAGGTGTCATTTAGAGTAAAACGACAAACTAATATAACAGTCACCGTTGAGATGCTGAAGGACGGGGTTAAAACGCTTTCAAATTGGAAAGCACCTGGACCTGATTGAGTCCAGGGCTACTGGTTTTAAAACCTTCAGTCTCTTCACCCATGTATTGCAGAAATGATAAATGGATGGTTGGCGACAGGTAACTTCCCTGAATGGCTAACAAAGGGCACCCCAGTATTGATCATAAAATATAAAACAAAAGATGGTGAGGTGACAAACTTTAGACCAATCACTTGCCTCTCAGTTATGTGGAAACCTTTCACTAGCATATTGTCTGAAAGTATTTATGGTCATTTGGAACACAACAATTTGCTGCCTGAGGAACAGAAAGGCTGCGGAAAAAGATCAAATGACACCAAAGATAAGCTTATGATTGCTAAAATGATCATGAGAAACTGCAAACGAAGAACTACTAACCTTGCCATGGGTGGGTGGATTATAAAAAAGCATTTGATATGGTACCTCATTCATGGATACACAAAGGGCTAAAGATTTTCGGAATATCCCCCAACATTCAAACCGCTTTAAAGAATAGCATGAATAATTGGAAAACCAATTTAACTTCATGGGGTGGGTTACATAAGGTAGAGTGAAAATAAAGAGAGGGATTTTCCAGGGCGATAGTCTTTCCCCTTAGCTGTTTGTCATTTGTTTGATCCCAATGACACTTCTCTTACGTAATGTGAAGACAGGATATGATCTTGGGAAAGGACTTCCTACAGTCAACCACTTACTATTCATGGATGGCCTTAAGGTTTTGGAAAGAATGACACCCAACTAGATACCCTAATGAATACGGTTAAAGTATTTAGTGACAACATATGAATGGAATTTGACATCACTAAATGTTGAATTCTTGTCATAAAAAGGGGTAAACTCAGATGGCCTTGAACTCCCAACAATATATATAATACAGAATATAGAGAATGAGAGGCTCTACAAATACTTAGGAATACTTGAGGCGGATAAGATACAAAGCAAGAAAATGAAAAAAACAGGTCACAGCTGAGTACAACATACGAGTAAGGGTTATCCTTAAATCACACCTCCACAGTCGAAATAGCATCTATGCAATCAACGCCAGAGCAGTAGCTATCATTCGATATACTATCGGTATACTTGACTGGAATGTGGATGAACTAAAGTGTTTGGATATCAAAACACGGGAAATACTCACAATTTATGGAGCTTTTGCAAAGAAAGAAGATACAGACCGATTGTATCTACCTACAAAAGAGGGTGGTCGAGTTCTACTTAGTCCTAGAGATATTGTGAATATAGAAAATATTGTCTCTATAAATATATTTCAGAAAGTAAGGAGATTCTTCTTCTTGAAGTGAAAAGAGAGGGACTTCTGAGAACTGGGGTGAAAAAGAATCAAAGGTTACAAGAAAGGGGTTAGAATTATTTGAAAAGCACTTACCCAGTGTATTCTTTAAGAATACTGCATTTAGAGATAATGACAGCTGGAATTGGTTAGTCAGGGGTGATCGCAAAAGATCTACTGAGAGCACCTTAATGGCCAACCAGGAACAAACAACTCTAACTAGGCCCATCAAAGATTACATTTACAAAACTGCAGAATCACCGATATGCCGACTATGTAATGAAAGGGAAGACACCTTGGCGCATATTGTAGCTGAGTGCCTAATGCTGGCACAACACCAGTATAAAAAATGGAAACACGACAGAGTCGCTCAGGTACTACACTGGAATATATGCAAACTTTACGCATTGGATTACAATGAAATGTGGTATGAGCATAAGCCAAAAATGGTACAAGAGAATGACAATATCAACTTATGTGGGACATGCACATACAAACTGACAAGGTTCTTGATCATTCTAAACCCGACTTAGTCTTTCTGAACAAAAACAAGAAAACTTGCTTAATCATTGATATAGCTAGCCCCTTCGATACCAGAGTGCAGGAGAAAGAAGACGACAAAATAAATAAATATCAAGATCTAAAATGGGAATTAGTTAGAATAAAGGTGATCCCCGTTGTAATTGGAGCGCTTGGAACCATAACGAAAAGTCACCAGAAATGGCTTAAACAAATTGACGAGACAATTTATTTTCCAATTCTGCAAAAGGCTTGCCTATTAGGAACGGCGAAAGTGTTAAGGTACAGCTGGAATATCTAAGGTCAAGAGAATTGACTTGATCTTTAAAAAAACAAATAAAACAAAACCCCAACTAAAAACATCCAAAGGTTGAGACTACTATGAATAATAATAATAATAATAATAATAATAATAATAATAATAATAATAATAATAATAATAATAATAATAATAATAATAATTAATAATAACAGAACCGGGGAAAATACAACCGCACGATAGAGGCGCAAGCATAGACTGACACCACGAAAATTATGGACAGAGGGTCGAGGAGGGAAAGCGCAAACCAGACCTCCACTGGGGAGGCTTGTTGCCACTCGGGCTCCAGAGGGGACCAATGGCCCTTATCAGCGGGAAATCGGTGGTAGGTAGCGGTTGCGATACCGCAAGGTCATCAGCGATGATGAACGAAAAGAGATGGAGCATACTGGAAGTCTGAGGAGACTTGTTGTCACTCAGACTCCAGGGAATACCACAGGCTGTTGGCAGTGGGCGATCACTGACGATGACCAGTGTGATAACTCCTAGTGAGTAAATAATAATAATAATAATAATAATAATAATAATAATAATAATAATAATAATAATAGCAATAATCACACCACCACCAACAACAACAACAACAGCAACAATAATAATAACAATAATAATAATAATAATAATAATAATAATAATAATAATAATAATAATAATAATAATAATAATAATAATAATAATAATAATAATACTGCAACCTCCAAAATAGGAATAAATTATTCCAGTTCGGAGACCAACAAATATAACTTGGGAAGCTACACCAAGAAAATGCAACTTGAAATAGAAACATAATCAAAAGATAGATAGAAAACAGGACGAAACAAAAGTGGCGGATATTCGAATAACTATTATAATATGACACCTCTCCAAAAAGAAACATTACAACGCCAGCGTTGGTTGATAGCAGAGAAAAATGTTTCGAAATTGGGTGTAAAGACAGATGAAAAAGATAAAAATTTAGACCGCCATTCGATCGGTGAGGAGAGTGTTCGAATGTCGTGCAGCGTCGGTTTCTCCTCAATTTACAAAGAAAACGTCCTGTCTGCTTTAACACGAAATGAATGGTGAACGGCTGTTGCTTTTACGCAGTGTTTTGCACCGATTATAAAAACAGGCCGAGATTATTGTAAATCCGTGGATACTTTTTTCAAACACGCCGGGGAACACTACTTGTTAATAGCACTGAGCAATCACTGAAAATAACTCGTGTGAAAACTCCTAGTGAGTACAAAAATATAATAACGTTTTAAATACTGATTTCCGTTAATTTCTCTCGAGCAGCAGCTATAATTAATTACGCTGGCTGAATAAAGACTCATTTTGGTAATTGAATCGCCGTAAGAATTTTATGAAAATCAACAATAATTAAAATCAAGCGGAATGATTAAATAAATTAATGATGAGAGCTACAGTCTTAATTGTAATCCGGATAATTATTTTCAAAATCAACGATCGAACGTAAGCGGCTTCGGCGAGCGTAATTGCCCCCGCCATTTGGTCGAGAATGAGTCCACCCGCCAGCCATTATTAAATAGACTTTTGCTGGATTACAGAAGTTAGAAAAGTCGGATTTCAGTGCATTTACTTATTTTAACATGTATTTAAAATATCAATTAAGTTTTGTTTTAATATTTTGATACGCAGTGGACAAGTAATTCTTATTTACTTTTACTATCATATGATTAGTCAAACGGCTGCGTGTCGAATCTCTTTTTGCTACACACGCCCTGTGTCGCCAAAATGAAAATCAGGGAACAGCGCAACGGGTGACTGTGGATAACTATACTTGTTTCACCTCATGGGTTGAGCCTTCCAGTAAAATACATAACGGTGCAACTTAGCATAAAGTAAAGCATTACTTACTCGACGGGCATGATAGTGGAGTTATTATGATGTGAAGCTTATCACTTATTAGGTGCCCCTAATATATATATATATATATATATATATACATATATATATATATATATATATATATATATATATGTGTGTGTGGGGGGGTGTATGAGCATATATGTATATCAAAAGAATATATGCATATTCAAACATATATATATATATATATATACATGCACACACACACACACACATATATATATATATATATATATATATATATATATATATATATATATATATAACATATAGAAATACACTGATATACAACCCCCGAGTTTTTCGAATTCATGGGATACTAATTAAATACGTCTATTGTAAACAGTTCTTGTATACGCCGGTTAAACTAGTAGAAACCTTACCGCAGACCGAAGGGAACACAGCTATATTCCTTGTTAAACATAAGCAATACACTGAACCCTTAAACCTGAAATAGAAAAGAGGATAATAAGCTGTTTATAATGTAACAGTTTCAAAGATTTAAACAAAACATAGTTATACAATTCATGGCTCTCTCGCAATATTGATCAAAATAAAAATTCATTCATTAACAAATGTTAAACACAATTCTAAGTATTATTAGATTCCAGAATAAATCTACAGGCAATCATCATGCGAACAAAAATATTGAAAAACAGCAGCATTAAAGAACAAATATAAACGCTTAAAAGGCAAATAATTATGTAATGTAATAATATTAAACTATACCTAACATCATGACGAATTCCGATCAGACACAAGGATATATATATATATATATATATATATATATATATATATATATATATATATATATATATATATATGTGTGTGTGTGTGTGTGTATTTATATATATATATATATATATATATATATATATATATATATATATTCTAATATATAAAGTAGAGACGATTTTTCCCCTGTGCCTTCTCGAAGTATAGCAAAATAACCACATGAATCACAGGCGACTTAACTCACCATTATACTACACTTATTCACTCGAGCGTATTTTAGTAAATTTGTTATTATTTTTTTCTGCCTAACACTAAATATTACATTTGGCCCACCATCAACGTCTGTCCGAAAAACCAACTCCATATAGGTGGTAGCAAACACTTTTCTCCCTTACAATTATGTACTGTCACTCTACTCATCGACACCGGGAAGTAATACACACAGTTTAATTTTCACAAAACACAAGCTCTTATTTATTATTTGGCTGGTATTAATTTACTACATAATATAAAGCAATACGCGAAGACTTAATGACCGCTCCCGATCACTCCGATGATTATCTACGAATATCAGTTACGTTATTTCTAATACAACCTATGACTTCTACATTTATATTCATTTTGGAATTAAGCCAATGAAATTAACGAACACAGTTCCTGCAACATTTATTCATTCAACATGGCGGCTACTATTTGTTGATCGAATCGACATCTTCAATAAGCGCCAAGATACTGGTAGACCCCGATATATTTACATTTTCAAAATCATGCCCCTTTAACACGCATAGTATAGACAACTTTCCCAAATCCAGTCATTTTCATCAACTTCAAATGACCCAAAATATGGCATTGCTGAATCTTAACATAACACGCATGCCCATAATCAAGCTTAGGTGAATTGACCTATTTTCACACGTGTGTTTAACTCGGAACCGTGCCGATCTTGTTAGGAAGGCAGGTTTCACTATCGCCAGTTTCAGCGTTAGATCCCATTCTACGCTACAACTTTCTACTTTTTTTTTAATTCATTACATTCGCCAACCCGGAAGAGGGGGGGGGGGAGAAAGAACAATAGGCCGTTTCTTTATTTATTCGACGTCATGCTATAGGTAGTACTTTCTTCCGTGCAACGCCGGGAAACGGGTTCCGCTAGTATATATATATATATATATATATATATATATATATATATATATATATATATATATATATATATATATATAGGTATATATATATATATATATATACATATATATATATATATATATATATATATACATATATATATATATATATATAGAGAGAGAGAGAGAAGGTAAGAGAGATAGAGATGATAGGGAAAGAGAGAGAACGACCAAGAGAGAACGACCGAGAGAGAAAGAGAGATAACACCGATTAATTTCACCCACTCTCATACAAATGTTGTTACCAACCAACTTTAAATTTGAGAAAATGAAATAAAAGTAGATTTAATTCAAAGCATGTCAAAAGAAATAAATACATGCTTTGCTTTTGACTCTTTCTCTTTCGTCTTCTTGTTCTTCTTTTATTTAAGTTCATGTTTTTTCTTTCTTGTAAACTAGTTATTCTTATTTTTCTAAGAGGATGTGTAATGATAATTGGAGTCGTATTGTTTTCCCCATATCTTAAGTAACTATATATGAAGCTGAAACCCTTATATTTACAGAATGGTACGATTATGTATTAAAATAAATTCTAGTATTCAATATTATCAGATATCCTTCCGCTTCAATTTTTACCGTATATATATATATATATATATATATATATATATATATATATATATATATATATATATATATATATATATATATATATATATATATGCATATAACATAGCAGGTAACTGATTTGGTAGGCCTTTACATATTGAAGGAGCTCCATGAAGAATTACCACAACTTAGGGGCGGTTTATACAGAGAACACGCTCTATTCTTCGTCAACTCTGGCAATAGAAAGTAAGAAAATACTAAGAAGGGTATACACAATTTCTTTAAGAATTTGGACCTTACGGTAACAATAGACTTAAACCATAAGATAGTTTACTTCCTAGACATTTGCTTAAACCTAAACAATAGAACATGTGAACCATATCATTACTGGAACCAAACTCTCTATTATGTAGATTTTAATTATAATCACCCGAGACGCATTAAGAAAGCCATACTCCCTAGTATATCTGAGAGAATATCAAAAATATAATCGAACGAATCACTATTCAATAAAAATTTAAAAAATATTATAATGAAGCATTAGCTAGATCTGGGTATACTGAGAAAATAAGCTACATAAAGGAAAGCCAGTTAAATCACAATGTGAATTGTGGGGCTCATAGAAATGCACCTCACATAATATCATATAACATGGCTATGGGGAATCCCATAAAAATCAATAGGAGAATAAATAATAATAATAATACGCGGATTACTGCACCTAGTACTAAACTTAACACTAGAGGTTGAACAAATCCACTATCCGTAGTAAATACGACTGGGAAGAAAAACAGACGTAGAAATTCACTCTGGTTCAACCCTCCTTATGGATTAAATGTCCTTACTAACATACCTAGACAATTTTACAAAATTATCGAGATAAATTTTCCTAGAGATAGTAGACTAGGCAAAGTTTTTAAAAAAATACAGTTAAGCTATCTTTTTCAACATCGATAAACTTAACATCTACTATAGTAAGTTCAAATAACTCGAAATTCAAAAAGAATAGTAACTTTAATACCAGCACAGTTCAGAATCAAAGTAATGTAACTGTAGAAATGTTAGCGAATGCCATTTAGAGAGGAAATGCTTAACTTCAGATATAGTGTGTAAGTGTAACGTTATAGAAGAAAAAAACAATTAAAACATATATTGGTTCGACGAACTGTAGTGTTAAAGACATATATAGAAACCATATACACTATTTTAAAGAACCTAATACAAATTCAAAAAAGGTTCCTACGACTTTAGCTAAGCATGTAAGAGAACTAAATAGCAAAAACATACAATACAACCTAAAATGGTCTATACTAGGTAGAGCAGGGAAATATAGACGTCACAAATCTATGAGATGCAACCTTTGTATTCTGGAAATGGTAAATGATTAGTAGGATATATCTTTGGTAGGAGTATAAACTAATAATACTAGAATAATCTAAAATATTATTCCAAATAAATGTTCAATAGATAAATGAAGAAATAAAATTAATAAATAAATAAATATATAAATAAATAATGTGTGTATATATGTGTATGTATATGGTGTGTGCATGTTTATTTTGTTATGTAGATATATATTGTGTGGGTATGTGTGTATGCATATATATGTGTGTGGGAGGTTTGGATGTTTAGCCTGAAAGATGCGAACGTATTTTAACTGAACTTCGATGGTAAGCTTCCTTTAATAGAAATCATAGGAAACTATTTTGGTATCATATTATTTAACACAAGTTTTTAGAGGCTTGTAGTCTGTTGAAATACAACCAGTTCGGTGGAGATGGTTTGTGGAGTTCTTGTAGAGGTTGCTTGTAGTTTTTTTTGCGTTCGGGTCTCTTAGTGTATGTATGCAGGTAGACATGTTGATAGATAAGTGTAAGGATACGCACAACCTAATATTAAATATAAGCATACAAAAAGAGTGGGAACTGATATGCACAATAGTACCTGTCGGTATTCGCACCGTAATGCGAATTAATTTCAAAACGTAATCACGAGTAAATTTAGGTATTGATGTCCTTTAATTACTTTTGAATCCTCATAATAGAATAAGGAGGTATTCTTTTTAATAAAACATTTTATATAAAAAAAACAAAATTAAATAAATGAATAAATGGTTATTTATTGTCCCCCTTAGATACTTGGAACCATAGTGGTGTGACAGTAGAAAAATAAATAAGGATGTATTGACTTCTATTTTAATCACGGTAATTATTTGGAGTGACATGTGATTTGACATTATTCCTAAAGAACCTATTTTTTTCACTTAGTAAAGGTTATAGAAGAAAGGGTACCACCAAGCTGCATCGTAGAAAAATAAACAAGGATGAACTAATTCCTATTTTAGTCACGTTAATTGTATAGAGAGAAATGGGATTTGACGTTATTCTTAAACAAGCTATTTGCACTTAATTTTTTAGTTCTTTAGGAAACACCAAGCTTCATCGTAGAAAAATTAACAAGGATGAACTAATTCCTATTTTATTCACGTTAATTGTGTAGAGTGAAATGGGATTTGACATTATTCTTAATCAACCTATTTGGAACTAATTTTAGTTTTTAGAAGAAAAAGAAATACTTTTTTTTATCGTACATGTTATACCGAACTAATATTTATATGGGTGTGAGTGCGTATGGATATATATATATATATATATATATATATATATATATATATATGTATATATATATATATATATAACATAAAATGTAATAACACGAAGTTACATGATTGTCGATGCAATAATTTATTTAAACCTTGTGGTTTCCTCAAGCATCAAACTAGACAATTACATTTTTGAGAGTGACGAAAAATTGAATTCACCTTCAACAATTCAAATACAACCAGAGAGAGTGGTGGTTGCAACCAATCTGAACATCTCTTACAGAGCGAGGAGGAATTAAAATCGTATATTTTACTAAGGCGATCGAAATAAATCTTATTGTTTTTTTTTAAATAATAACGTCTGAGTTAAAAACACATATTTGTTTGACACTTATGACTTGGTGATATAAACACGTATATACGTATATAAAAAATAATAAGAGCCTTCAAATACTTTGGATTTAAAATAGATATAACCCCAAATTGTAAAGAAGTAAATTATCTAGATAGTACACTAGACTTAAAAAAGGGGACATATAAACCCTTCAATAAAGATAATCACACACCATCCTATATCAATACAAGATCTAACCACCCGAACTGCATAATTAAACAAGTACCGAAAACGATTAATACTAGAATTAATAAACTTTCGGCTAACGGGGAAATTTTTGAAACAAACAAACATTTATACAATAGATCGCTAGAAAAAAGCGGATATCGTGAAAAACTCAAATATACCGAGAAAGAAAATAAAAATAAATCCAGGTAAATTAGATGGTTCAACCTCCGTACTGCCAACTATCCAACACCAACATCGGGAAAGTATTCTTGAACCTGGTAGATAAGCATGTTAGTATGAGTAATCTACTTAGGAAGATATTTAATAGAAACACCATAAACATCAGTTACTCTTGTACCTAAAACATGGATAGAATAATCAGCACCCATAATCATAAATTACTAAACAATTCTAGTAAAAATAAGGTTTCAGTAGATAAATGTAATTGTCAAGTGAAAGATAATTGCCCACTGGACGGTAACTGTAAAGTTGAGTGCGTGGTTTATAAGGCCACTATTGATCCGGAAGATAACAACAGGGACAAGAAAGTTTACATCGGCATCTCCGCGGGTAACTGGAAACAACGTTTTCATGAGCACAAACACTATTTTAACAACCCAGAACTCAAGAACAAAACGGAGTTAGCTAAACGATGGTGGCTTATGAAAAATGAGAACCGGTCCCCGGTAGTTTTGTGGTCAATCCTATGTTTTTCGGATGTTCCAAATGGATTTAAGCAAAGATGCAATGTATGTTTAGAGGAAAAAATAAGAATCCTAAAATACGAGCACAATAATCTTTTACACATACGCGAGGAGCTTATGGCAAAATGCAGACATAAATGTAAGTTTAAAATAATCAATATTTCATAATCCGATAGACCTCTAGATTTGTAACGGTGAAGATACCAAATAGATAAAAAAAAACAATAAGTATTTCTAATTATATCTGTTATGGACAGGTAATTACTGACTTGGTGATATTCATTATAGGTGTTTTGGGATGTATGCATATATAATTGTAGTTGAAGATATTTGTTTATTCTGATTATTTACTCAAAATAAGATAGCCTTAAGAAATGTTTCTGCTGATAATACACTAATCATTGAATTAATTTAAGTATAAGTGTCTAATATTATCACTAGACATTGTTAGATTGAAATTAGGTTATAATTATAGGTTTCCATAGATTATAAAGTTAATGTAAGATGAATTTTAGATGCATATTGGCATATGTGTGTATATGTAACTGCATGCGTATAATACGTTTTTCAAATAGATTCAAATATAATCTTAAATAATTTTTATTTTTCAAATATATCCTATCTCGGATCTAGAAAGAATTCAAACTTGTACACCTTCTACAGTTTGTCAGTCGGTTGATGACACGCAAACGCCTGCCTGTCTCTCTTCTTTTCTTTCTTCCTTTCTTGGTCCAAGTCTAGCCGAATTTATATGACACAAACAAATATTGTTGCGTACGTGCGTGATCGTTGGATGTGTATATAGGTGTGTGTGTGTGTAGAGACGTATATACGTGTCTACATCACCAAGTCGTAAGTATAAAAAAAAATGTGTTTTAACTCAGACGTTATTATTTAAAAAAAACAATAAGATTCATTTCGATCGCCTTAGTTAAATATAAGATTGTTATTCTTCCTCGCTCTGTAAGGGGTGTTCAGATTGGGTGCAACCACCACTCTCTCTGGTTGTATTTGAATTGTTAAAAGTGAATTCAGTTTTCTGTCAGTCTGAAAAATGTAATTGTCTAGTTTGATGCTTGAGGAAACCACAAGGTTTAAATAAATTATTGCATCGACAATCAGGTAATTTCGTGTTATTATATTTTATGTTATTCTTGCTCTGTTTACTACATTGAGCTCTCATACCCGGATTTCTTCCTGGACTTATTCCATCATAACACCCCCACACACACACACACATATATATATATATATATATATATATATGTGTGTGTGTGTGTGTGTGTGTGTATGTATGTTGTGTGTGTGTATATGTGTGTGGTGGTATGAATTTATTGATGGATATTAAACATATTTGTGAATGTATATTGATAAGCTTATTGATACATAAACAGTGGGGAAACACGACTAAATAATTAGGTGTTATTAAACTGAGACTCTAATGTTTACATTCGTAGGTTTGTTCTAGCAGTTCACTTGATAGTACGAATTGGAGTTAACACGTAGTAAAGATTATTTTTAGGTACAGATATATAAATACTTTTGAATCCTTAGAATACTTTAAGAAATTAAATAAAAAACTTAATATTTAATGCCCCTTCGATGGATCGAAATCGTGGTCTGGCTTACTGGAGGATATATTTCGCCGTGAGTGAAACCCCCTCCCCCCCCCTTAGTTTCGCATTTTAATTAGTAACTTACTACTTGAGTGATGAATTCTGGGAAGTTAAGCTTATCTTAATATTGTTGGAACCGGTTTATTAATAAATTAATAAATAATATATACATTCCATAAAAAAGCACGTATGTGGAATAGATTTTTCTGATAGTAGATTGAATGGACGGTTGGCACAATGATACTAGCTCTATAATGATCTGCTTCAATGAGTTCCGTAGCCTAACGACCTAAATAAACATTGATCTAACTTTAGTAAAAAATAAATTATCTTCAAATAAACTGGAAATTTATAAATAAATTATAGTGCATATTAAATATTTCAGGAAATATTACCGAATTAATATGTAAATTGTTCGCACTAATTTTTTAGGAGATACTAGCTTTAAACGAAACAAATTCAAAATGGCGGATTAGTTGGATCTCACACGTGTGAGTGTTTGCTCTCAATTTTTTGTTTGTTTTTTGTTTGTTTTCACCCTAAAAGTAAACTGATGTATAGTGTAGGTGTTTTCAAGACACTCTAATCCAAGAACTCTTTTATTATTTGTGAACTTTTTTTGATGATTTGGTAGTGTTGAAGAGACGATATTGACATACAAATGTTGTTTGTCACAAGACAAATAAAACGGACCGTTAAATATATCTCACAGAAATTTTAAATTTTGGAAATGTGATAAAATTAAAATAAAAGTAATAAAACAAACAATGGTTTTTGGAATATAATAAAAATTGTCCTGTATTTGTATATATATATATATATATATATATATATATATATATATATATATATATGCAGGGTGATTCATAAGTCACTTCACTTAGCTATTTAAAATGATTACCATATGAAGCACACAAATATTATAGACTTTTGATGATTGTTATTTTATTCTCTAATTACTGCTTCTTGTTATTTTAAATTTGTTCGTTTATATATATATATATATATATATATATATATAAAGATATTGTTCGTTCTTTTTTTTTTTTTTTTTTTTTTTTTTTTTAAGCATTGAATAAAATGTAATAAAATGACGTAAGAAGCCCTTTTTAACAATGCGTGAAAGAATTTATTTCTTTTTTTTCTTTTTCCAATCAATTTCGAAGTCTACAAACTTCATCTTCAGGGATGTATTTTTTATTTTTATTTTTTTTTATAAAATAAACAAACCATTACTTTTGTTTATAAGTAGCATCGAGATGGTGTGACGCTCTCCGCCAAGATGGAATAGGGCGGAAGTGAAAAATATTAAGAACGATTATGCCAGGGGCAAGCCGGGAGTTATAAAGATATTGTTCGTTCTTTTTTTTTTTTTTTTTTAAGCATTGAATAAAATGTAATAAAATGACGTAAGAAGCCCTTTTTAACAATGCGTGAAAGAATTTATTTCTTTTTTTTCTTTTTCCAATCAATTTCGAAGTCTACAAACTTCATCTTCAGGGATGTATTTTTTTTTTTTTTTTTTTTTTTTTTTTTTTTATAAAATAAACAAACCATTACTTTTGTTTATAAGTAGCATCGAGATGGTGTGACGCTCTCCGCCAAGATGGAATAGGGCGGAAGTGAAAAATATTAAGAACGATTATGCCAGGGCAAGCCGGGAGTTATAAAGATATTGTTCGTTCTTTTTCTTTTTTTTTTTTTAAGCATTGAATAAAATGTAATAAAATGACGTAAGAAGCCCTTTTTAACAATGCGTGAAAGAATTTATTTCTTTTTTTTCTTTTTCCAATCAATTTCGAAGTCTACAAACTTCATCTTCAGGGATGTATTTTTTTATTTATTTTTTTTTTATTTTTTTTATAAAATAAACAAACCATTACTTTTGTTTATAAGTAGCATCGAGATGGTGTGACGCTCTCCGCCAAGATGGAATAGGGCGGAAGTGAAAAATATTAAGAACGATTATGCCAGGGGCAAGCCGGGAGTTATAAAGATATTGTTCGTTCTTTTTTTTTTTTTTTTTTAAGCATTGAATAAAATGTAATAAAATGACGTAAGAAGCCCTTTTTAACAATGCGTGAAAGAATTTATTTCTTTTTTTTCTTTTTCCAATCAATTTCGAAGTCTACAAACTTCATCTTCAGGGATGTATTTTTTTTTTTTTTTTTTTTTTTTTT
>OY744518.1:41369011-41394011 GCA_963556195.1 Sepiola atlantica
TCCTTCGAAATCTCGGATTTCTTAATTAATCGAGCACTCTGCTGGATTTTTCCTGCCCTACCACACAGTACTTATATATATATATATATATATATATATATATATATATATATATATATATATATATATATATTGTATGTGTGTAGATATGAATATATATATATATATATATATATATATATATGTGCATATATACATAAATATATTCTTTCATAGATATGCTATATAGAGCTTTTTATTATACATATCCCAGTAAAACAAGAATACGTACATTGTTGTTTAATAACACTATGCATATATATATATATATATATATATATATATATATATATATATATATATATATATATTCTGCTAAAATATTAATCTTAAAAAGCCCGAAGAAACTACCGCGAACCATCGATCACTAGATACATGTCTCTATGTTGATTTCAATCGATTTCTTATAGATGACTTAATTTTATCTTCATGCTTCATTTACTTTTAACTATCCATTGTGATACAAGTACATTTATCTGTATAGGTACCGTTGATATATTTACATGCCGCATAGTATAATGCAATGCTGACATTTAAAAAAAAAGTCTTCTTAAAACATACTTAGAATCAAATATTTTTAATGGTATATCCGATATTATCAAACATCATGGTTCGATCCGGTTTGGTTTATATGGTTTACTCAAGATCAACAAAAATGGTTGTTCTGTTAGATCTTATTTCGTTTGATGTGTAGGTCTTCATGAGATCAAGTTGTTAAGTAACCAGCAAGTCGGTGACAGCCCGTACATAAATTGTACAGTAATTACTTTATTCACGTACTCTGATTTTATTTGTCGCCTTTAGTATTAATTTCAATATTTCCAGCGTCTCAATGTGGTTTCCACTTCAGGAAACCAATTATATATATATATATATATATATATATATATATATATATATATATATATATATATATATATGATAATTTTATTTACACAGACATGTACAACTTCTCTCCAAATATGATCTGAGGTTCAGATCGGATTCTAACTCTGCCTGATGAGATCTCAGTTTATAGTAACTGTTGATCGATAACATCGACATACCAGTGTCGCAGATTTTGTACATGTCTGTGTAAATAAAATTACCATATATAAAGCTCTATTTCGATATTGAGCACTTTTTATAAACCCGGTTAAAATTCTCTGAATTACCACCCTGTGGATATTTTTCACCTGGATTATTACCATTATATATATATATATATATATATATATATATATATATATATATATATATATATATATATATATATATATATATATATATATATAGGCTGATATCCTAAATCGTGAAAATATATGATATACTTGTACTGTTTATAATCTGGCTATCGAAGTTTGCCACCTGGCAGTTCAGCTTTAACACCATTTTGTTGCATTCAATCAATAAAGATTGCTCTCAGAATCTTCAGTCTGCGGTGTTATTTCCGATATATTGTTACCATTTTTTTCCGATTCTGTCAGCAGGCGCATTGCTTTTTTTTGTAATCGAATAATATGCTAGCTTCATTTGTAAAAATAATTTAATTGTACTTTTCAATTTTTAAGACGCATTACTCATGTAGGTTTTATTGCGTGGGTATACCGAAAACTTACCTTCTCTCCATTGGAATTCGTTTCGTTTCAAACCGCGTAAGAACTATTTTATTTGGACTCTCACGGTCACCGCCTTTATTATTTGTTCGGTCGGTAAGCTTGGTACTTAAATTAAGTATACTTCTTCTATTTTTCTTAATTAACTGTGTCCTTCTACTATTTGTATTCAGAATTGTTTTGTTTGGGGTGTTATTTATATGACCACAAGTTCAAAATTGACTAATTTTCTAAATCAAAGTCACTGGTGTAGTTATATTTGCTGTGCATTTCCATCTAGTAGGCAGATAAGTTAATACCTTTCCCTCGACACTTGTAAGTGTATTAATTATCGATGGGTATGTCAATATTGATTTGATTATATTTGTATTACTAGTCAGCATCAACACACTCGTATTACACAGGGCGTGGTATATGGGATACGCAGTGGTAAATTGGATAATCTACATGAATTATACTGAAAAGGAAATTTCGCCGCTGAAAAGTGGAAGCCCGGTCAGTACGTCCGATTTAAGAAATGTCGAGTAAGCCTTTTTTTGATAATAGAACTTTTGATATTTATCTTCAAACTTGGAGATTTAGACTTTATTTACCACTAGCTTTCGCTAAAATATGAATGGATGTTTTAAAAATTCCACTATTAATCAATTGCTTAATACAGATTTCTACATATATGTCATCTAATGTATTATATAAAAGTATATTGCTTCAGATCGGTATGTCCTTTCATGCTGTCCTAATACTCGAGTTAGAAAGATAATGTCTGTCACACAAAGAAACAGCAAATAGAAAGGCTGCGTGTTCAACTTCTTCCCCTTGTATCTTTAATTATCTATCGTCCTGCGCATAAATAACTCCAAATAATAAAAATATCGTTTATATTACATTAACTTATTTACTTGACTCCCTGCAACGTCAAAGTTAGGCAACTTGTCGTTTCTTTCAAATGGCGATAGCAAGCTGCTAAAAATGGGTGCACTCTTCATGGGACCAAAGAATGATTTCTCCTAATCAAGAAGGAACTCTTCTTCTCAGACTGAGGACTAAACATGTACTACACTGCGATTCCATCTTGAGGAGCAAGAATGAACATCGTACACGAATAGCCCTAATTTTCATCAAGTCGTCTTGTATTTCTTGGCTTATATCTGCTTGGCTTATAAGCTGAAGTGCATTCTTACATTCATTATTTTAATGAATAATCTGATGTCATTTTATTATATATTTACAAAATTTAAAATATTGATGTACAGATCAAACACTCGCAATTATTTCATGAGAACACCCCAAAATATTACCGTGAATAGATTTTTGAACATGATTTCGAGAAAACGATTAATGCAATACATGTACACGATTTTAAAACGGATTAAGCAATTTGTTTCTTTAAATGTGTTGCTTTATTATCAAACAACTATTTTAATTCAATAGATGTAGTTAATTAAAAAAGGTTAGAGTAATATAGAAAAATGCCCCTTTATACAGAACTACCATTGATTGTTTGAAGATCCAAAATAAGTCACCCGTCTTTAGAGTTCTATATTCAATACTAATAGTACGCAATGAAATATTTTGACTATACATGCGTTTCAGTATTTAATTAAAGTGTCCTCAGTAGAAAAGTCGAGGTCAGTTGTAATATAAAAATATACTTATACTACTGTACATTCAGTAAGTATGATTAGCTCCTTGCAGGGTTTCTATGTATTTCTCTCTTGCTCGCTATTCTTTCTCTCTAACTCGCTATCTCTCTCAACCTCTCTCTCTCTCTCTCTCTCTCTCTCTCCCTCTCTCTCTCTCTCTCTAACTCGCTATCTCTCTCAACCACTATCTCTCTCTCTATCTCTCTCTCTCTCTCTCTCTCTCTCTCTCTCTCTCTCTAACTCGCTATCTCTCTCAACTACTCTCTCTCTCTATTTCTCTTTATATATATATATATATATATATATATATATATATATATATATATATATATATATATATAATTTATTTAGATACTGTATATTACATAATTCACAATGTACCGCGGTTTCATCCAAAAGGGCAGATTTAGACATCTTTAGTCAATCTCCGTGCCCAGTGGAATCATCGGCAAGCTGAAACGATTGAAGTCACGCCCGACAGGGAATAGCGTTAACAAAGACAGAAAACGGTGTATCTCTCCGTTACACCGTATCTCTCCGTATACACCGTTTCTGTCTTTGTTAACCCCATTCCGTGTCGGGCGTGACTACAATCGTTTCAGCTTGCCGATGATTCCACTGGACACGGAGATTTACTAAAGATGTCTAAATATGCCCTTTTGGATGAAAACGCGGTATATTGCTGAATTATGTAACATACAGTATCTAAATAAAGTATATTAGCTCTCTTTTATGATCAAGCACTTTATTTGATTTCTTTTCATATACAACCTGACACACACACTATATATATATATATATATATATATATATATATATATATATATATATATATATATATATATATATATATATATTATCATGTAAATGGATGTGGTTGACTACAGTAGACCCTACTGATTTGTGGGTTGAATAGTCTAGTTAAGAAATCGTCGGCTGCTAATAGAAAGTTATTTGTGCAATAATGAAACATCAGCAGCAGCATATAATTATATATGAGCATTAAGATTCCTCCTTTCAAATCGTATATGAAGTTAGCTTAGACTTGCCCCGCAATCTATAGTAAGTGTGATACATCTAAACTGTAAATATGTGGGTATATATATATATATAATTATCCACATACATACTGTGTCGCTGTATCAGGGCCGGGATTAAACCTCAACCGTCGAGCTGACAGTCGGCGACTCTACCCCTGCGCTATTATACGACCCTGACTGAATGTAAATGATATCTCAATGTAAACAGTGTCAAGAGTCGGGAGCTCGAATTAGTTTTTACTCAATGAGCTATGCTTTAAAGCTAATGGCAGTTGGCGATATCTTTACAAATAAGCTCTACCGAAAAAAGGGAGCTTTATATAGTCATCCACATGTGGGTGTATGTCGGTCAATATGTTTCCCATTTCGATCTCACTATGTTTTAACCTCTCTCTCTCTATTTGTGTCAATCTCTTCATTTAACTATCAATGAGAATATCGATGTTTTCTCATTTATCATATATACAATTTATTACACATTACTCTAATCGCATTTATTTTTTTCTGTTCAGTACTCTATAATACCATTGTCATTAACAAGCGTGCGTTTCTAAAAGAACATATAGATCATGATAGCGAGAATTATGATGTGAATTTGCATTGTCACATTACCGATAATATTCCAATACATTTTAAACATTATTCCGACATTTTAAATATAAGGAAGATGTGAAGAAGCTGGTATGATACAAATGTCAGTGAGTGCTCTTTCTTTTATTAGCTTCTCAAACACTCCCTCTGTAACCACCCCCCACCAACACACACACATATATATATATATATATATATATATATATATATATATATATATATATATGTGTGTGTGTGTATATGTGTGTGTCTGTGGGTAGGTGGGTGGGTGTGTATTTATCTATGTAGTGACGTGTTTATTTTAATCAAGTTTACCTTTTATCCGCTTTTGTTCAAACGCTGGGTTCATCCAGTACAGTCAATTGACGAGATTTCATATCGATTTCTTTTTAATTTGAATATTTATTTCTCTTTCTTTGCTCTTACTGCGGCGCTTATTGATATGAGACTTCGGTTTTTGTTTCTTTCTAGCCTTAAATGTTTTATTTGCAACTGCTTTATATACATGTGATTTTGTTTTTCTATTGAGCTGTTTGAAGCAATCATCTTATTTTAATTGAAATAAAACCCACGGTTTAACTTAAGTGAATATAATATCAGAATGTAAATAATGAAATGAGAAAACAAACATTAATAGATGATTCTCCCCCCATACATATATATATATATATATATATATATATATATATATATATATATATATATATATATATATATATATATATATATATATGGGTGTGGGTGGGTATAAATGTAATAGATTATTCATATATATATATATATATATATATATACATATGTATATATAGAGAGAAAGAGAAAGAGAGAGAGATAGAAAAGGAGGGAGTTATAGAGAATGAGAGAAAGATTATTCTTAATTGTGAGTAATTCATAAAATATATACATATATATATGGGTGTGTGTGTGTATGCATATAATAGATTATTCATATATATATATATATATATATATATATATATATATATGTATATATAGAGAGAGAGAAAGAGAGATAGAAAGAGAGGGAGTTATAGAGAATGAGAGAAAGATTATTCTTAATTATGAGTAATTCAGGAAATATGATGGGGAGTAGATATATATTTAACTTAAGGCTAATTCGCTATATACGAAATATATATATTATATAACAAAGCAGATTTAAACAATATAAACTTAATATATTCACACTACAAACATTCATCTGTGAACGAATAAAATTAGGAATATATTCCAGAATGAAATCTTTTTTTACTATTGGCTCTCTACTTATCAAGGCCAAGAGCAACTCGACGGTGGAAGTAAATAAGACGCAATGATTATTAGCCGTAAGATTAAGAAGAATATAGGACTACAAATGTTGATCAATGGTATTGAGTGCGTTTTGGCATTATCGGGTATTTTATGAAAGGTTTTTGTTGAAATTTTATTTGTAGAACACCAAGTTGTAATCAGCCGAGAAGCAGTCTTGCGGTAATATTTCCAACAGGTTAGAATCTTTACGGTGAGAGCCTTTGTTTATTTTCCATGCGATATATTTGTTATTCAAGAACAACTGTATATCGCAAGATGTAAGGGTGCCTACCAGCCTGTCGACGAAAGTGCCAGTGCCATGTACGTTAGAACGTCTTACGAGTAATCGAAACCATAGAGAAAGGAAGTATCATGAATTAGTCTCTGATAAATTGTTTAGTCATATATATATATATATATATATATATATATATATATATATATATATATATATATATATATATATATATATATGTCAAGGATGTCTACAAGACAGATATGAAGGTTTGCTCAATTGATAGTAATACATGGGAAGCCTCTGTAGCTGACATACCTTGCTGGAAAAAAAACAGATGCATCACGAAATCATCATCAGTGAGAATACCCTCCACGATGAAAACGCTGCGAAGAGAGCTAGGAGAAGAGCGAGCCTACAGGCAGACCACAAGTCGAGGTGACTAATTACACAACAGCTTTTGTATGTCAATGTTGTAGTAGACCATGCAAATTAAGAATTGGTCTCTACAGTCACACACAAAGATGCACACAAACAACATCCTAATACGGCGCTGATCCATAGATATACATATTATATATATATATATATATATATATATATATATATATATATATTATATATATATATATACATATATATATTATACATATATATATATATATATATATATATATATATATATATATATTATACATATAGATATATATATATTATACATATATATATTATGAATAAATATTAATAATTTATTACCTACAGCCATCGATGGTTCATGCTTAAGCAATCTTCAGTGCAGGAAGCTAATTTCTGACAGTCGGCGGGTATAAACTGTGATCACAAATCTCTACTGATTCGCAGTCAATAGACTTACCCGTTTGCCACCACAAATTCGCTTTGAATTTGGGAGGAACGTAACTCTGTAAATGCTAAGTGGGCGGGTATTTACAACAAGCAGCGAAGAGTGATCAACAACAACAAACTCGCAATAAAGCTAGTAGTACTGCTTGTTATTATATAAACTCAAAGTACCGAGCCTTAGTAAAGGAGGATATATAATAATATTTTATGAATAAATATCAATAATTTGTATATATATATATATATATATATATATATATATATATATATATATATATATATATATATATATACATACGTGTGTGTGTATAGAATTCCACAAGCTATATGCATAGCCTCTTTGATACTACATTGTTTGTTAGGTTCCTATTTGCTCCTCTTATAGTTATATGTCCTTATTGTTGATGTCAGTATTAGTTTTACCGCTGTAGCATTTGTTGTTAAGCGAGTCGGACTTCTGCATAGAACTTACGAAGTTCGTACCTCATGATTGGCCGGTAGTTCCTCACTTATTCGTTACCGATCTTTGCACTGGACACGGAGCATATCGATTACAAGCGATGCCGTGTAACACATGAAGCAATAAAGGATATTATTTTTAATCTTTGATGTACGGTTCCACGCCTGACACGTTTTTCTTGGGACAAGCAGACGCAAAGACGTTCGGAATACGATGGATCCTGATGCTGAATCACCATGGAGTTTTACATGAGCCTTATAAGCCTTGTAAAGCTGACACTACGATAGTGAGGCAGGGGTGAACCTTACAGATATTGTCTGTTGTTAGTTTTGTTACCGTTATTTAATTGTCTTAGCTTTATTTTAGCGTGTCTTTAAAGAATGTTCTCATACTACCATTTTTTATTTGATTACGCATTCTTTTACACCAGGGTTTCCATTGCAAGATTATTTAAGCTGCACTCCTTGGGTAATAGAAAGCAAACACGGCAGTGCTCCATCGTATTGTCATCCTATCTACATTCATAATCGTTTGCATCAGTTGTATAGCCTCATCTGGTTGTAGCAATATTTGATCGTCGAATTCCTATTCCCAGGTAGCTAAATCTCTTCAATTGGACCTAGCGTGCTTCTACGCCAAAGTGTGCAACTTTTAGAAGAGGGATTACCATGCCTGTATCCGGTTATATTTTAGCCGCAGCTGCATTCTGGTATTTCTCTCATATGTTGTTATGGGCTGGACAGATTAAGGGAAGCTTCTCGTTGACTTCAGTCGTGGAGCAGTTGGATCATGTCTATGAAAGAGATGGCGTTCCCTATGTGTAGCTTTCTGACTCTACTTACGAACAACTTCCCGTTTTACGCATACAAGCGTTACACCAGTATTTTGACGTTGGCTTCACTGGTTAGCGAGCAAGTAACCGGTGGTGTTCAAAACTAGATCCAAGTTATTGGAAATGTTTTTGTCTCTTCCAAACAGGGCACGCTCACTTCGCGAAGGAATAGCACATGATCAAGGGAGTACATCTTCTTGTGTTCTGTGGATTCTCACGTTGCATTTATCCGTTCTTGTAAGATCATTTACCGTTTTATATTTGTTTTAATATGTTCCTTGTATGAGAAGGTTATGTCAATAATTATGATTAGTGCTGTTCTCAAGTTGAATTCCAAACGATGTGATGTAATGAGGTCGGTTGGCTTCTCAATTGCTTAGATTGAATAAGTAGATTTGACTCTTCGCCTATACAGCATACAAGTTGTTGTTCTCGTAGTAGAAGAGTAGCTCTTCTCGTATGTGATACAGGGGTCATCTTTATAGATGAACCGTACCATGTCTTGCTCATTAGTGTCGACGTTATACACTAGTAGAGTCAACATACTAAATAGTGGGTTGTTAAGGAGAACATAGATATGGCTGTCTATCAAGATGGCCCGGATTAGGCATGTGAGTGAAAGGCTGTTTGTCACTTTAATTATATCTTCAGAAAAACGCGATTATGCAGTGAGTTATACATAACAGATAAACAAAGACACTTCCAGTACAAGGCATTCATAAAAACAATTTTCAATTTACAGAATAATTTTCAGGAGTTGACTTGTAAGTAGGCTATGACGGAATCCATCTTTTTGGGTGATGCTTGCTGGTTAAGCAACTGAGACAATCACGCTTGATCTTTATCGTGATTGAGAATAGCAGGAATTCTATTTTGTTTTCATATTACTTTGATTTAAGATTTATTAATTAACTTTCATTTGCAAATAACTCCAGAAGGTAATCATCTCTATATAGATGTTTCAGCCACCCCCTCTTTATATTATTTCCTCTTTCTATCTCTCTATCTTTCTCTGTGTTTATTAAGAATTAAAGGTAATACACAGAGAAAGGAATAGTCCATCATAAGCCACAGGGAATATCCGCATGAGTTATAGCGTTGTTTGTCGTATTCGTAGATACTATTATTATACAGGACCATTTGTTTCGAGCTCCGAAGAGAATAAAATATTCCTAACACGCGGGCTGTAATGAACAGAGATGGATATGAAATATTCTTACTTCATCGCATTTTTTAATTAGTGATTTTTGTCTGATAGCTGAAAAAATACACACACTTTGTTGGGATAATACTACTTTTGACATAACACTCTGTTAAACCTCAACCCGTAATCATGCAGTAGCCATCGTATTCCTTGATATTCCACTGAAGGTCACTCTCTCGTTCAAGCATCACGAAACGACTAGAAATAAATTTTGAAGCAAATAGAATGTTTCTTTTAATACAGTTAATAAATCGATATTCAGACTATTAATAAGATCACTCCGACATTATTACTTTACCAAACTTGTGTGAAAAGAATCATGGTTTAACTACAAATGAATGTTGGTAAGAACAATCGCACATTGTTTTCATATTGACCTTCAAGTATTCAATTTATTTTAATATAATTACTGTCTTCCGTTTGTTATATATCGAAAGCACCGGAGAAAATATTAGAAAGCAATGTTTTAACCATGCGTACGAATAATAGCGTAAATAGGCATCACGTGACGTCAGTGTGTAAGTAAAATAACGGACTTATAAGCGGATGGAGTTGACGTAAATATGATTACTTAAAATGATTTAAATAAAAGCTGACGCTGTCACTATCTCAATCGAACCAGGCAAGGGACAACGATTAATAGGAAATAAAAGAACACGTTTTGTAAGTATTTGTCGGTGTTGAATTATAAAAATGAGCATACATTGTTGAGATGTATTACAGTTCCACGAATCCCAGGCGAGATAGTCCTCGGAGTTTCCTTATATTTCACTTACAATTTTTTTGCAACGCGACTTCAACTATATAAAGACGCATACATAATAAGTATTCATTTTTTTTTCAATCATCCTGATGATAAACAATTTTTGCTAACAAAAAAACACGTAGATTTGTATATAAGTTTTTCAAAATATTTTTTCGAAAAAAATGTATAGCGTCATCTTTTGCCAGGATGTGTATATTAGTAAATAAACATCTACTTATAGAAAAAAATAGAAAATAGCTACGCCTGTAGATCTAATCGAAAAGAGACGAAAAATCTAGCAAAGCAGCCGAGGTAATTTTGTAAATAAATAATAGATTAGACTTTTGCTTCGCCCATAAGTTTGTCAATTAACTCAGCAACACTCATGAATAATTCAAAAGGATTCTCTGAGTTACTTACATTGTTGTATTGTTTTTTTGTTTACACTTCTCTATTTGATTTCATTTTAGGTTCTGTTTTTCTCTGCCAGTTTCCATAGGTGGGTTGTAAGTCTTATTGGCTTTACCATTCAGAAGAAGACACAATCAGAGACTAGAATGACAGATCACTTACCTGAAAAAAATAAAGCTTTCCGAAACTCAATTTTTAATTTGGAAAGGATTTAACTGTTTTTATCTATGTTATTGTGTATCGTTGCTCTAACAATACATTTACTCCCAATATATAAGCAGTTCGCGCTGATAATTATTTGTACTGTTTGTAGTTTTATGTACACTTCTAAATAAGCACTGGTGATACCAGATCAGGCTGCCCTGTGGCTCCCTGAGACGAAATTCACCTACATTGACGTTTTTTTTTTTTTTGTAAAACTTAATTATGTTCTACAAAACCAAAAACAAAAACAGCAGCCCCTCTCCCTTTCTCCCTCCCCTTTTTTATTTTATTTTTAGAACTTGAAGCATAAATCTTTTACTATAATGACCAGATTCGGCATTAAATAACCCAAAAAGGGTTGATATGCCGTAAAACAAAACTACCAAACCAAAAACGATGATTAAACATTTGAAGATATAAAGAACTTGAAGCATAACAACTTTTACTATAATGACCAGATTCGGCATTAAATAACCCAAAAAGGGTTGATATGCCGTAAAACAAAACTACCAAACCAAAAACGATGATTAAACATTTGAAGATATAAAGAACTTGAAGCATAAAAACTTTTACTATAATGACCAGATTCGGCATTAAATAACCCAAAAAGGGTTGATATGCCGTAAAACAAAACTACCAAACCATACCATACCTAAATAAGCAACATGAAATAAAATATTGGATCTTATTAGGTGTATTTTTTATGATATGATTTGTTTTAGGTATCAATGTAAGATTGAAATGCATGTATAAAAAATATTATAGAAAAGTGAACGGATCAAAATATATTAATGACAAAATCCCAAGAAAACATTAGTAGGCACATATTTCGTTTTAAATTGAGGAACATATCTCAATAATAACGAGTGTGTCCCGTGCTCGGCGTAGCACTCTGTTCTGACACGCTAAAGTACAAAATCGACTTCGCAATCTCGTAGCTGATGATCACTTTTCTTCCCATCGGCCTCATTATCAGATCAGAGGCGCGGAAAAGTCTTACTCTACTTATAATTATTTCCATAGTATTTGATCGACTCAGCCGTTGTCTCTGCTTCCCTCCTGTAAATTTTTATGAACAATAACTCGTATTCCTAACAAAACTGAAATAACTCTCCTTTCTTCCTTTGTTTATCTTAAATCAACAGCGAATGTTCATGAAAGAGTTACTTTTCAAGAACTTCACAATTGTGGACCACGTTACCGCAGGACATCTTACTTCCAGACTATAATATGCTCTTTTAAAAATCCAATTTAAACAATGATATGTGAGTCGCCTTCTAAATTAATCACGTATCGCTCTCAGTCCTTTTTCAGTAGTGCCCCATAATCGAAATAATCATCCCCAATGAATTTTCGCCTTGGTAAGTCATAACACATTATTATTTAAAAAAACATGTATACAAGCGATAAATTACGAATAATAATGAATATAAACCTTCAGATGCCTCATCACTCTTTTCATTCAATACTTCTAATTCATCGCTTGTATAGCGGTATCAGGATATAATCTCTGTTTTACCCTAAATAAATGTATATCAATAATACAAATTAATGTTAAGTCTACTTTGTAAATGGTATCTACATTTTCATTTTTTTACATGTCCACGTATATCAGTAAATTTTACTATGTATTTTACTTTTAAAACTATCGAAAATTATCCCACGCGTTCGTCGTTCAGAATAGACTTACAATTTCGTCAATCTGTAAAACTTATCATGGAAATCGATTGTTTATCACACGGAAGTTGAAAATGGTAATTTAAATGCATCAACACATCTCCATGATAAACTCTGTTTATCCGCTGATCAGACCGATGGTGTATAGAAATTAAGTTTTAAATGGCCTTTTTCATAAATAAACGCGCGGATTCGGTTAATGCCTCTGAAGTGTAAACGTTCTTGTTAATAATATGTTAAACTTACGAACACATATTTAAAAATATCTACATTGTATGAAAAATAGTTATTTAAATACTTACTTTAATAAACATATGTATCTATATATATATATATATATATATATATATATATATATATATATATATATACCATGTTTGAATAAATAAAACATGCGGTCTTTGCAGAATTTAGCTTTTGGCCAACAAGAACACCATTTTCAGTCAAGTCTGTTGTACTAGGTAATAAAGGTTTACTAAATGTTGAAGTAAGTGACATTATTAATCTATTATACAGTTTATCTTATGTTAGTCTTCCACTGATATATTTCATAGTATTATGTCAATCCCACAGACAGTGTTAAATATTAATGTTTACAAAAATAAGCAATTTAAATTGTTTCAATAAGCTCGTAAATTCAATTAGGTAAACAGCTCATTTTATTTAATTTAAACAAATCTAGCAATGTTTAATAGTGTTAATGTTTTGATTATTTTAATTTTTCGAACCATTTTGCTCATCACAGTTATTAAATTCATAACTGTTCGGTAAATCTAAATTATGACATTCATCAGGTGAATCAATGTTTACGTAGATTTCGGGGATTTACAAAATGTCAAACTTGACTCATTTTGTAATCCATGTGTGTGATTTTTTGCTTAGTCTGTCAGTCGGATAGAAGTTCCTCAAGTCCAAATTATACATTTAAAGAAAAAACAGACTTTAAAGCAGTCAAAACATTGTGAATATAACGTTCAAGTTTGGCATATTGGTCCTAATCATTAATATAATAATAATTTACATTAGTCATCTTAAACATCCATAGGCATAACTTCTACAGATTAAAATAATTACAACATCTACACCCGTGGAGTAACAAATAACTCAATATGCACATTTCTACTAACTATACAGATGTCGTCATGCAAGGTCGACTTCTGATGTGAAAACTGTTATATCGCATAAGTGCGGCGAATCTCTTGACGGTGGCTTTGCTTCTAGAATAATACTTCTTCATATAATAAAAGCCTTCGATAGCACACAATGGTTGCTTACCAAACTAGCAAGCAATGGGGCATCTGGCAATTTCTTCATAAACATTGAAGTCATTTTCTCATGTGTATAAAGTAGTTCTTGATGGCCAGACACTGAATGCACATAAATACAACGAAGGCGTTTTTTCAATATCTATTCTGAGGCCAATAGTCTTCTTGAACTGCCAAATCATATCCTGAGGTTATTCCGTGATATTCATGGCGGTGACACAACTGTACTTGGCTGATGTCGCAGAGCACTGGCGATCAATCTCTCGTGTGTCATTTTCTTGGGATGTGGAGCATGTAGGGCACTGACCAAAATGTACTTATGACTTTTAATACCTAAACAGTGGAGATGTTCTGCTTCCAATATAAA
The DNA here is from genome assembly GCA_963556195.1 of Sepiola atlantica. Taxonomy (NCBI): domain Eukaryota; kingdom Metazoa; phylum Mollusca; class Cephalopoda; order Sepiida; family Sepiolidae; genus Sepiola; species Sepiola atlantica. The sequence continues at coordinate 41,383,471 of OY744518.1, forward strand.
CACTCGGCATCCTGTTTTGCCTCACTCGAAATAAATTGGTCTACTCTTAGAGAAACACATTGTTTTGATAAGCTCGTAGGACTGATTTTCATAACAGATTTAAAATGTAAGACATATATTCAGTCTCTTGTATAGTTCGCTGGGAAAATGGTTAGATCATTCTAGCACTCAAGAAAGTAGTCTTATCCAGAGGCAAGCCTTTCCGCATATAAGAATCAGATACGTTCAAAGATTGAATAATGTTTCCATATTAAAGATTGTGATGCACAGCGTACTCTTTTTTGATTTGACGGTAGAAAATCTACTTAAAAATAACAGTGATCTAAAGAAGACTATTCTAAAAAGAAAACAAGTATCTAGTCCCTTTCTACTCTATCTTCATGTACAATAGAATTAGTTCAGATTAATTTATATATAACAGATCATAAAAATATATAGACCTAAATATTTAAAATATACATGGGATAGATTTTCATGTAATTTGGTAAACACAGAGTTATATATATATATATATATATATATATATATATATATATATATATATATATATTTAGGCAAACATTATTAAATAACACGGAGTTGTTTTGTTTGATGCAACTTTATTTATTTTTTCAATTTTCCGAATTGTCCATCTAATGTGTCGGTCAAATTGATATATATATATATATATATATATATATATATATATATATATATATATATATATATATATATATATATATATATATATATATTAACATTTATGATAAATATTTATAAGATATTTATTGAATTTAAAACGTAGACGATAGACATGACATTAATTGTAATAATATAGTTTCCTATTTTTTGGAAAGAGGCAAAAATACTAAGAATTTCCTGTGAAATAATATATAACCACGAATCGAAAATAATTAAATACGTATTTGAATAATTTGAAATATAAACTGTAGACCTAAAAGTAAGAGTAAATAAATATCTTTCTTTATTCTCAGAAGAGAACAACATGTGTCTGTCTAGTTACACCGACTAGCTGTGTTACAACGAAACAGTCTGCCTGTGGATGACTACTATATGCAGGCGTCAATATACATAAAAAATACACATATATATATATAAATATATGAGTGTGTGTGTTAAAGAAAAAAAAAGACGGGGGGAGAGTATGTTTCGCCTTTACAGATTCCTGATTCCCTTTTGATTATACACAAACATCCCGATGAACTGGGATGTCTGGTTTAATGAAAATGTCTACATCATGGTCCTTTATTTTCTCTTGACACGAATCATGTTTGACAACATATGAGCTTGCATAACTCCAATTAATTTTCTATGAATATCGGTGACACCCTAAGGAAGAATCACATCGCACAAACACTTTATTATTGGACATTTATTACGAGAAGGACAACATTTACAATTCCGCCGTCCCCACGTGGACATTGCGTAAAACAAAAAAAAAACAAGTATTTTGTCTTATTACATAAATCTGAGCCGTAAACTAAAATAAGTAACTCTTGGTTTATATTGACATCGAGTCAGGAAAATAGAGTATGTGTATAAATAAACCTTGCAATTAGAGAAACGTCATGTCATTTTCATTCGAGGGATTGATTACAACATACATATATTCATCTCTCCTTTTCTCTCTCTCTCCGTATACACATATATAAATACATATATATATATATATATATATATATATATATATATATATATATATATATATATATACATATATATATATATGTATATATATATATATGTATATATATATATATATATATATATATATATATGTATATATATATATATATATATATATATATATATATATATATATATATATATATATGTGTGTGTGTGTGTGGGGGGGTGTCCGGGAATACACGCTCAGCTAAACATTTATGAAATCACGCATAGTTTATGTATAAATATACACACACATACACCCCCCATATATATATATATATATATATATATATATATATATATATATATATGTCGATTTTTTCTCTTTCTTCTTCTTCTTCTTCTTCTTCTTCCTCTTCTTTTTTAACATTTCTTTCTTTCTTTCATTCTACTGTATTTTTATTGTTTTTCTATTTCTCATTATAATTAGTAGGTGTGTTATATATACGTTTATACATATTCTACATTATTTTTATTTATATATACTATGATTTGTTCTATCAGTTTATTTTGATTAATTCGATAAGATTTAAAAGCACTAGGATGGCGAGTAATTGCCTTATTTAATTGTCCAAATATTTTATTTTGATAGTCACCTTGGTTAATCATTCTTATTATTAGATCAGAAATTAGGGGCATGAAATCTACTAATGTTACGGTAACACGAGCAATCCTCAGGAATTCAGACATAATACTCCCGTAAAATATATACACAGGGCTAGTACTATTTTATATAGCATTCGAACGATACGAAAAGGGAATGAATTTCTTTCATCAAACAGTTTATAGATAAATATTTTATCTTCAATTTTTATATACAAATCAAGTAAAGTAGCTTGTGTTCCCTTATGTTTACAGTTTAATTTTAACTCTTTAGGGTATATTAAATGTTTAGTATTTGCAAACTCTTCGCTATCATTAATGCAAACAAGGTCGTCAATATATCGCCTACATCCATGATAACTATACGTTCTAGATATATCATTTTTTTTATTAATGATGACATATATATATATATATATATATATATATATATATATATATATATATATATATATATATATATATATATATCTATATATATATAACTTAGATCGAGAGTTTAATCTCCGCCCAGGGTAGTCATGCTGATTACGGCTCATGACTTTCTTTTATGCATATACAGGGTGGGCCAAAATAAGGGTCCTATCTTTAAATTTGAATAACTTGAATTTGAATAACTTCCACAAAATAAAAGTTAAACTCACCAAACTTTATGTGTGTATAGACTGACCCTTCCGAGATTTTTTGAAATAAACAAAACAAATTTTAGCCGAAAAACACTTCTTAAAACTTACAAAAACTAAAGTATTGTTTTTTACACTGTTTTGAGTTTTTTTAAGCAAAAATAATGTTTTCTAAATGAGGGTGCGTTCCTTAGGGCTAATACGGCTCATGCTTGCTTCGGAAGGGGTCCTTTACTTATTCTAAAAAAAGAATTTAAAAAAAATCAATAAATAAAAAAGTTATGAATTTTTAAAAATAGGACCCTTATTTTTGCCCACCCTGTACAATGTATTTATAAAAAACAATCAATAAGTATATGTATACGTTTACATAAATATATATATATATATATATATATATATATATATATATATATATATATATAAGTAAGCTTTGTCTCCCCTCTTTGGGGTGGAGTAAGTTAATCGCTTACTGGCTGAGTCGCCCCTACCAGGGAATGTCGACGGGGCTGCCTAGTCAATTTTTAATGGCCAGAGTGCTCACCTTCTCGGGCGCTGGTTTTTCAAATCCCACTTTCCGACCTTGTGTCACATACGCTTATTGTGGGTAGGTGTTGAATAACAGTCTCCTGAAGACGGTCGCGAGACCGAAAGCACTCGAGAAATGGCCTAAGATACAACGTTAGGCGCCATAATCCACCAATTGACACCGGAAAACCGACGAATTGCTCGCCGCGTCGAGACATTAACCAGAAAAAATAGCAAAGAAAGAAAATTACGTGGTCTTCAATGACACATGTCTAATAAATGACTTGCTGCCAGATTATATATATATATATATATATATATATATATATATATATATATATATATATAGTCTCGGAAGTTCTTTTAACCTTCAAAACTGGGAAAAAAAAAAAAAAAAAAAAAAAAAAATTTGTTGAAAGATTTTAGTCTAGTAAGTCAATCAATTTACTGCAATCACTATTTTAGTTTACTTCCAAGAATATACTCTAATATAAATATATTTTTATATATGTTTTTATATATAAGGGATCGTCAGTGTGTAATGTGTTTTTATAGTTAAATTTTCCAAATGCGAACTTAAATATATAGAAACATAATATTGTATTAAAATAATACTATACCTGAATTCGATAGTATTTCGATATCTACTGTTTCATTGAAACACTTGAAATTCAGCTTGTTCGTTTAAATAATAATAGTGTAGGAGTTCTTCAGTCGATAGGAACTAAATGGTTATTAAACATAGACATCCAAAAAAGATCCCAATAACTATTATTTAAGACCGTCTGCTGAAGAACGGCAAGCCTCGGATTTACTTAACCGAATAGGTGGGATTTTCGTGAACACACATGTAACGACTGCCAATCGAATTTATATATAGTTTAATATGGGTTCAAATATCTATATATATCTGAGCACCCATTTGATGTACAACAGTGCATATATGCGATCTTATTGGGCTCTTCACACTACACTCTCTACAAAGCAAATGCACTAACCCAGAGTTCGGCCTCTACCATCGTCGGCCCCGACGGTCTATGTCTATTCCCCAACAATAACGTGCAAGAACTCGACTGATGTAGAAAGCAATTGACAGCATTTCTCAAAGAGCTTTCATTTGTTATCACCATTGCCATCAATATAACTAGCGTGGGTTTATTAGAGCTAACCCTGTACAATACTAACGCCTCCAATAGACCATTCCACACGCCCACCGAACAGTTCATATATGTCAACACTAAATCCTGCCCCCTCTGATATTAAAGAATCTTGTACTATACATAAGCAAGATTATCCCCCACCTTTCATCTAGCCTATAGATTTTCCAGCAAGCCTCTCTATATTAGAACAAAGCGATCCGCGAAAGCTGTAATCGCGAAGATATATCCTATATATTTACTCAGACTTTTTGGCTAATATCAAAGTGCAGTATCTGTTCCGATGGATACTACGCCCCATAAATTGGTATTGTCTTGGCCTTCGGGACTTGATTTACGCCGGTCTATGGGTCGGTCCTGTGCAGTTCTAGGAGGTCCACCCTCCCAGGCTGTGCCTTCCCTCTTTGGGGAGGAGTAAGTTTATTGCTTACTGCCTGAGGCCCCCCTACGGGGGAATGCCGACGGGGCTTCCCAGGCAATGTTTACCGGCCAGAGTGCTCACTTTCTCGGGCGTTGGCTTTTTAAACACCACTTTCCCCACCCGACCTTGGCTCACATCTTTCTTGTGTGAGTAAGACAACACTGGCCTTGTGCCTAACCTCCTGGAGAGGAGGTAAATAAATACTCACTCTATGAGACATCACAGATGCAGTAGGCTACAAAACATAATCTGATTTACCCCGTTTTATTTCATAAGTGCAAAATGTAGCATAAGCAATCAGTTTCCATAATTAATAGACCAACGCCTACCGTCATCAAATAAGCCCCATAAACCTTTTTTAATAGAAATACGATCAAAACCAAAAGCATCAATCAATCCCCGAAGCCCCGCTGCTCATGCACAAGAAAAGAGGCTTGTTTTTAGAAGAAGGATGCACAGTCAGTTCTATAGTATACGAAGTTAAAGCCATCTATGGTGTAGATACCAAGAATGATGAAATCTAAATCGTAATGACTTCAAAAGATCTACGCTCATAATAACAGCTTCAGATATCCAGCAAAAGACCACCTCACCAACAACAACTATATGAGAACTCATGAGGTCCCACACTCCTTATAAGATAGAACGGCTGGTTTATCGATAAACTAAATTCCTATAGCCCTACATGAAAGAATTGCCCACCATGCACCACTGAAACATCCAGGAATCTACAGGCAATCAATAACCTTTCCATAAACAGCTTGATTATTACAACTAAGGTCTTCACAAAATGTCCCCATCAAAATTTGTTCTGCTAGCCTAATGACAAGCAATGGAAACACATAACCCACTAGCAGCGAAAATGGATAACTCACTAATAACCTTATAAGACCATTGCACTTAAAATAATATAAAATGTCTGGTATAGCCATGCACTCCAAGATTTTTCAAAGATTCACAAATGTCTTATATACAACATAACAACTCAGATATAGTGTGCATGCCACACCCACAACAACATAGACATCCCCAATATAAACTACACTAACATCCCCTCTTAAACGTCTCTATCACATATATAACATAAATCATTAGATACTCATAATATTTAGCATGATAAATACATGAATATCACTCATTAAACACCTAGAAAAATATTATCAAACCCCATTAAATTAAAATAATTATGAATGACGAAGACTTAACCCCTCCATCTCACACAGATCCGATAATAGACTCATGAATATTATAAGATAAAGCCGCCCTAATTAACTAAATACAACCACCCAACATGAATGCATTTGGAATGATATTTAATACATAAGATATCCCTTAGATCAACGCTTTCACTGATAAAGATATGCCCTCTTTCGACATCTAGCCACCACATAGCAATTAACCCACTGACATATACACCCCTTTAAATAAATAAACAAATAAAAAATAAAATAAAGTACCTAAATAATAAAATAAAACACTTAAAAAATTACAAAACTATGAATAAATAAACAAGTACAAATAAAAAAATGAAATAAAACACTTTAAAAACTGGAAAACTATAACTAGATAAATAAATAAAAATAAATAAAATAAACAAAATTTAAAAAATCTCACCCAGGACCTAATCAATAAACAACCCCACACAGTTACCCCTAAACTAAACATATTTTTGAAACGGTAAAACAGGCAACATCTAATATCAATATATGATACTTAAATATGATTAAAGCGCATATATTTATATATAAGCCTGAACCAGGCGCTTCCTTCAAAAGGGGAGTTTCAGCAATGCACCGTTTAACAGTTATTTAAAACGCCACCCTCTTTGTTTTCGTTTCGAGACTCTGAAGATTACATATGGAGACGAATTTTATAAAACAACTCTTTAAAATACAACTCTTTAAAATACAACTCTTTAAAAAATACAATACTATAAGTAAATACACAAATAATACATAAAGAAAATAACACATTTTATAAAATGAAATAAAACACATAAAATATACAAATACGATAAATAAATAAACAAATATGAAGACAAAATTAAAAAAATAATAAATACCACTAAATAAATATATACCTCTGATATTTTTTGAAAATAAGAGGCTTCAGCAATGTACTTGTTTCACGTGAATCCAAACGTCATTCCCCTCTGTAGTTTTTATTTCGAGACGCTTAAGATTACTTATCAACTATAGACGATTTAAAATATTTGTAAAAATAAGTCTATTTGGATGAAACGCGGTCCAACTCTGAAATATGTAACGAATAGCTTTTTTTTAAATCAATTATTTGTATATATATATATATATATATATATATATATATATATATATATATATATATATATATATATATATATATATAAAATAAATAATAGTGTCATGGATTCGTCCAAACACTTTAAAATGCAGCAACATTTTTGTAAGTAACGGATACATTTTATTAGACAGACGAACAGCACAGGTAAAGACAATTTTTTTTTGTGTCTTAAATAACTAATATAAGTTAGCAAAATATTTATATGGAACAACACGTAGATTTAGTATAAGGAACGTTTATGTTTTTGTCTTGTAAGGGAAGTGGGGTCTGATCAACTCTGCTGGGAAGCCATGAAATTAAATACTGTCTTGTTTTTAAATTCCCGAAACAGTTTTTCATGGTAAATAACTGATGATTCCTTTAAAATAGTGTTAGAAATAAACTTATATAATAACTGTAAAAAATAAATTGACTTGCATGAGTGATTTTCCACTGGAAGACTTGGGACTATAAGATTTTTTTTATTTATTTTTTAATTTTATTTTTTTTTAATTTTTTAATTTTATTTTTTTTAAATATAGTTTTAATGATTGAGAAACTTCCGAGACTATATATATATATATATATATATATATATATATATATATATATATATATATATATATATATATATATATATATATATAAAGTGGTGTACAAAAAGCGAACTTTTAGGAAAGATAAAACCTATTGTGAAAAGTATACAGCTCAATATCAAGGATAGAGTATTAGATATGAAGAAGAATCGAAAGGAATTAGAAAAGCAAAAGCCAAATACAATTTCAATTTGCATTCGGGCAGAGTTTTGCCCTGTGTTTCTTTCCCTACAACTTTTATTTTACTTTTTCAAATTTTAAATCTTGGCCTTTGCCAACTTATCTATCCCAACGACTTCCTCTGATAAAAGATTTTGATCTTTGAAAACCCTGGTTTAAGGAAAAATTTAACTTGAATAAATTGCCTTTTTGCGGAATATACCTTGCTCTGAGCAATTGCATTGAAATTTGATTTGGCTTTTGCTTTTCTAATTCCTTTCCATTCTACTTCATATATATATATATATATATATATATATATATATATATATATATATATATAGATATATATATAGATATATATGTATGTATGTGGGTATGTGAGGGGGTGGCTATCTGTGTGTGTGAAAGACTGTGTGGGTATACACATAAATAACCATGATGATTGTTGCCGATATTTACTCAAATTGTTATCAAGCAACATCTGGAAAAATATTGATCGTTTGTTGCTTGCAAGGTCTATTGTGTTTATCGTCTTCGATTTACAGGAGGTACTGTTAATATTACACTATATATACATATATATATATATATATATACATATATATATATATATATATATATATATATACATGAGATGCTATTTACTGATACTATTCCGTTAAGACATAATATATATATATATATATATATATATATATATATATATTTATATATATATACATATATATATATATATATATATATATATATATATATATATATATATATATATCTTATTAATTAAATTGGTTTCTGAGATAAATAGAGGGGGGAACTGAGTGTATTCCCTGGTTGTAAAAGAGCATATAAATTCGATATACATTAAGCTGATCGCCATAATCATTTTTGGAAAATGTCCAAACGTTGATGGCGGGCCTTTACGTGATTTCAAAATTGAAAATCAAAGTGGAATATCGAATTAGAGATTGCCTCCGTCTGTTATTGATAAGCGTTCGTTACACGTATCAGCGGAAGTTGTACGAGCCTGAGAAATCGAACTAATTTTATTAATGCATTTGTTTCTCGTAATGCATCATTGAATTAGACTTACTTAGGACAGTATATATAGACAATTTCATATATCTTGTTCTCACTGTGTATCCATCTTTTATATATATATATATATATATATATATATATAAATATATATATATATATATATATATATATATATATATATATATAAATGTAATAGTACACAAGTACATACATCCGTATCTGCATACTGAAATCGCGTTTAACATTATATTTAAACATTCTTTGACACACATTTAATTCTCTTTTGATCTGATCGTGTATTTATTAGTGTATATATATATATATATATATATATATATATATATATATATATATACATATTTATATGTGTATATATGACTGTGTCATGACAAAAATTACATTACAGTGTCTGTTTGGTGTACCGGGGTTTAAATAATCGTACCATGCTGGGATATAAAACTGCTTATAATGTGAGACTGACATTTTAGCATCGATCACTTGGTGACGATTTTTAAAAAAATGGAATAGACAGACATTACTTTTTGTATGACCAACGGCGCACACGTTTTTGTGTCCCTACATAATTGATATTCCTTGTTCTGTAAATACTGTTTTTAATTGTTCCTATATGTAGTCGTTGCACATACATGCTATACTCTGATGTACAGAACGTGTTTGCGTGTGCATTAGACTATCAAAGCTAACTAACTCAAATTCACGGCTAATCTGGCTTCTCTTGCAAAACAAGTAAAAATTACACTCTTTGGGGGAAAGAATGCCGAGAAGCTCTGAGCATTCTTAGTCGCCAAAGATAGTTATTTTATTGATGAAAAATTAAGAATGCAATGTTATTTTCAATTTAATCTGTACTTAATATAAGCCAACGCGTATTATCTTTAATATACAAAATAAAAACATTGTTGTGCTTTACGTGTTCCATTAAGAATAACATTTTTAGTATGAGTTATACACATTTGTAAGGTAGTAAAATATACTCACGGGTTAATAAGAAACTTTAAGCCCTTTTGAGTCTTTCCGATAATTCAATTACATATTTTAACATTTTATAATAGTGGTATATAGTGTTGAGCTATGGACTATGAATATGCTATAGAGGTGCTTGCATTTGAGGAACTGTAATTCACGTGTTCAATTGAAATAAATGCCACTAAAGTTACAGTATGTAAACGCTGCGATTCACAAAACCTAATTTACAAAATTCGATTTTTATATTATTGTAATTTTTATGTCATAGATGAAATAAAAGAAAGTAATAACTCGTATTTTCATGTGTCCCTGGCACAACGTATAACCCAATGTGTAGAACCCCTTTGAGAATATGAAATATATTATAGTCGTTAATAAAGTTTCAGCATATGTACGGTTATGGGTGTACCCCCACACAGAGAGAAGTTCGTAAACAAGCAAACAAATGAAGTAA
>OY744518.1:41399011-41426511 GCA_963556195.1 Sepiola atlantica
TATATATATATATATATATATATATATATATGTATATATATATATATGTGTGTGTGTACTTTTAACGTGATATACAATTTAATCAAACAAGATACTGAAAGATACTAAGTGCTTTATAAATATATATGTAGATAAGTGCATATTTTATACATATATATATATGTATATATATATGTATATATATTTATATATATATATATATATATATATATATATATATATGTGTGTATATATACAAATATATATATTCATATTTTATTAAATATTACAGATAACATGTGTCTGCATATTTTTTCTTTGATCCATTCTAGATGCTGAAAACGCGAGAATTAATCAGCCATCAAGACAGGATAAAGAAAAATATGCATATATGTTGTCTGTAATATTTATTGAAATATGGCTTCAAGAAAAAATGCTGCCCCTGTGTGTGTGTGCATTTATGTGTATGTATATGTAAGTCACTAAAAACTAACCGCTCATCAGGAGAAACTCGTTAGTTTCAATGTATGACAACTAAAAAAGTAAAAGACGAAAGTGCATAACAGAGGAATTTGAATGCGCACAAGAATTGAAGGTAATAATTTGCTTCGTTTTTCTGTTTCCTTATCTTCACTCTGTGCGCTGTTGGAACGGTAAAATGTATGATTTGACAGAACTTTTCTTACTTGTTGACTATCATGACACCCGGTCTTCTTGCTCGTATTAGTTTATTTGTTTCCATCGCAATGCCCCATAGAATTTTGTGATTTTCGTTTTCCAGTGCTTTCTCTGGTTTATTTTTGTACCATTTTCCACATGTTCGAAATGGAGTGGTTTGCATGTTTCACAATGTATTACATTCCCTACACAGCCATGTCTGTTCTTGTATTCTTTTTGGGCTAGTTTGCTGCATTCACTTATTATGTGATTTATTGTGTCGTTTATTTGTCTACATTGCATTTACTATTTTCCTGGGTTTTATTGATTTTACTTTTAATGTAGTTTATCCTAATCGCATTTTTCTGGGAGTCCGTTTCTCTGTACAAGTGTGTTTTTCTTAGCCATCCCCAGCTATTTTCGTTGGTTTTTTCGCTTGTTATTCTTCAGAAACCTATATGTAGTTATGTGTTTTCTCACTTTTCATTTCTTGTCTTTTTGTTGCTAGTTTAGCTGCTTCTTGAGTTGTTAATTCGGCGCTGTTTCTTGCTGCGGTTATCAGCTTTTTTGTGTTTTGGGTTATGTATTTCTCAAGCTCTTTTTTGTATCTTCAACACAGTCTTCAATACTTATCAGTCGTCTTTCCCCTTTGGTTCTTTTCACGTAGAGTATTCCGTATTGTCTTTTGGATAATGTGCGTTGTGCATAGTCACTAATACTCTAGATTTATGGTCAAGGTGGCTAAGTTCTTCTTTAGTCCAGCCTATGAATGATCCAGTCTATCTTAATATTAATACTACCAAGGTGTAAATTCTTTTTAACAGGCGTCTGTTATATAATATCGTTTCTAAGAGCGTTCGTGTTCTTCTCAAATATTCTTGCTCAATCTTTTCTTTCATTCCTTAAAATGGTATATATTTATTTATAGCTATCCTGTTCTCTTATCGCCCTCATCTCCTCTTGGTTTGGCCGTTCCCTGACTTCTGTAATCTCCAGTTGTTCCCCTTTTCATTTCTAGCAGTTACACTTTTCCATTCGAAATTCCATATGAACCTGTTGGTCGAATGTATCAGCATTTTAGATGTTATTCTTCTGTTTTGCAAATAGTTTCAGGTAATTCATGTAATTAAGGTGGTTTATTCTTCCTTCTGTATATTTAAACTTGTATTCGGTATCACATATCCTGAGTGTGTAGTTTAATAGACTCATGGCTATTATAAACAGTAGCGGTGATAGGGAGCTTTCTTGGAAGATTCATCGCTATTTTATCTCAGTCATGTGTTGCCCTCCAGTTGGAAGTTTTAGTCTGAAGGTTGCTATTGCTTTCTTAATGAAATTAATAGTCCTGTCGGGTATCTTGTACATTAGTAATCATTCAATTATCCATGTTTGACAGGTTCTGTCGTATGCTACTTTGTAGTCGATCCATGTCATGGTTACGTTCTATTATCTTCTTTTTACCCTTACAATATTTGTTGATCGATGTAGTAGATCATGCGTCCCTCGTTTCAATTTCCGCCATCATTTTGCTTCCTCGAGTTGCTGTCCACAATTGTTCATTTATTTCTGTTTCTATTTCTTTAAATTTCCTGTAGTTTTTCATGTTTTTCAGCAAATTTTTGTTGTGTTTTTTAGGCTTTGCCATGTCTTGCTCAAGAAGTGTTGTATTTCTGTCGAGTCCGATTGTTCTGTTGTAGTTCTTTTTTTTTTTGTAAAACTGGCTTTGATTGTTGTCAAGGGTCCTGCTCTGTCTGTGTTATTTAGATGGGTATCTCTATTGTTTCAGTCATTCTTCTTTTGCTGCTATATTTTGTTTTAGTTATTCATGTTTCTCGGCAGCTTTGCGCTCTTCCATCGTTTCCTGAACTTCATGTTTATGAATTTTACTTTTATCATGACCGTTTTTTATTATCATTATTATTATTATTATTATTATTATTATTATTATTATTATTATTATTATTGGTAGTAGTAGTAGTAGTAGTATTTTTGAATACTAATAATCGCAGTTCTAGTTAGTGTCATACTTTTATGAGACCTTTTATTATTAGTAGTAGTATTATCAATATCATTATTATTATTATAATTAGTATCATTAGTACTATTATCAATATCATTATTATTATTTTGATTATTATTAGTATTATTATTATTATTATTATTATTAGTATTATTATTATTATTATTATTATTATTATTATTATTATTATCATTATTATTATAGTCATAACTACCATTGGCATTATTAATGCTATTACGATTCATAATTATGAACTTCACTTTTATCATTATCGGTGTTTATTATGATTATTATTATGGCGGTTATTATAATTATTATTATTATTATTATTATTATTAATATAAGTAGTAGTAGTAGTAGTAGTATTTTTTAATACTCCTAATAGCACTGCAATTATTAGTATTATTATTGGTTTTGTATTTTACAAAATGTTCTAGTTAGTGCATTATTATATACTTCTAATACACCTTTATTAGTAGTAGTGTTTCATTATGAGGGCCCCCATATGACTAAAAGTGTGTAGGTTCACTAGTTTTTTATTATTAGAAGGGGTGAACTCTGTCGAGCTCCGTGCAGGTCACGCTGACACGCACCGAAGGAAACCGCTGTGAGTACAAATCATGTTTTAAAAAGACTATAACAAGGTTCCAAAAGTCGACGTCGGCACAGACAACATCGGGTCAGAAAAGGACAGAAAACATGAGTGAACGAAAATGTTTTGCATGACTGCCCCACGTGTACATCTGTGACGTCACTACTCCTTTAGGAGAAACTAAGGTTTGAAAATAAGTTATTAGTTTGGGAGCAAGCTGAACGGTCGACCTATCTGAAGTGCTCAGGAGGTGGGACCGGGGAGTCGAAAATTTAGTCGCTTGTCGTAATGGCTGGATCACTTGGAGATCCAGCAGTAATTTCCCGTGCATCGTCGCATTTTTTCAGCAGGAAGAATGAATGAATGAGGACCACGGAATGAATGGAAGCAACCCTCCACATCGAATAAAAGACTTGAATCTCTCTGAGGAAAATAGTCTCCGCGTTAGTCTTCTGCCTGTCATAAAGTTTGTATCCACAGATACCGATCACAGCCAAAGAGACACAACGAAATCGACGGCATCAACGGCGATCACGACCAGGCGACGAAAGAAAACGTAAGGTAACTTTTTTTTGTGCATAAATTTTGGGTCCAAATCTGTGAAACGGAAAGAACTAAAAATCGAAAGATATGCCTAACGATCAATGTTTAATGAACTGTGTTTAATGAGAAAGAATTTAAAAGAGAACTATGTTTTAAATGCGTAATTTGAAATGCTTAAAGAGCAGATGTTTTAACATGAATTAATGTGTAATAGGTTGACAGTTTAAAGTGCCAAAAATCGCCCTAAGGGAACGTGTATTAAAAATGTCGCTTGAAAGTGCCTTACAGAAAGTGTTAACAAAGGTTGAAAACGCTTCATAATCTTATCATAGACTTTTCGTATTGTTTCTGGTTACGAGAATATTTAATTCACAAGCGTTATCTAACAAATGCCTTTTTGGGACCGTAACCAGTTGTTTGACTGGTGTAAGAGAACTGTCGCGGTCAAGGCAGGAGTAGTAACTATGTAACAGTAGTATTAGTAATAGTATCAATATTTTTATTTTAGTAGTCGTAGTAGTATGGTTATTAATATTATTATTTTTTTAATTATTGGTCGTGGAAGTAGATATGTTGTCGGTCGTATTAGTAGTGCTCGTAGCGCTATTATTATAATTATTATTAATAATGATACTATTATTCGTCTTTAATTATTATTAATTTTACATCTTTTTATCTTTATATAGACTTAATAAGAAACAAAGAGTTAAAAACCAAAGCATATGAAAAATAAATTAAAATGTTTATTTTCATAGCAAAAAAGACTGTAATATATTCCAATTGACCCCAATCCCCTTTATAGCGAGACAAACCGGGATACTATGATGTCGTTTTCTTCCTACATTTCAATTTACAATTATTCATCTTGGAAATATGATATAAGTGGTATAAATAGAGGGTATATTTAACCGTTCAACTAACATTTACAAACTTTAAAAAATGGTGAATTCTCCTTAATTTGACCATGTGTCCTTTTGGTTTTGATTTTTTTATTCTTCCTTTTTTCCTTTCTGTTATTCTTCATCTTTCTTTTAAAATATGAACGTTTCAGTGAAAGATGAAGCTTTTTCCTATGAATAAGTCTTAGAGTATAGTAGCTAACGATCGCTACCGTTGCCACGCCAGTGTAAAAGCGTCTTGTATATGCCTGCATAAATAAAACTATTAATATATACATATATATATATATATATATATATATATATATATATATATATATAGTAAAAGAGAGGAAGAACTGAATACTGATTAGACATACACATGGTATTATCGAAGTCATGTGTTGTCACTTATTACCCAATTGCAGCCACCCACCAATATTAGTGCAACATGTTTAAAATAGCAGAAATGAATTATTCTGATAGGTAATGTTTCCCTAACCACACCAATGTTGACAGACAAATTAAAAGTGAATAAAGGATTACTGTCTGACCTACAAAACTGATGTTGGCGATCTGCTAGAGGGTTCTCATAAGATTGGTAATAAGCGATTTTAAGATCCCTTAGTTTATTTGGCTCCCTCGCTAAATTGTTGTCGTACAGACATAGAATCGCTGTTAACAGTAACACCAACTTTCCAGAAAATACACATGTAACATTAACAGGGAATTTTTTTTTATACCAACATTCTGTGCTCTTTTATTTCCACGGTTCGTCAACTTACCTTGCGGAATTGACATGTCGCGGTGATGTAATGATGTGACAGTCACGTGTTTTCATCTCCTCTCCCCGTCGATGTCTTCTTCCTCGAAATAACTGATTTTACGAACGTTATTAAAAAAAAGAAACAGAGGCGAATTCAGTTGGCCTTATAAAATCTCTGTGGTGTTGATTCGGTATTGAGATTATATATGTGCACAGCCCGCACGACTTAAGGCATATCCTCATAGGGGTGGAATCAGCTATTTAAAATTACAAATGCTGTCTCTGGTAGTTCAGAACGGTAAGATGTGACACAATGTCGGAAAGTAAGATGTTATAAGTCAGCTGACTAGAGGAAGAGCTCTTATGCCCCTCAAAAATGTATTGGCAGCCCTGTCGGCATTCACCGGTAGAGGCACCTCAGGCGATTAGCAATAAACTTACCAATTCTCAAAGGGTGAGAAGGCAAAGCCTGGGAATTTACACCTCCTAGAACTGTACAGGAAAATGTAGTATCCATCGGACAAGACACTACACTTTGATCTTAGAAAAAGGCCAAGAAAAACTGACGTGGATATTTACGATGCTTATTCTATACTTATCGGTCGTCTCTAAATGTGCTACACGCGTAAATATGTTCCATCGAACTTCTTAAATATATATTTCTTGTAAAACGTATAATTGATGAATACGGAAATATTCGATCTAATTTGATGATGTTCGTATGTATGTTGATTAAAAAATGTACATTGTTATCATAAAGAGTATTCTATTAATTTGACGGGGTGTATGTTATATTCGTTGGTAGTTAATAATGATCCCGCTCGCAACGTAACAAGTTAGCAGTATCTCCCAACATACTTATACGATGTTGTATACATCTCTCAACACTCTTAACTATCCGTCTAAGACTGTTGCCATTCCTTCAAATATCGATCAATCCATGATAGCCTTAATTACCTCCCCTAAGAAAATGGCGAGCTTATTTCCTGCGTGAATATTACTGTCAAAATGCCAATATGAAATAAAAGCTATGACTCAGATGAGAAACAGGCTGACGTGGGTAAAGTGACCCTACCTCGAAGCCAGTTTTCTTATAGGCCATAAACAGGATATAAGTAGACTTTCACAATTAGATGCAGGAGAACAGGTAGCGTCTCTCTCTACACATAAACCAACAGAAATATGCACACACTAACAAGTAGTATGTTTACTTAAGACTGGTGTCTAATTCACATTGTGAGAAATATATTTAGACTAATCATTAAAATGAATACTCGTGCATACTAATTATAATTATAAATGTACATTAATTGAAGTCTTCATTAAACAAGAGATATGCAAATACAAATCATTATAGGCGCTTTTAACTATTTTACCTACTATTTGTTTTTGCATTTTACAAATGTTTTTCATGTGTACACACATATTATGTCGCTATAGAATGCTATTTCTCAAAAAAACATCTGAAATATAGGCTTAAAATTTGAATTTATTTTATTTTATTTTAACACGTGGTTCCTTGTATTTCTATTTTAGGTTTTTATTTTTAAAATTGTGAAGATTTTGTTTAGTTTGGTTTTTATTTATTTATTTATCGTTAGTCTAAGCTAAATTGATTTCTGTGTAGACAGCTGTTTGCTATCTCATTTCTACAGTTTAATAGATTTCGAGTGTCTTTAAAATTTAGGATTTCAAATTTCACACCAATAAGTGAATGGAAAATAATACGACAGGCCAGTACGTGTAGAAATTTAGACGACCCGTGTAGATAATGCCTGAATGAAAAATTTGAGATCCTACATTTTAAAGACGCTCGAAATCTATTAAACTGTAGAAGTGAGATACCAAACAGCTGCTTACACAGAAATAAATGTACCTTAGGCTTACGATAAATAAATAAATAAACAAAAACTAAACATAACAAAAACTTAACAATTTTAAAAATAAAAACCTAAAATAGAAATACAACGAACCATGTGTTAAAATAAAAATAAAATAAATTCACCCATTATATTGACACAACAAAGGAACCTAGGATGTAGGGCAACCTATAGAAAAAAGAACAATAGAACAGAATATAGGAAGGAAGTCAAACTAACCACAACTTTGTTCGCCGCCGTGTATATACAAACACCCGGCAAAAATAACTCCATGAATTTTAGCCTGAAGATTCCATCCGGGGATAAAACGCGGAAGCCTCTGTGTAGCTTAATTGCCATGAATATATTTTCATAGCTTACTATATATATATTAATTCCAGAAACAGTTTTTCATGGTAAACGACTGATGATCTTTTAAATGATGTTAGAAGCAAACTAATATAATAACTGAAAAAGTTAAATTTACTTACATGAGTGATTTTTCACTGAACGACTTGGGACTTAATTTTTTTTTAATATAGTTTTAATGGTTGAGAAACTTCCAAGACTATATATATACATATATATATATATATATATATATATATATATATATATATATATATATATGTATATGTATGTATTCACATTAATATATATATATATATACATGTAAACACTAATAGTAGTAAGAAAACTGACGCAAATATCCGGAATATATATATATATATATATATATATATATATATATATATATATATATATATATATATATATATATATATATATATATATATATATATATATTGTCGTATGCCTTCTCTGGCAGGTTGCTATAAGAATTAAATAAATCATAAGAGTAGTTTAGTCATAACCATCAACATCACATTACCGAATACAAGAAAAAGCATACTCCTTAATAAGATATGTAGATATAGATGGCCGGTAGAAAATAAAAATTGGTGCAATAAAACACCGCTCCATGAAGGAATTGAGAACTCTTTGTTTCCAGTATCGTAAAATTTGTAAACAAATAAATAGGTATATTTTAACGATATATTTATCCAGTAGATTGTTTGTTAGACCTGCTTGTAAAATATCAGTGGTGTCGTTATTAAGTAACTGACCCACGGGTGGGTTAATTTTTTTGGCTTTGCCGTAGTTATGCTGAGAACATTGCAGGAGCATACACAACGGAAAGCTGATAGTTTATAAACTACCGTTCCTCAGTAGAAAAACGATTCGGTCTACAAATATGTCAAGAAGTCTTCATAACATAAGGCGGATATGTTCGCGGGTGGTATAATATCAGTCGTGTTTTTCGACTCGAACTGAAGTGTTTCCATGTTTGTACCATGTGCGTAGATGGGTGCCCATTTGTTATCTTAGCCAACCAGACTATGGCCGGCGATTGAAAATAAGTGCAATAATTGTAATATTTGTAAACCTAGATTTATTTCTATCACAGAAAAAAACTGAAGTATCAAGTATTATAATTGTACTCGCAGCCCGTGAAAATTACACAACTGTACTCTTTATGCGTTGTATATTGTTGACGTAAGACTCCCACGATATAATTGTACCATATTTGTTAAAACTGAAACATCCTTATTCAAGTACTCTAGTTAATGTAGTTTAATAATGTGTGTAGTTATAAGGGTCTATCTCAAAACAGTTTAGGCGCATGTGACATATTTATATTGTATAGTCACCAGCGCGAATGCAGACCCAACGATATTATTGTGTCACTTTTAGACACAAGAGACCCAGTACCCCCCCCCCCAAAAAAAAAAAAAAAAAAATTGTATCCTAATTCGAGTTTCACGTTTGACACAACAGCGACATTAGATGAAATATGTCTTAATATAGCTTTTTCTGCATTACATCTCCGGTGATCAGGCGATCAGATTTTTCGAAAATGTGTAGATAATGATAACACATATACGAATATGACAATTCTTTTCGTACATTAAAAAATGTTATGATATGCTGTCATTTCTAATTTGTTCTATTATAACAAAGAAATAAGAACTAAAAAGCATAGTTATTTTTTTTATTCAACTACGTTTATAATTAGTGAAGTATGGGAGGTGTTAATAGAAAACAGACGTATCCTTAATATCATTTAGTTTGAAACATATCTAAATATTGCTTCATGAAGGGTATTTCCTCAAGTGTGGCCTTGTACTTTACAACTTACTTTACAGAGAAACACTGAAACAACTCATTAAATATAACCGTCTTCGCCTTTTTATTTCCTTGAGAACCAATTCCACTATGATTACGCGATGACAAAGAATACCCTCTCAGACGAAAATCAAACTAGGGTGCATCTTTAATAGAGATGGATCCGTTTTAAATGGGTATTCTCTATTTTTCTTCAAATGTCCGTGCTTTCTGTACATTGTGAGCCCATATATCAATCAAATAAGCTGTATGTTTAAACGAAAATAATACAGATGATTAACTGAACGTGCATATCTTAATAAATAGAATAACCAGTACATTAAACTTCATGTCTCTCTTAAATAGTAATCCGTCCATGCTACTTATACAGACACGACATCTCCATTATAGAAATAGTTTTGTTTCTCTTTGTTTTCAAAATGACTCAGCATTTCCCTTCTTTGTTATTTCTTTTTTCTTTCTTTCATTTTCTTTCTTTTTGTCTTTCCTTCATCTTTTCTTATTTCCTTTATTTATTATTTCATTTCTAAACTCTCGTTTTTATTTTCCCTATTTCCGTAATCCTATTCATCCTTTCTCTCCATTTCTTTATTATCGCTTCGCCTTAAACGATTCCGCTCTTCCGATAACTCCCTAGGTCTACGAATCAGTTCGGCGAATACCTCTGTACTTACTAATATCCCTAGTCGGACTCTCCCCCGTACACTTCGCTGCAACAAGGCAGACCCTATTAAGCAAAACCTTATCCTCACAAATCAGACCCCAATCATATACCCAGCTCTTTCCGCTTCCCTATCATATCTTGCTGTCCTTAAACCCCACTCCCGAATAAGAGAGGCTATTTGATCTCTTAATCCCCTGATGTCAAGAACGCCGCTTGTGCCTGGACAAATTACTTACGGTGACCCCTGCCTACCTCTTCTACTGTTGCTGTTGAATTTTGTAGCAGCTGTCCAGGAAGGAGAGGAGAGTCGACAGCCGACATACTGCACAAAGACAAGGCTTGTAGTGTTCGCTGGTAATTGGTGGGACACATTCTGACCTTTACTGAGAGATCCTACGCACATACGCCTATACACGCATATGCACACATGGATGCTTCCATATTCGAATGTGCATATGTCGACTTTGAAATATGTATAGTTAGGCGATGATTATTAGTGCACGTCACTAGGGGAATTTTCTTTTTGACTGGGGGCATTTATCAGCGAATGATGGCTTCAAATGATTCCTCTCACGCTTATTTTAATATTTCCTTGTCTACAGTGAAATCTAAATCATCTGATTATATGTTGATTGTACTCTTTAAGACATACACGCCCTGTAAATCACGGTTGCACTGAAAGTAGTTATGTCTGGAAATCAGATTGTGTTATGACACTACTAATCTCCATAAGAAGTATCATTGATGTAAGGCTAAAGTTGTAATATAATTTTCAATGTTGAACAATTAACTACACTTCATCCTCCTCCTCTCTCTTCCTTCTCCTCCTCCTCCCCTTTCTTCCTCCTCTCTCTTCCTCCTACCCCTTTCTCTTCCTCCTCTCCCTCTCTCGTTTTGTTAATTATGACCGAGTAGAAGTCTCAATTAATTCATGATTGTATTCTTAGTATCGCCCACACGGAGGATTGAACCTTCAACCTCCAGATGACTGTCATTTACAACTGATTATGGCTTAGCACTTTTATCCGGTGCGTCATGGGTCCAGGATCAGAACAGAAGTTTGAATAATCCAAATTATCAATCGTCATCTCAAAAAATCTGAAACATGAAATGTTGTAGTCGTGTGTTTTTGTTATTTCTATTAAAAAAAAATTTCCATCATCATCATCATCGCCAATTATCTTTTCTTTTTTAATTATTATTAAATGTTGGTACTTGACTTGTTGTCACATGTTCTCATAATCATCATCATTTTTTCAAATTATATTTTTAATAGAAATTTATTTCTAAATCATTTTTTGTGACATTTTGCATTTGACTTGCTGTTACATGTTTTCCTTTGAAATGAAGACATAAAATAGAGTTTAACGAAGCTTTATTCAACATAACAATAGATGCTCTTGTGAAGTTGCAAACTGCCTTAAAGACCTTGCATCTTGTATTCAAATAATTATCGTAAATGCCTGCCCAATTAAATACGATCTAACGAGACCTATACGTATACTAGTAATGCTGTAAAATGATGAACTTTCTAATTTTCTTTCCTCATCGTTCATTCTACTGCTGCCTTTGTGTTTGAGTCGACTGTTGATCTTTTCTTTTTCAAACATACGCACGTTCCAATAAAAGGTTCATAAAAAATGTTTCACACGTTACATAGAACAAACCATGCGATGTTCACCGTGCATCTATTAAAGTAAGTAATTAGTACTATTATAACGATGTCAGTGCGTTATAGATAGATAACACACATACATACTTCCACACATAAACCCATTTATTTGCATCTATAAATCTTATGATGAAGATAATGTGTGTGTATGCATTCACTATAATCTACACCACTACTTATGACACAATGTTACTAGTTTTCGGAAGTCTTTTTAACAATCATGTATTTTTTCATTCCCATTATTAAGAAAGAATGTCTAATATTTTTACTCCCAAAACGTTATGAATCGTTTCTTAATACCGAATTCTCTGTATATACAAATATAAGTCAAATAAGGAACAAACATTCCTGCAAATATATTTTTATTCATAAATATGAAACAGACAAAAAATGGTTTCCTCGATATTAATGTATAATTCAACGTGAACAGCTGTAAATATATCCATAAAATGTGAATGAAATACAAAATCTTATATGTTAATACAAAAACGTGATATTCTAGAAGGTCACACTTATGATATTACGTTGTTTTCCTGAAAAGCAAGCGAAACATTTCGTATGTTATATGCATGCCAAAAGATATTCATCATATCAATAGATACATAATTTACAAATTCAGAAAACAACTGCTCTTTAAAATCTTACACCAGGTTTACGTTTCAGAGATTTTCAGACAATTAAAATGCATAAAAACTGTTGGATTACTAAAAAGAAAACAGATAGCCCTGGAATGGGTTTCTCAAGAGATTCGATGGAATTATGGGTCAAATTATACATGCCATGCTTACTTGTTACGATATACAAATGATACACTTTCATTAGTAATTCGTGGCAAAAAGTAATGGAGTTCATAATAATAATATAAACTGCTTTTCTTGCGAAACCTCCACTGTTACTTAAAAAAAACTCAGAAATGTCATATTGAAATTTGTTCGTAAATATAGCCATGTGATAATATTTATTAAGACAGAGTAGTATGCATAGACGAATTTATAATTACATTTTTGAATATAATTTGTGAATCCAGATATGGCGGAAATTAGAGATGTCTAAAAAAAGAACCAAGTTCTAAAGTGACATTTGTTTGCTGTAGCATCATAATTTAGAGATATTTTTCGACAACAGTAATTGCAGTTATAGAAGTAAGCATAAATATCGCATTATATTAAAATATTACGAAAGCCAAATAAAGGATTACACTTGTAAATTCTTAATTCAATCCTGCTTGAATATTCTTATAAGATAATTATCCTAAGCACGCTGCAACATCTACAAAGCGATTGCTTGCTGAAATAATGTTAATATCATGAAATTGTGGAGTAAGTTTCCAGGTATAAACTCAATCAAGAACTGTTGCGTTATTTGAAAATGAAAATCCAAAGGAAAGCTTCATGAGACAAAATCTCGGATCTGATGAATATATGCGAAGTGTAAATTAAAGAAAATACCAACTATTAAAGTAAACTATGAATTACAGTTTACAATAAAAAGGAACAAATAGAAGCGACCCCGTTCCACTAAAAAGTAATATCTTATTGGAAAAGTTTGTGACGTAAGACTTTGATAAAATATTAGCTATTTTTTCATGTCTAGGATTCATTCACAAAGTTAAAATACTTCACATTATTTATTCACTACGCTTTCTAATGTAGGATACTCTTCCGAGAATATTTGCTTAGATTAAGGCATTGTCAATTGACGTGATTTGAAAATAGTGACAATAAGAATAACATTTCTGGTTACTTTCTTTCGAAAACTTTTTTTGAAGTTAGTATGTTTTCACTTAACATAGCATATTACTTATTTATAGTTGGTTGCAGACATAATCGATGTCTGTAGTGACGGTTATAATCATTCCAACAGAAGATTTAAACTGGTAACAATTATTTATTAGATGGCATTTCTGAAATTATGTCTTGTTGTTAATTAAAATAGTTACATAATTCTTAACTGTATATCAGCGTGTTTATTGTCATGGTCAAAATAATTTTAACGCTATTACCTGTAAATTTCAACATGTGTATTACGATATATACCGTATCCTTCCTGGATGAAAGAGACAAGACGTCCAATTCGAGATTCGAAATTCCCTTCGACCAAAATACAAGCAAGTTTCAGTAGAATCTACCGAAGATCGCAGATTTCTGTGCTATGTGTTCAGCAGTGTGTGGCGAACAAGCCTGGAATTAAAGTTTCTATTTTATCTAAAGCCCCGATCAGCAGAAACAGCGAACACATAAAAGTGACGCCCCATCTTATTGATAACAAAACAGAAAATTACGTCATGGTTAGTGACGTAAGCAAAGAAGATGCTAATGCAAACACATCAATGAGATCAAAGTGTCATTAAAAATCACAGGTAGGATTATTTGATTTTTGGTTTTTGAGATGAATTAAATGTTTACAATCTAAATGGAATGGAAATTCAATCGTAAATATTTGCAGCAACTATATATATCATCTCACTGTGCAAACTGTGAATTGAAGGTTTATCAGTAACCTTTTTTATAGAAGAATGCAACATGTAAAAGGATTGAGATTGTATTATGAATCGCTTACTTGGGCCGCTTACGTACTTACCCACTTTACGTAGTAAGAAATGGTATTGGCAACTCATTTATAATGCATTAAATGTGTCAGTCATTTATGCTCGGCGAACTGATTGTGCTGTGTTGAATTATTCAAAGTGACACCTTCATCTTCGACGATATATCACTATGTCTTGGATAAATTTCCAATTATATCAAAACAGGCAAGTACAGAGAGGTCAAACTGCAAATTTACCTGCCAATATAAAACACGATGATATTGAGCATTCAACTGTCCCCATGAGTAAAGTATGATAGAAATAATGTGTAAACACTACGTGTGTGGGAAGTGGATATCTTCTATAGATGTATATGGGTTTAAAAGAACACGTTCCGATTCAGGAGGATAATATTATTCACAAAACATTGTACACACATTACATTTATCAGTGTTACTATTATCAATCTTTTTTTCTCATGTTAATGTACACACATTTTTAATAAGCAAGTTTTAATTTACAAGGTATAATTATCTACGACCTGTCATATTTATCAGGTAATCGGTCGGTCTGTCAGATTTAAGTTTAAAATTATATTTACGTCGTATTGTCAGATCTAAATTTGAAATATTGTTTAGATTTTCTTATGGAAGTCGCTCTAGACAAAGCATGAAGCAACTTGATGTAAGGAGCTCAATAGAACGAATGATGACCCCCGAAAATACAAATTATACCTATTGATTTTTATATTAAAAAGGGTCAGACTATAGGTACCAGAAAAACAGTCAGCAAGAAAAGTGTTAGACAAACCAAACCTACTGGAATATTCAGATATTTCAATAGCGAATTGATGAAAACCACTAAACCAACGAGTCAAACGACCTGGTAGAATAGAAGCAGGGAACAAATCATACAATTCTGAAAATCATATACGTCGAATAATCTCTATGAAACTCTTTGTATTTTCTAAAGCTGGTTCGCATGTCTGTCACGATCAAGTCTGAAATATACCTCGTTGCTGTACTCTAAAGTGTTAAAGTGTCCGTATATTGTTGGTCCGTACGTCTGGGACGTCTAAATGTTATTATACTTTGTATATGCTTTCACGGAACTCTATAATAGCCTTTGTCCGTAGGTTGGTCGAATGGTCCGTCGGTTGGTCTCGCTTACACGTCTATGCAAGTTTTATTATTAATCCTCGTTGACTATTTATGAATTAATATCATCAAATATCATGTGCATAAGTGGGAATAAGCTTCATTAGTTAAAGTAATGAAAACGAAAGTATATTACTTAATTAATAAACTATTTATAAAAGCAACACGATGAAACAATTAGTTAATGTAAGTTACGATTCGTACTTAAAAAATAGTGATACTTTTATTAAAAATCACGGCATGCATTTCCTTAACAGTGAATCGAAAATGCGAAAGGATTTATGCTATTTTAATTTCAACATTTCGTAAAAGTTTTGATAGATTTTATTTAAAAGCTGAACCTCTTTAGTTTAGGAGTACACCGGACCCAACTATTTGATATTCATCTTTAAACATAAATCTAAGTGAGAAATATGTTTTATTCGTAAAGTTAATAGCTTCAAATTGCATGATGTACGAATATAATAAGTCATGCTTTAATAGTTATGTGACACGTGAACTGCATTAAAGTTTTCGTAATTTAAACGGAGTTTGGGAGCATTTAAATTTTAATATTTGATAATTTGCAAAGTATAAACAATTCTCACGTATTAAAAGGTTGAAGGTTTTTAAGCTATTGATATCCAATAATTACATAAAAAGAGAAAATACCTTAACACAACAAACTGTTGTTTGATAACAATTTGATTCAAGTAATAATGTAATAACCTGCTACACTGTCATTCATGTATTTTACTTTCAAATTATTATTTTACACAAGGTGAAATTATTTAGTAAAGAATAAACAATGGCAAAATAAGTTGACAATATTTATGCGATTTAAATTCCAGCCCTTCGTAAGATGTGCGGTCAATTTTGTTGCAAAATCGATATTTCTCAATAAAATATATTCTTAATTTCAGGGATCTTTCAAAAAGGGTGATTATTTCTTTTAGAGTAAATAAATTAAGAGAAATGGCAAAACTAAAGTAAAATGACACGCGAGGAACAGAAAGTGTATACAAGCATTTTATTAAACCATATATTTTCCGTCAGGCAGTTTAACATTGTATCTTATTTGACTCCCCTCCAGTAGGGAAGACACAAGTTAAAGTGTGGGTTTTTATCAACTTGTTTCTTTTGAACGAACTGGATAACAACCCGGCACACCTACGGCCTCAGTCCGCGTCGTTACAAGTGTGTCGCCATAGTATATTATGAAGAATATATGTCACACTTATCCAGTCTGTTTTACATAGTAAATGTTGTGTATTATATTGTACAATCCGAAACCACTTGTGACATTTTTTTTCGTGACATTTCAAAGAAAATACTAATCATCAATCATATTTAATTTCAAAGTATTAATTCAGCAAACCTAATGATGTGAATTACATAGATAATGGAAAACGACTAAATAGCATTACTATTTCCCCACTTTGAAGTGGCAAGTCACTGGTTTTGTATAGCGTCAGTGGCGAAACATTTTGGCCTGTGAATTTTAGTGGATCTGTTTCATCGCTCGAGACCGACTGATTCGTACCTTCAATAAATAAATTAATCCTACCCTTGCGCAAAGATTTATTATTAGCATGCAGTGGAAAAGTGTGGGTGTATTGGCTGTCGAACGACTTACTCTCTTCGAGTCGTTGCTAGAATTGGTTTGCATCTGGATGATGAATCTCGCGAGATGAAATGACATGAAAAACAACATGAATTATTTTGTGACCCTCTGTAATAAAAGCAGAATGTGTAAAATCCCAATCTCGGGCTATAAAAATACTTAGAACATTTTCGAAGTGAGTTTTTGAAGATATTAATATGCAATACTTTTATAAATAAAGATAAAACAACAAACTTTAACGCAACAAATTATTGTTTAAAATGAATGCGGCTCAATTATTAATAATGTTATACCCCCAAAAAAGTTAATACATACATTTTACTTTCCAAACATTATTTTACAAAAAAAATAAGATGAATATAGTATTATCACGATGTGAAAGGTTATGGATTTATTTGCTATCGAACCACTTCCTTTGGTCGAGTCGTTGCAATTATGCTAAGTCTCGCGAGATGAAATGACAATTAAAACACGTTACGGAGCACAATAGACCCAGTCTTTGTTTCACCGTATATTTTACTTTTATATATTACTTTCTTACTTTGTACACACAATTATTACGATTATTGCAAAATAAAATGAAACGTATTTTTTGCGATCCTGCAGTGATTAACTTCTGTTCAGTTTGGATGAACATTAAGTTACACATTTCTTTCAGTTTTACATGTTGCAGCTGTAAAATTTGTTTTGATAGTACAGCTCCTCCTATGCGTTTGAATACACGAGCACATCTTTGCTCGTAGTCAATTTAGACATGTTCTTCTTACTGTTAAAGGAATGTGCATAACCCATTGGGTGGTGTTCTTCTATTTACATCAATGCTTACATTGAAGCATCGAAACGATTACTAATATATTTCCGACAACTAAAATTAATTAAAAAAAAAACAGAATTTATTGTGTTCAATATTCCTGTTGATTTACATACTCTAGAATTTTGTCATTTTTTTTCTATCAGCGGGATGATAAAAAACGTGTTACTTTCTCTTTATTGTAGAAAAATAAGCATACCGTTATTATCTTAACTTGGGGGTAATCTAACATTAGGTCGATTCTTTCTTTTCTTCATAATAACGTGCTAATTTTTTAGCAAACAGACTGCCAGAATATAAATCAATATATTAGTTTAATTTTCGTAAAGTCTTGCTTTGTTTTCATGCACACGAAAACAGCGTGGCTTGTACATAATCAAAAAAACACAAAAAAACGCGCCGTTATAGAAAAACAAACTATTTACCAAAAAATTGGAACGTAATGAATACCGTGTAACGCTGTCTCTGTACGGCAACTTATTTATTTAATAAAGCTGGTGTTATATTTAAACGGAATGTATATCTGACAATTTCAATAGGTCTTTCAGCGTCTTTTTAAATCTACAACGTTGACGTATTTCTGTACTTTTTACGAATTTATTAGCAAAGTGAAACCTGTTTCGAAAAACTTGGAGTATTGACAACAAGATCAGGCATATATATACAGGGTGTTTCAAAAGTCTTGGGAACATAACGATTTTTAATAACTCAAAAACTATTAGGAGTTGAAAAATGAAATTGGTACCGTTGGAAAGGTTAAAGTTTCAAGTTTTGTGGGGAATCTTCAAAGTTGCTCAATATGAGCACCATTCGTCACACGGCAGACATTTAGTCGATAGTCCATTTCCTGCCAAACGCGTTCCAGCATCTTGACGTCAATGGTTCCCACAACTGCCGTTACTCGAGCCTTTAGTTTGTCAATATCTCTTGGAAGGGGCGGCACATAGACTTGTTGCTTGACAAAGCCCCAAAGGAAAAAGTCACACGGGGTAAGATCTGGAGACCTAGGAGGCCAGCGCATGAGAACGTCATCACCTCGCCCAGATCTCCCAATCCATCTACCAGGCAGCCTTGTGTTAAGAAACTGCCTTACTCTAAGACTCCAGTGTGGTGGTGCACCATCTTGTTGAAAAATGAAGTCATCAGATTCTGCTTGTTCCAACTGAGCCATTAACCAGTCTTCCAGCATGTTGAGATAGGATTCACCAGTGATAGTTGCCTCTTCAAAGAAGAACGGTCCATAGACACCTTTCTTGGAAATTGCACAAAACACGTTCACTTTTGGTGAATCTCGCTCGTGCTCAAGAAGTTCATGAGGATTCTCAGTACCCCATATGCGAGTGTTATGCTTGTTAACTTTGCCATTCAGATGGAAGGTCGCCTCATCGCTAAAAACAAGCCGGTCATCAAAGCCGTTATCTTCCAACTTCTCTTGCATTGCAATGCAAAAGTCACGGCGAAGTGGCTTATCAGTGTCCTTCAACTTTTGGACCAACTTGAGCTTGTAAGGTACCATTTGCAGTCGTTTCCTTAAGACACGCCAGACAGTTGCTGGAGCAAGCTGAAGTTCCCTGCTGACTCTTCTCACTGATTTACGGGGGCTCCGCTGAAAGGCTGTCCGAACTTGCTCAACTGCATCTTCTGAAGTTGAAGGGCGACCTGTTCGCTTACTTGGGCACAAACACGCATCTTTCACAAATTTAGCATGCCATCTGACAATGGATTTCCTTT
This sequence comes from Sepiola atlantica, assembly GCA_963556195.1. Lineage (NCBI taxonomy): Eukaryota > Metazoa > Mollusca > Cephalopoda > Sepiida > Sepiolidae > Sepiola > Sepiola atlantica. The sequence continues at coordinate 41,418,658 of OY744518.1, forward strand.
CAGGGGCTTCTTTTTTAAATTTCCTGCGAAATGCACGCTGAACACATGTCGACGATTCAATCTTTGCAAATTGGAGGACGCAAAATGCCTTGTCTTGTTTAGAGAACGCCATTACTGCACCTGGAAAGATAACACGAAAATCATTAGTATGACCAAAAACTTGATTAAGCAAGCTTTAAAATGGCACCAGTTTCATTTTTCTACCTGGAATAGTTCATGAGATATACGCATTTGTAATGTTCCCAAGACTTTTGAAACACCCTGTATATATATATATATATATATATATATATATATATATATATATATATATATATATATATCTATATATATATCTATATATATATATATATATATATATATATATATATATATATATATATATATATTAGTACTTCATGTATCCACATAAAATATTATAAGGAGATATAATTTTTTATGTGTCAGTTTTCAGTATTTACTTCAACAGTGCTCGATAAGTAAATAAGGCTAGGTAGTAAGCTATGAAACTATAAATGTCAATCAAGCTACACAGACGCTCCCGTGTTTAGCCTGACGATTTCCCCCGGAGATGAAACACGGGAGCCTCTGTGTAGCTTGATTGCTATATATATTTTCATTACTTACTATATATATATATATATATATATATATATATATATATATATATATATATATATATATATATATATATATATAGCGTGTACAACTGAGTTTTATGTATTGGTACTAAGGAACTGAATGCAATTCGTGAAAACAACAACTGATGTCGTAAGATTGTCCATGCGTATGACAATGCTGTAGAAAAGGTTCATACACGTCCCAGAGAAACGTACAGCACTAACGCAATATATTTATGTAGTACGATAACTACTGCCCAGCTAGTGGGTTATCGCTATTCTTTCAGAGAATAGATGGTAGATATTTAACAGAGCTTTCATAGTGAAATGGGTCACTGAATTATATTAAATAATACCCAGAGTAATGTTTAAAGCTGAATATGTATATATATATATATATATATATATATATATATATATATATATATATATATATATATATATATACATATATCTATATATATATATACATATATATATACACGTATATATATACGTATATATATACATATATATGTATATATCTATACGTATACATATATATATTATACAGAGAGAGAGAGAGAGAGAGAGAGTGAGACATATTATTTATTTAAAGTATGTGTTGCATATTTCTGAGACGTACCATAGTTTCATTGACATAAATAAACATGTTACCGTTTAAAATAGCGTTAGAGCCTATTAAAATCATGAGTGACTCAGGAAATGAAACAAAATTCAGAAAAGGGGGTTCAAAGATCACCAATAAACTCGGCTGGTGAATACGCCCATTTGAAGAAAGTTTTGAGTCGATAAGGGTGGACGTTATGTCTCAATCATAACTGTGTATTATTTAGAATAATTTAATTTTCTTGATAACGAATGATGTATACTCATCTATATCTTCCTTTTAAAATATAGTTATCGCATTATTGCACTTTATTAGTATTTTCAACATATCCCGACGCACTATATATATATATAGATAGATAGATAGATATAGATATAGATATATATATGAAGAAATCCAACAAAAGATATAAGCGTCAACTTTGCTTGAACTTTGAATTCTAATAAAATTGGATTGACACCTTATTTTATTACTTCATTTTATATTATAATATATATATATATATATATATATATATATATATATATATATATATATATATATATATATATATATATATTAAAGGAAAATTAATTGTTTTTTAGAGTTTACTGCTGATTTACGACTGTTTCGATCGCTAGAATTGATACAATATTGTCCTTACACATTTTACTCAAATTTAAAAAGGAACTTAAATGCGAACTTTAACTGTATGTTCTAAGTTTTATACATATGATGTTATCATTCACTGTAATGGATGGCTCATATTACATACACTGAGGTCACAATTATTCGAACTAATATAAACCATCTACATGTGCTGTAAGTTGTTCATATTAGTAGTAGAAGCAGTTGCACCTTTCACTGACAATCGTAGCAAGTGATGATTTTCGAAATGATGTATTCCAATAGGGAAAACGGAAGTAAGATTCATGTAATAAGTTACGTCGTCTACAAAATCGGAAAACATTTTTGTAAATGATAGAGTTGAATCAGATTGAATAGAACGTATGAAATAGGTTTTAACTATGAGTCATGGAAATCAATTGCATTTGTTTTTTTTCTTTCCACAATGCACCGCAACCACGCTTCAGAAAGTAAATAAAATTGCAATTCATCTGAATCATTTGTCTGTGTTGAGTGTTACAAGTAACAGAAACAAAAGTCACTTTTCAATCAACAAGGAGCGGTCCACATTTAATCGGAGGCAAGCTTCATAAGATCTTCATCAAAACAGCGTCACTTTAACTGAACGACCAACACGACATATGCCATATGCAGCTTTGGTACCCTCAATATAATTGTTTACATTTTAATGTTCTTTTATGTCTACGAATGGTTAATTTAACGCTTAATATTTGCACTGATTGATACTATTTTACTTGTATTATTTACCTGATGGGGTTCACAATAACGAGGGTGTAAACATCCTCTATGCGTTGGTTGTGTAACCCTTAAAAGTGAGACGCCAAGTCGTTAATAATCTCCGGTATTCGCTCATTCATCACAGCAATATCCTAACACGTTCCGATGATGCCTAGTATTAAAAAGCATCAGCGATACCAATAAATGTGACATTAATCCTGAACATTAGTTATACTCCCTTTCAATTTATTATTTGCTGGTAACCGTTTGTATTGCCTTCGTTTTCTGAAAACAAAAATACGCAAAACAATAATTCAAATCTAATAAAAGTCTATAAATTTACGTTCTGCATTGTAATCTTCGCGAATTTCATGTATTAGTTTGTGGACCAATTATTTTGCTAAAATGATCAAGTCTTATATAGTTTAAACAATGTAAAACAAAAGTAAGGCGTTTTAATATTTCTATAATCTTAGCAAAATTAATAAAAACAACGCAACATAATATTAAACATTATGTATATTTATACTATTTGTCCTCGAGTGGTATTTGGCATTAACGAGAGGTGACCCGTTAGTAAAGCAATATTTAAGAAGCAACGTCGCCTCTAATCGACATGTGTGTGCCTAGTATATCTATGTATTATTTAACTTGCTACATATGGATAGATTGAGTGAGAATAAAAGTGAGTGGGATTGTGCTAACCCAGATTGATATGAGGGGAACTATTGTTGGACTTTTTACGAGTCGTACTAACACAAATCACAAATCGCACCGGTTAAATATCATATGAAATGCGCACGCACCCACACAGGTGCACCTTCGAGCATGTTGCCTACGCAACGTAAACTCCGCCACAATTTTTGTCAGTATTTCGCCTATGCCAATTCATATAAACACGCAGCTTTCCGTTTAGTCAGTAGTTGTCTTTTTTATTGTTTTAGCAGATGGATTTATCTCAGTCTTATGCAGCTGGCAGCATTCTTTTGTTTTAACAAACGAATTAATTATTTTCGCTTAATTAAACGTGCATCTTTATTTTGATGTAACCATATGGTACATTCACTGTTTTGTTTTATTTTACTTCAGTCTAAGTTCTTAGAAATTCAGGAGCCCCTTCCTGGGGCTGACACTTGACCTCTATATGAGACGCATATATATATATATATATATATATATATATATATATATATATATATATATATATATATCCGAGTGTTCAACTACAGTTCCCTCTGTCCTCTCAAACGTTGATTTAGTAAAAAAGTAAAACACATTGAGTTTCCTCTCACCAATTTACCAGTAAAAAATGTTATTGTATATATGTTTTGTGGTCTTTTAGTCTTACACGATTTCAGGACAATAATTCATCTAGTCTAGTGGAGTATCCAGTTTGATGCTGTTACTAGATGCAACATCAGTTTGAGAAGGTGTACAATTCCTCTTAGAAGCCGGTACATATCTGTACCGAGTTGATCTTATTCGGGCTTCGAATACTATGCTTTTTTAGGATTTGTTCAGGATTTACTTGTAGAGTTAAATAGCCTCGTGTTAGGTTGTTCTGACACACCATTGTACAGAGACGGAAGACACAAGAGGATGGTGTAAAGAAAGTAATTCAAACTCTTCAGTAGGTAATTCAAACTGAAGACTAATTTCGAGTACAACATTTTCAACATAAATATTTATGATACACTTTTTATGTATTTATCTGTAGAATTCAACTATGGTGGTACCCGTTATCGGCGAAAAAGCAACGTGTGGTTAATAAATTCCATAAAATGAATGATCATTAAACAATCTAAAAGGTCGATATGCCATAAAACTGTCAACCCAAATAACAACAAAATCCAGTACATGTATATTTGCTATCGCTTTTTTATATGAAACTTCATTTTTTCTTCTTTTGGGTATTCAGGGTATCTCTGTCTGAGACAGCGAAGACATATCTACGCGTGTCATGTCAAACCCTTTTTCATCCCCTTTCAATCGAGTTTGCATAGAGATGACCACTTCTGTCAACGTTCTCTCCAGTGCGTATTCAACAATTGTTGGTACACGTTTGATATGTGAGCCCTTTCAACCCGGATTGACGCACACAAACAAACAATTCCTTCGACAACAGGAGAGCGCGAAATATTATATTGCTTATTCGAAATCACCGCTGATGGAAGAAGAGAAAACCATTGATAGAGAAACACACTGGCCGAATGTTGTCATATTTCTCTCTCTTTCTATATCCTAAAAACTATCTATCTATCTAGCAACTAATCTATCTATCTATCTATCTATCTATCTATCTATCTATATATATATATATATATATATATATATATATCTACTTATCTATCTATTTATCTATCTATCTATTTATCTATCTATCTCTCACTCACCCCCTCTCTCGCTCACTCTCTCTCTCTTTCTCTCTCTCTCTCTCTCTCTCTCTATATATATATATATATATATATTTATATATGCGTATATATAGCTAGAAAAAGAGATAAGTGGAGAGAGATAGGCCGATTGTGTCATTGCATAATGATCAGTCAATAAAACTTTATTACGCTCTTCCAGCGATAAATGAGAACTCTGGTCCAATAGTCTCCTGATTCTCAGAATTAACTATATATATATATATATATATATATATATATATATATATATATATATATATATATATATTCCTTGGGTAAGCAGAAACGGCAGTTGCCGATACAGTTTAACATTGTACGGAAACCGCCCATAAAGAATAGAAACCGACTATACGCCAGGAGCAAATAGAAATGAGACATTAAAAATACTTTTAAAAATACACTTAAACCGAGAAAACACTATAAACTGTTACATAATTAATATTGTTATTTTATGCTTAAATCATCGAGATGGTTCAATGTATGTCATTTAATAAAAAAATGTTGTCATCGATAATGGCGAATCAAAGAGATAGGAATCTATGTATTCGTTCTTATTTTAGTTGGCTTGGTGAAGAAAAAAATACTTGTCTTTCAGAAAGAGTTAAGGTGCGTAGCAGAACTCTTTCCGATTTGAAGGTCTGAAAATACCAGGTAAAGTATACTATCATTATCTGTGGATCTGTATTTTCAGTAATGTTGTAAAATTGTGTCGTTTAAATAATGAGTTCGATGAATGGATTATATATACAAACTGTTCTAATTTTAAAATTCGGAATTTCGAAGATGAGGATAGATAATTTTATATTATTTGGTTATTCTGACTACTGTTCCTATGTTTGTCGTTATTCTGACAACGTGTCGAATAACCTTCGTGTCGTGTAACCACCAGGCGCGACTTTCTAAACTCTAAAGACCCGAGGCGCAACAAAGAAAAAGAAGTAGTAATCAGTTCAAAGAAAAGACTTCTAGAGGTTAGCGATCCAATCGGAAGTACGTAATATACTAAGAAGTTTATCCAGTTCTGGCTAAAGAAACGAGAGCAAGTTACTCCCGTTGATTAAAGTCAGGTCGTTTCAAAATGTCATATTGATTCTTGAGTTCGACCTAAAGATTCCCGAGTTCGACAAGACGCAGCTGAAGTAGGTCACTGGTTACATCGGCCGACAACTTGTGAGATTAAAAACAAAGATGAGAACAATATTCTGAATAATCCAAGTATAACATTTTTTTACGTGTTATTGTAGTAGAAAAGTGTAGTGAATAAAATAGTAATCTTTTTGATGTTTTTGTGAGATAAAAATAAAATTAACAAAATGACCTGAATATTTAGATACTTTTCATCGCAGAAAAGAATAGCAAGAAATATACGAAAAAAAGAATACAAATCCTTGTTCTATTGGTAAGGAAAAGGTAAACTCATGATAATAAATGTATTTAATGTGTTTTCATCTAAACGTAGCCAATTTTGTTAAAAAAATTTTTTGGCTTTTAAATGAAAATTATATTGGCGTAGTAGGATAGGTAATGCAGTTGAAAGTAAATGTTTGATTACTTTGATCTGATAGATTTTAGCACATACATTTTAATAACAAACAAAAATAAAAGGTAGAATAATGAATCAAGAAATCACTTTAAATGGAGTTAGTAATGGATGCCAACAGTTAAGCGTATTTTCACAGACTACATCACGCCATTTGCAAAAAGAAAACAAAAACATAGTTTCATCTCATCGTAATTGTTTGAGTTTATCTTATTTATGATAGATGACATTTTGTATTGCAATCGGAAATGGCCTGACTATCTCTCATATATATATATATATATATATATATATATATATATATATATATATATATGAAAGCACTGTACATATGTATGTGTTAAATTATATCTAAATGACGAACGCGATAGTAAATAGAGTAAACAAACTGATTATATTTCAGTAGATAGTTTGTAGATGTAATATAGCTTCAGTGAACATATTCTCTTGTATATTTTGAGTTTTATCTTCTATTTATGTATTTATACACACACACACAAACTATATATATATATATATATATATATTAATTTATTTATATGCTTGCAAGAGAAGGTATTGCCTATATATATATATATATATATATATATATATATATATATATATATATGTATATATATATATATAGAGAGAGAGAGATAGAGAGAAAGAGAGTGAGAGCGAGAGACGGTTCTAAAGCCTTCTGAATATGTTGAGTGTATTAGGGGTTCTACAAGAATCTTTTCAGATGTGTATAACTCGATATTTTTGTGTATATGTAATTCATAATTTCTATGAATCATGTTCTGAAGACAGGTTATTTCTTTCATGAAGTGTGTTACTGAGACTGACATAAGAAATGAACACAATATTGAATCATGTACGTGTAAATGTCCATGCTGATATAAATAGTCTCGAAACAATGGTAAAATCACTGGGTATACCGATTTTTCCTGGAATAAGCTAAAACGCTATTTATAAAAACCTATATATATATATACATATATATATATATATATATATATATATATATATATATATATATATATATATAAGGAAATATGTATTTATATACAATAGGCATTAGAATCACAGAATCGATTGCTACATGAAAAGTTCATTCAGAATGTGTGCGTTAGTGTATCCATTCACGCGTACAATCAGATAACCGGAGATAAAATGCCTAACGAACAAAAGACAGAACGCTATCAATGGAATGCACAAAAAATGAATGAAATTGTTCAGAGCTAGAAAAGAATAAATCGAATCAATAGTCGTTAAATAGCCCCGTCTTTTCTTTATCCTGCAATTGTCCAGTTTGTATTGTTATTGACACATAGTTTTTTG
>OY744518.1:41429011-41469011 GCA_963556195.1 Sepiola atlantica
GCGAAAAATCAGTCCTGTTAAACTATTGGAATGTTTGCCCTTTATATTAATGTTACTAGTTGTACTTAAACGGACTGGCCCAGGAATCTCGTTTCGTTTATCATTTTGATTATGTTGTTGTTAAATATATTTTTTGGTTTTCATATAATAAACTAAAGTGAGATATTTACTGAAACAAAACAAATAATAGGGTATATTACGGGTAGTATTTACACGTTCGGCCGTAGAGAGCTAGCTTTTAAAAACTATATCCGCAGTTTGATAAAAAAAACCTCTCTATTCATATAAAGCTAAGTAGGTGTATACGTGTATATATGTGTGTGTTCATGAGTCACTTACGAATGAATTATTGTTGTTTGGTTCGCCGAATATTACTGTAGATACGGACTTGAAGAGTAAGACATCTCTGTAAGTACTGTAATTCTTTAGATGTGTCTTTTGTAACAGCATCTGTTTTTTTTCACATATTTTCATTGTTATTGTATAATTATATGTTTTATTATCGTCTCTCACTATCTTATTAACACACTCGTTTCATTTATTGATTAATTATTATAATTATTACTTAATTTTGTTATGTATTCCTGGGAGCTTATTATCCTTATGTAGTTTACACCCCCCCCCCCACAACATATATATATATATATATATATATATATATATATAAATCAAGTAAGTTAAGATAATAAAAATTCGGTCATCATTCATATCAATTAAAACAGAACGATTATTTAGTGTACGGTCGTTTCCAAGACAATTTTGAAAACTTATTTTGCGTTATATTTTTAATAACTTTAAATAATGTCTTCATTTTACAGCATAACATACCGAACTCATTTTTATAAAACGTTCAACTTTCAGTATTAACTTAAAAAACTACATATATCCAGTAATTATTGTGAAAAATATCTCCTATTACTCCATAGATATTACTCTATCAGACAGTTCAAAGATGTTAATAGCTATAAATACATAAGCAAATACAAATTAAATGTTAAATTATTGAAAATACACAATCAAGCAGTAATGAAAATAATATAAAATAAATAAAGACAAATAATATTAACAAACAAAAAATGATTAAAAAGTAATTAATAATTATACAAAATTAAATTAAATAAAATATACTAATGAATAATACAGCAATAAGTTAATAATAAACAGAGTCGAATAAATCAGGATGAATAAAAAAATAAATACATTTTAAATACAAATCAAATTATATATATATATATATATATATATATATATATATATATATATATAGTTATAGTTTACACACAATATTTTGTTTGATAATGTGTTTGACGATGGAAACAACATGAACGTGTTTAATGACCTATGGAGACGAATTTTTCGAATTACTATGGTTTAAAAATATATAAGAAAAACAAATAACATCACAAGTTTGTATACATTTTCTTAATAAACTTAAAATATGCGTTCTAAAAACGTGCCTCCCCTTATATTGTATTCGGGTCAACCACGTATTAACATATCAGATGTTCAGATTCCCCCAAAACAAAATTTAAGACAATCAATATTTAATTGGAGGATAACATTTAAGGAAATATATGCTTAGAGTTGCAGAATAGTATCTAGAGTAATGATTTGAAAAAAAACAGGCATACAGAGTAAAAGAGTGTTCTAAACTAATGGATGCAATAAGTAATAGTACTTTTCAAGAGGTGGACAAAATAAAGGTTGTCAAAAGACCAGGTACACGAATTGTTTTATGTAATAAAAGCAAGTTGTTTTAATACTGCCCGTTGTTAGCGAAGAAAGAGTTGGTCATCAGATGGTCGAGGGGGTATCAGTAGGGGCTAGACAGTTGACATATTTAAATTGCCTTTTATGTCTGCATGCCGTGAGAAATTCGCTTTCAGAATTTATAATGTTTTTCTTTTAAGCAGCAGTGATAATCATAACAGTTTCTGAAGTAGATAGTTGGCAAAACCGTAATCATGGTGTATAGGACCTGGATTTTTTTAGAATTGATCAATGCAAGATATGAGCGTTTTTTTTGCGTTCACACTATTGATTTAATTAGTTAAGGAAGTGCCTGCAATTTAGTCGTTATTTCTTTACATATTGTAGATGTGTCTGGATATGCGTGTTTTTATAGGGAAAGCACTTGCTCATATTTAAGTATGTATTTTATCTGGAGTGGTTATTTCATTAAGTGTGTTATTTATATTAGCAGATGTGTCTGTTAACTATATCCTAAAATTACGAGAAGAAGTTCACCTTGAATTGTTTGATAGCAAAATAATATTGGGTAGAGAGGTTTAAACATGATTGTTGCTAACTAGTAAAGGATGGTGTTTGGTGTTTAGAGTATTGTGTTGGATATCGTGATGCGATGAGGGTTGAGAATATGTAGTGTTATGGGGTAAAAGAGGAATACTTGAATTGGGGTAACTTTGTCTATTAGCGTTGCAAGGGAATTGGTCTACAGTGCATGCGTATATAACGCCTGTATGTATACAACCGTCGTTTAGCGGACATTGTCTAGATTTCTAGCAGTCACAATTATTTAAAGCGGATATTGTGTGTACTTGTGACTGTGCAGATGTAATTTTCTTAGTGTTAGAAAGAATAATAGTTTTCGCTATGTTTAGCATTGTTTCATAAGTCATTTTCATAGATTATCTGGTCAGGATCGCACTATATCTATGCGGATGCTTTAAAACTTTTTCAATAATTTTAAAGAATTCTCTGGGATATTAGTTTTAACATTGCTATTGTTGGGTTGGGTATGATCAAATGTTGTTCTTTTTCCTTAGTCGTGTATGTGGTCAAGCTTTTCGGAGGTAAATCTGTTGACCATTGTTAGTAAGATATTAGAGTCTGTTTTTATAAGCGTTATTATTCTTAGAAGGTGTTGTATTCTTCAGTGTTCTATCCTTAACTGCCATGTTATGCGGAATTATGCTCAAAGTTCGGTTCCCCGAGTTATGGTGTTGGTTTTATATATAATTTTATAATTATAACGTGGATTAAGTTAGGCGTTATTGTAGATATTAGAATTCTGGTCGAAAAATAATTTTTTAACATATAGTTTAGATGTTCTGTTGGAGACTGTGGGGATTAAAGATTACATGATAGAGTTCGCGTTGTTGGACAGCTTATGCACGTTAAATAGTTTAAGGTTAGGTTTATCGTAAGAGCTGAATGATTCAGAATGCATGGTTTAACATAAAGTCAAGGAAGATACGTGTTTTCTTTACAGGTTTTAAAGTGATATATAACCCTAAATTCTACAAACATGTATGTACCCATTAATTGTACTATTTTATTGTCTATGTCTTCCTTAGAAACATAAATATGAAACATCTGTACAATACAGCCCGCAGTTGCCGAAGTTTGATCTTTGGTTCCCGTAAACAAGTATTATCAACTTATCTCTTTGTATTCTTATGGTGATTAGATTCCATCTTTTTTAAAGCCATGAGTTAAACAAATTGAAAAATTAATCTCTTTTATTTAAAACACCTGAGGGCGTAATAGATTTTGTAGTGTATTTTCTTCATTCTGATACTTTACTTGTTTATATACTTGCTCTATATCGTATATCGATCATAACTTATTTCATGATAGGTTTTAATTTAAAGGTATACATTATATCTTTATTTTCCTGTTCTTTAAACACACACACACACACACACACATATATATATATATATATATATATATATATATATATATATATATATATAGGGTGGGTGTCTATTCGATTTCGAATATGACCTTTTTTGGCGTAGCAATGTGATATTAGTGTATAGGTTCCCAGTTAGAGGCGCGGACGTGGCTCTTCAAGCCTGACAGACTTTTACACACCATACCACAAAAATGTCAAGTGTTGCTATGATATGAGGACATGCCCAAAATAAACCATTTCTTCATATTTTATTTTTAATTTAACTCCACATAAACAATATCTGGAAAGCCTATGGAGGTTCCCCAAAATAGCTTTTGATACACAACATATATCCACAATTTTACATTAGAAACTTTTTCAAACTAGATTACTTTGGTTTTTTAATGGTTTGACCTCTCAGAAATTCAACAAACTTTTCCTCGATTTACCTTATTTTGTACGTGCTTGTTCAATTTTCATGACGCTTTCAACAGTGAATATCATCCTATATTTTTAACCATTTCTTTTTGCATTGATATTTGTTATATATTTTTATTTATCTAATATCATCATATATCTTTTAAAATGTTGACTTTTGGTAAAATCTTTTACCGACTTATCTGTTAGTATTCCTCTGATGATAACATTTTATCCTCTGAAACTCCATGGCTTAAAAAAAGGAAAATAAATGTATTTTATTTAAAAGACTTTATTTCAACAAACTTGTGACGTAATAGATATTGTACGTTTACAATTTGTATTCCCATCTTTTACTCCTCTTTCTCTCTCCCTCTCACTTTCTCTCTCATATATATATATATATATATATATATATATATATATAATATATATATATATATATATATATATATATATATGTATATATATATATATGTGTGTGAGGGTGTGTGTATATATATAATTATGTGTAGTATAGATTATCGAGTCAGATATACATATAACCAGAAATATAAAAATGTAATAAGAAGACAATTGTGAAGTCGGCAAATATGATAGAAAGCTCAGTGAAACGTTTCATTATATAGATGTTATTTGTCACTAAACAATCTGTTGCCGGTTATCAGTCAAAATGAGTAGGGATTTCAAATATACCATGAAGAGGAAAATCCTTCAGTTGGACGTCAGGAAAAAATAGGGGTCATGACCAATCGATGCATCTTGTGGACATAATACTATAATTTCTGTAGTCGGAAAGGATTCTGATGAGGGTACGGCGTAGGTCATCGCTTATCGAAACGTCAAGAATGCAGCATGATTCAACACTATACGACAGAAGCACAATACAGTATCTAAATGCTATTTACTATTTATTTCTTAACATATATAAGTATGCAATAAGAGCCAATACATACAAATAAATGCAACCTATGTATACATAGCTATATACATTGCATCTATACTTATATACATATATACACGCATATTTATATATACAGAAAGAAAATTGTATATATAATCTAAATAGCATAAAAAATCTATATATGTGTGCCATATTTGTATGTATACGGCAGAATTTCATTGAGAGAGTAGTTCCCGTTACATCACCGAAGTTAAGCAACATTGAGTTTGTCATTACTAAATGGGTAGTGTTTTGAGAATAGCAGGTTTTGTATGTGCTCTCCGTTTATTTTGCATTGTTTCCAGTTTTTCTGCATTTCTGTTCCCAGCTGCAATCAAGCAGTGCCGGCTGTGCTTGGAATTGTTCAACTCTAACGTCACAATTACACGCGCACCCATCTTTACAAGGCGAAACTCATTTTCTTTCAATACTAAACGGAAGCAATGATGTATATAAACATATGGTATATATATATATATATATATATATATATATATATATATATATATATATATATAATAATGATAATAATAATAACAAACTAGCGAGACCCGTGTAAATTACACGAAATGATGTTTTTAATACTAATTATCTTGTTCCTAACCTATACATGTTTGAATAAAATATGATAAGATTTGGAATTGTATATTTTATAAAATGAACAATACATGAAACTATTTACAAAACATTTTTATATACAATATTTCTAGTGAAGGTAATATTTCGAGGACTAAACCTTACCTTGTAAATGCTTTAGATTAAATTAAATTTGGCTCCAATTCATGAATATTTATTTACTCCTCTCCAGAAGTTAGGCACAAGGCCAGTTTTATCTTACTCCCACAAGTAAGATGTGACCCAATGAGGGGTCGGGAAAGTGGTGTTTGAAAAGCCAGCGCTCGAGAAGGTGAGCACTCTGGCCATTAAAAATTGCCTGGGCAGGCCCGTTGGCATGCCCCGGTAGGGGCGCCCCAGGAAGCAAGCAATAAACTTACTCCTCCTCAAAGAGGGGAGGCGAAGCCTGGGAGGGTGGACCTCCTAGAACTGCACAGGACCGGCAAAAGATTCGGAAGTTCGTTGCTTCTGATGTAAGCATGGCACACAAAATCACACACGCTATTGTATTAATATGTGTCTTCCCTGTCGTCCCCTACCTACCTCTCTTCCCCTTCCCCTTCCCCTCGAAATGTAGAAAAAAATCTTAGAGGTTGGTTTGGATCGAACTATAAACCAGTTGGGCCGAAGTAAAAAAATACTACGTCGCTAACCGTTGCGCCAAAGGGAAATACTTAGGCGAATTAAATGTTTTTTCAAAATCTAGGTGCAGCACGCATGCGCAGAGCTTTTGCCGGAAGCGTGACACACGAACACACATGCTATCGTATTTATATATAGATATTTGTTTTGTTTATTATCTATGTACGTATACATTTCGTCCTTAATAATCGGGACTCATCAGCATAGAGAGATGACAATTCACTACCGGTCATGCGATTCCAAACCCCGGATTCCGATTATTGTGCAACCCAAATCCCGACGCCCTGAACCACTCGGCCAGTTGAACAGCGAATAAACAGTGATAAGGTTAACACTTTAGCAGGCGGCTTGAAGTCATGAGAGCGTTCTACTTAATGAAAGGAACGATACACATATAGCTAACGACGTCATGCCGTGTTAATACTACACTTACACTGCTCTTCAGACGGATTTTCTAGGAGCTACAAATAATAAATATTTGTTTTGTTTATTATCTATGTACGTATACGTTTCGCCCTTGATAATCGGGACTCATCAGCATAGAGAGATGACTGTTCACTTCCGGTCATGCGATTCGAAACCCCGGATCCCGAGTATTTTGCAACTCAAATCCCGACGCCCTGAACCACTCGACCAGTTAAACGGCAAATAAACAGTGATACTTTTACCACTTCATCAGGCGGCTTGACGTGATAAGAGCGTTCTACTTCATGAAAGGAACGATGCACATATAGCTAGCGACGTCATGCTGTGTTAATACTACACGTACAGTGCTCTTCTAGACGGGGTTTCTAGGAGCTACACATAATAAATATTTGCTTTGTTTATTATCTATGTACGTATAAGTGTCGGTTTGTTATATGGCATTTCCTAAAATTGCTACGTGTCACATTGGATACAACTAAAAAATGATATCATATCAAATACGAACTTTCTTGTCATGATTTATACAAAAGCAAACACCATTTTCTCGCACGTAGATTGTGTATGACGTATCTAATAGAGATGTATTGTTTTGTTTTAGACATTGAATTACTAAAGTACACATATTTTGTTGATGGTTTCATTCGTATAATCTTCGTCATATTGACAATATAGTTTTTTCATTAATTATACAATGTAATTACGACAAATTCATACAGAGCTTTCTAATTATTTCTATGTATGTTCATAATTTTGTTATTTATTTTTTGTTTACCACTCAGACTTAAGATTTCTGTAAGAATACAACAAAAATGTATGTTATTTCTAAGTTACTACAACGTAACAAAATAACTTTTAAGGGCATCCTCCTGCGTTTCAGAGGAAAGCGGGTTTCTTGTTTGTTGTATGTGGTGTTCATATCCATTAGCGGGAACCAACATGGCTTAACATTAAATGATTATTGAAGGTTCTTTCACACTGGCGGCGCGCAAACATTTCCCCATTTTGTTTTGTCTTTTTGTATTGTTACACGGACTCGAGGTTAGTTTTAGTGTGTAACCACACATATCGCTTTTTCATTTATAAGTCCTCACATGTGTTAAGTGGACAAGAGGCTATCTTACGCGGTATTACTACGCTCCTTTTGAAAAGCATATATGTATTGATTGGCTTATAGTGCACGTTTATTTATGCGCAAGGGTATACGGAAACGACCAGAATATGTTGGAACCTTATTGACTTTTAAAGGTCTTTCAGATATGAATTGATGTTTGACCTTTCTCTATGTCAGTTTTAAGTACACTGTTTCCGTATTTGTTCGTCCTTCTTGCCAGACTTAGGATCTAATATAGTGTTGATTAAAGGTAGAATATAATTATTTAGGTTTATTCATATCAAATACTGCCTTGCTTCTAGCATGTATAGACACAATTACTTACCCTCTACCCGCAAAAAAAATCGCCTGTCCGTAATTACGTTATTGCAAGAATGCTCTTTCGTACTTAAACCTTCTCTCGAGCCTTTGCCGTTAATAGTTGGACTTTGCGACTCTTGTATAGGGTGAGACCAAGGTCATCGTTCAGCTATTTCTTGAACGCCGACCCCTGTCGCTGTCACCAAAGTCTATGTTGGATTGTTTTGATCTTGTCGAACCTCGACGAATTCCGTTGGGCGGAAAAAAGTAATGTATGCTCCTCCGTGATAGCCACTGTTTCAAGATCTGCTTCGCAATTACCCTGGCTCACATTTCATGGAATTCAATGTATTCACGGAACACTCATCTGAATCTTGGATTTACGAATGTTTTGATCAAGCGTGAGTCATCATTAACTCTTTACAAATATAGTTGTGATTTTTCCTCGTCTCAAACGACTTTAACATATAAGAATTGCACTGTACTGCTATCTCTTAAAATGATTATGAAATCGCAAATATAGCGACAAAATATAATCGTTCAATCGTCATCTGTTGACTCTCTCTTTCTTTCTCTGACAATTGTTTCAAGCCTTATTGTTTGTTTGTTTTTTCTCATCTAACAGCACCACCCTCCCCATTATACATTGTGTCGATCATATTTGAATAAATTATTTTCTTAAACTCCAATCATTTAATGTATTTAGACATGCATCAGTTTTTGTGTTTAGTATACCTGAATTATAAATGAATAAATGCGAACGTTTATTTTCATTGACACCGACTATATGTGTATGAAAATGTTTAGCTTATTTAATTCAATTTTATATTTAAGTATTTTCAAACACATTATATACCAAAAGAACACTGCCAAAGCAATTATCTGATTGGCCCATTTAGATAATACTTTTTAAAACACTTTCTAATAAATTTATATTCTGTACAATGTATTTCTATTTTTGTACTCCAATCTCCTCATATATATATATGTATATATATATATATATATGTATATATATATATATATATATGTATATATATATATATATATATATATATATATATATATATATATGTATATATATATATATATATATATATATGTATATATATATATATATATATATATATATATATATATGTAATACTTTTCTGCATATTAATATAAATAGTATTAGTAGGAGTTGTGTTAATTACATCAGTTTAATGGCAAACGTGTTATATTTAAACAGCTTATTTTGAAATTCGAATGTTACCTTCCGGTTGTTGTTGTAGTAGTTCTAAACTTCGACAACGACAACGACAACGACGACGATGATGATGATGATGATGATGATGATGATGATGATGATGATGATGATGATGATGATGATGATAACTAACGCCTATCCTCTCAACTTTTTAGATTACAAAAAAATACCTATACACTAAGGAGCATTCATCAATAGTGGTTATACTTAGAAATTTAAAAAATACCGAGAGTATGAAGAAAAATAAACCCCATAAAAGGAATCGCAAAATTATCTGTTTTAAGTTACCATTTGGTCAAATATCGAGTATATATATATATATATATATATATATATATATATATATATATATATATATATGTATATATATGTATACATATATATGTATATATATGTATATATATATGTATATATATATGTATATGTATATATATATATATATAAATATATATATATATATATATAAATATATATATATATATATATATATATATATATATATATATATATATATATATACAAAAAGAGAAGAGGTACAAAAAAGAAAGAGAAACAGACAGACAGGCATGCAGAGAATTACACTAACACGATATTTTACATGGAGTTTCTTCCAACATTCCAAAAAAATGAAAAAATAACTCGTCGTTTTTAAAAGATATCTTAATAGAGTCGTCTGTACAAGCAAACAGTTAGGGTTATTCCCTATTGAGAGTAATTGTGTGAGGGCTTAAACATCGACACCCACACAAACACACACACACATATATATATACATATATATATATACATATATATATATATATATATATATATATATATATATATATATCACGTTCTTCGAAAATATTAACAGATTTAAGACATAAGCATTTTTCATTGATCCTATGCGAGAGCTATTTATCGAATTTTTCATCACACAAAGTTGATTCATTCAAATGACCGAACAACTTTCAAATAACGAGATCTAATACTTTTAGACATGTTCTTGATACTTTGACATCGGTGATGTCTAACAATTTCAAACTTCATTGTTAAAACTGAATAACAGGGCATCATTAAGGCCTTCCTATTCGTCTGCTTATTTGACAACCGTTTTCTCCATGCCTTGTATATATTTGTAGCTATTTGGAAAAAAGTAATCACATGTCTTGTTAGTCCTATTATTATAAATTGTTTTGTATATTTATTTTTTAACTATTTTTTTAATTCATCGCTTTAAGGATATTTTGCACCGGCATTTACACTATTACTACACCTTGAAGTTAAAGTTGGACATCCCATCGGTGAGGCTTGCTGATATAAATGTTTGTTTCGTTTGATATTAGAAAAAACAAATGAATTGGATTAGTCAATACGATAGTTGTACACGTTTCCGGAAATTGCCAGTTTCATGAACATATAAAAGAAGAACGAATAAACACAACAGAATGTAAATAAAAAGTTCGTGTATCAAAAGTACACATTGCGTGAATTATGATATTGTATTTTTTTTTTGAAATTCACATGTTAAAAGTAAGCGTTTGCATATTTTCGTTTACATAATAAAGATAAAATAAAATTAAAATAATACTTAAGAAATTAACAAAATCAAGAATAACAACAAACACACTAGTTTGTATTATTTAGATTATTAGAAGTACTGTTCTGATCTATCATACAATTCTAACAACATTTCGACTGATGTATCATCTGATCATCTCCATGTGCGTCTGTTCGAACTTGGGAATCTGTACGTAATTTCTAGCGAAATCCTTTATTTAATCCTAGGGAGTACACTGCTTTTGTTCCGTCAGCCAGTAGTTTAGTTTTCTTAAATGATGATTCATCCTATTTTTTGTACTAAAAACAGAACATACAATTTTCAGAATACTGTCACTAAATATTAGTAAAGACTTCATCCGTCATAAAGATTTCCGAGTTTGATAAGAGAAACCGGAAGAAGGTCGGAGGGCACATCGACCAAAGGCTTGTAGGGAAAAAAACCAAATATGTAAAAAGTAGTCAAACATTACTAATTATCGATCTTTATCTAAATCAATCTAAAACCATACTGTTATTAGAAATAATAGTTCATTAAATAGAGTTTCTATGAATATTGATTTATATATATGTACACCCATGTAAAATTATAGTGTATTAATTACAAGTGGTGTTAATTGTTTGTATTAATTGGATATTCTGCCTACGTCTCATCTAATGTACCCCTCTACATAGCTCAAAATGTTACGAATATAAAAACCTAGATAAGAATAATAGTACGAATGATACTAATAATGTATATTTAAATAAGAAACAATATTGAAAAACCTTTTAGTATTTATCCTTTCGAAAATAGTAATGATGGACAATAATGACTAATTAAAAGTTGTTTACACTACGACTTAAGCGATATGATGGATACAGTGTGTGTATTAATTGCTGTAACCATTAACATGATAGGTAATCCAGAAATAATTATTATATTCATATATATATATATATATGTGTAAAGGAGTAAGGCTACCAACATTTGTAGAATGTTTTTTTCAACATTTATTTAATATTTTGTTGTTTTTTTCAACATTTATTTATTATTTTGTTGTTTTACCATTTTATGATTTTATATATAACGCGTTTCAAGCGGTGGCCCGCTTTCATCAGATATGAAAATCCATTTGAAGAAATGTCTTTCGATTCGAGCAAATATATCTATATATATATATATATATATATATATATATATATATATATATGTGTATATATATGTATATATATATATGTATACGTATATATAAATATGTATATATATATATATAAATATATATATATATATATATATATATAAATATATGTATATATATATATAAATATATATATATAAGCCGGTTGAAATTCCTTGTATTCCTATCCAGTGGGTGTTTACCTTGTCTGGGTTATATATATATATATATATATATATATATATATATATATATATAATTATCAGAATTATTAAAAGGAAAAAAACTATACACACATTAAGGTTGTATACATTATGAGTTATTTCGATCCTTTAATTAGGTCTCCTCAGACGTATAAACAACCACGTCAAAAAAACAAATATATATATATATATATATATATATATATATATATATATATATATATATATATATATACGTAATGGTCTTAAAAGTACAGCCCTGTTTGAAATTGAAAAGTGCGTTGTCATAGCAAGTTCCCCTCGAGCGTTTAACGATGTAGACAGAAATAATACTTAACTCGCCCCTCGGATAAGTATGTCTTAATTTTAATTACTGTCTGTGCCGATTACCTTCTGGCCGCGTGGTACTAAGCGTGTGTCTCGTCGTTGTACCCTGAATCTACGAACTGCGTTAGAGCCAATGCGACCGCCAGCAACCGCCACTCCTACATGATGAGGGTAAAGACGTCGTCTTTAGGTGAAAAAGACTTTATTATTTAAAAACATATTTATAGCTAAACGCCATTTTAAAGATGGAATAGTCCCTGTTTGAAATTGAAAAAGTTCCTTAAATATAAGCTCTATCCAAGTAAGTGAGCGTTATATAGTCATCCACGTACATATGTGTTTCGCTGTATTACAGCTCTTCAGTGAGGCTAGACCTCAAGCCGGGATTTAAACTCAACCGTGGAGCTGACAGTCGGTGGCTTTACCCCTGCGCTATTATACGACGCTGACTGAATATAAGCGATGTGTCAATGTAAACATTGTCAAGTGCCGGTAGCTCGAATTAGTTTTACCTATTTAGCTATGCCTTTAATCTAATAGCAGTTGGTGATATCCTTACAAATAAGCTCTACCGAAGAAAGAGAGCTTTATATAGTCATCCATATATATATATATATATATATATATATATATATATATATATATATATATATATATATATATGTATATATATATATATATATATATATATATATAGAGAGAGAGAGAGAGAGAGAGAGAGAGAGAAGGAAGCGGGAGAGAGAAAGAGAGGGATGGAGAGAAGGAGGGAGTGATAGAGAGAGTGTGTGGGGGGGTATTGTGTGTATTGTGTGAGGGATGCGTGTGTGTGCAAAAGAACGCAATAACGATCGGCCATAATGTTGTTAGAATTAAAAATCCAAAGGACAACATATTCACAAGCAATGCGTTGTAAGGGCATTTTCTAAACTGTAAAGGTCATCCCGTTTCAATAAAACCATGGTAAATATCTGGACTATGTAATGTATTGTTTTGAAAGAAATAATTATATATATAAATATATATATATATATATATATATATATATATATATTTAATTCCCGAAACAGTATTTTATGGTAAACAACTGATGATCCCTTAAATACTGTTAAGACTAGTGTAAATTCTTGGAAGATAACAAATAGAGTAACTACAAAAAATAAATTGACATACATGAGTGAGGTTGTACTGAACGACTTGGGACTAAAATGATTTTTTTGTTTTTTTGTTTGTTTTGTTTATATATATATATATATATATATATATATATATATATATATATATATATATATATATATATATAGTGTGTGGGTATGCTAGATATCGAATTAGCAATAAAGATCGGCTATAATGTTGATATCTTAACCTCTCAAGTAAAGAATAGACACAAGCATCTTATGTAGGAAATACATCTGTTAAAAAAATGACATACAAAAACTAAAGAAAATGTTAAATGTCAAAATAACATCTACTCTCTAGAATTCTAAATATGTCTGCGTTCAAAAACGTTAAAAAAATATAGTGAACTCGTACAAAGTATCTCATGATATTCTTTCGGGTATAAAACCTGAAAGCCTTTTATAACTCTTTGTCAAAAGTTAAATATCGAGCCAAGGAGGCATCCTGACTTCTACGAAAATAATATACATTTCTTTTTTAATTCATGAATATTTGTAAAGAGTGGAAGTAAATATAATTTAATTCAGTCCGAGATTCGCACGATTTCGTTTTCTGTATGCGATTCTCGTTCTAATTTAGTCATTTGTAACAATGAGGGTAGATGTAATTTTATGGAATTTATACCCGAAAGGCCCGCGTCGATAGAGGGGAATGTGTTCTGTTTGTACCGAATCAACTCAACGAATAAATACAGGTAGTAGCTTACTTTTGTTGATATGAGAAAAGTAAACGGCTATATTAGTACCAGTTGTTAATATAGCTATTTACATCCTTATACGAACAAAAGTAGGATGATGTCTATGTACCTAACTCAGATATATATATATATATATATATATATATATATATATATATATATATATATATATATATATATATATATATATATATATATATAAATATACATGAAAGAAGATAGATACATATGTACGAATTGACAAATCTATTTCAACTTCGATTGTTCAATGCCAGATGTAATCGGTAAAAACATGTGTATTTTTCTTTCCCTAAGCCACAACATTTCAAAGAGTAATATCTTATCATTAGACGAATTACATAGACAGATAAGTTGGCAGTGGAAAAGCCAAAATTCAAAATTTTTTAAAATATAAAATAATGGAGAGTAAAACTGTGCGTGTAAAAATATGGTGTCTGTCCAGTTGGTGAACGGAGATTTAAAGATGAAAAAAAGGTTGACAATGTTCAAAAATATTTTATTTTAAATATATATTTATATATACGTTATATATATATATATATATATATATATATATATATATATAAATATATATAAATATATAAATTAATATATATATATATATATATATATATATATATATATATATATATAAATATATATATACATATCATTTACTTGAAAATTATATGTTTCATATTTCAGATACGTACCACGGTTTCATCCGCATGGGCTGACTTTTTACATTTAAAAAAATATACATATTGTTGAATCGTGAGCGTACTGAAAGAGGAAACCCCACGATGAAATCGCGGTACGTTTCTTAAATATGTAACATATAGTTTTTTAATAAAGTATATTCAACACATGAATTATTAATACATATTATTTTTATTTAAACATCACCAACCTGGGTATTATTACTACTTAAATACTTATCATGAATAGCCAACACAAATATTTGTCAAGTGATTTCAAGCTTTCTAAAATTGAACTTCACGAATCAGTCGTTTTGAATTGTTTCATTTCCAACATAATTTTTTTGATAGAGGATTTATTATTTGTATTATTTTGGCTAATGTTCTTAATTAGGGTGTTATTCTAACAGCGTTAGTTCCGAGGTAATCTCCAATCTTCTTAGGATGCGTCTCGTTGAACTCGGAAATATGTGTCTTGAACTCAGGAATCTGTCCGGAATTTTGAACGGAACCCTGTTTTTTAATTAATGGGGTATGCGTTCTCTCTCTGTCTACAACATGACTTTGTAGACGTATTTAGTAATTCGTAATTACATTCTAATTATCGTTTGTCATAAAGATTGAACCTCACCTACCCTTTGTCACTTAGTACTGATTATTACTTAGAATTGTATTCTTTTGTTTCCCGGACCTGAAATATCGTACAGGTTTTCGAGTACGACAGGCAGATTCTTGAGTTCAACGAGACGTACCGGAAGTAGTTGGAAGTTACATCGTCAGAAACGTTTGTAACATAACACCGAAAGTCAGAACAGTAGTCCGAATCCGAATACTCAAAATCATATGAATATTTTCTTAGTTTTATTTCCTGGCATTAGAAATTACATGTATAAACTTTTCTGAGAGATTTTTGGTGAGTTGTAGGGTTTGAAATAATATCGGATGATCGGTCTATGCTGGAAATGTACACAGGTTTCGCATACAATTATTACTGTTTCATAATGGTTTTAGTAGGGTCTATTTTTTTTTATAAATAATCTAAAAAAAAAAGTACTAATTACACCATGGATAGTAAAGTTTCAGGTACTGCTATTTTGGTTTAGAATTGAGTCAGGAAGAAAAGCATCTAAGTCATATCAGATGGAGAGATTACATTTCCTAAAAGTGATAAGTCCATTTTTGCCAGATGTTCTGCAGTCATGTTTCCTATTTGTCTATAGCATATTTTGACCATTCTATCTTGGAGCAAGAGGGTCCGTTAAAAGAGTAATGAGTTAAAGACATACATTACAGAATATATCGTGATCATTTTTCTATGTGTCCGCGGTGTTTCTATGGCGGAATCGATCGCGTACGCTAATAGAAAAAAATAACGTGGAAACAACATTTATCTTATGCAGTCAATTTTAACACGCTATTGAAAGTATCAAACATATAATGTATATATATATATATATATATGTATATATATATATATATATATATATATATATATATATATATATATATAAAGTGGTGTACTAAAAGCGAACTTTTAGGAAAAGTGAAACCTATTGTGAAGAGTATATAGCTCAATATCCAGGATAGAGCAGGTAGAATGAAGAAGAATGGAAAGGAATTAGAGAAGCAAAAGTCAAATCATAATTCAATTCAATTGCTGAGAGCAAGGTATATTCCGCCTTTTTTGCGGAATATACCTTGCTCTGAGCAATTGAATTGAATTATGATTTGACTTTTGATTCTCTAATTCCTTTCCATTCTTCTTCATTATATATATATATATATATATATATATATATATATATATATATATGTGTGTATGTGTATACATGTGTGTTTATATATATATATATATATATTTATATATATATATATATATATATATATATATATATATACAGGGTGGGCCAAAATAAGGGTCCTATCTTTAAATTTGAATAACTTGAATTTGAATAACTTCCACAAAATAAAAGTTAAACTCACCAAACTTTATGTGTGTGTAGACTGACCCTTCCGAGATTTTTTGAAATAAACAAAACAAATTTTAGCCGAAAAACACTTCTTAAAACTTACAAAAACTAAAGTATTGTTTTTTACACTGTTTTGAGTTTTTTAAGCAAAAATAATGTTTTCTAAATGAGGGTACGTTCCTTAGGGCTAATACGGCTCATGCCTGCTTCGGAAGGGGTCCTTTACTTATTCTAAAAGAAAAAAAAATCAATAAATAAAAAGTTATGAATTTTTAAAAATAGGACCCTTATTTTTTCCCACCCTGTATATATATATATATATATATATATATATATATATATATATATATATATACTCTCACTAATAACCTCAGAAAAATGAATATACAAAACTAAACTAAATATATGATTAAAAGATGAAGACGAATTGCAACATCATACTAAAAAAAGAACATCTGATAGAAAAAAATAGAAAACGGAATGAATAAAAGAATTGAAACGACATACATTTATATTAAGGATTAATATCACGTTTTTCTCGGTCAATTTAAAACACATTTTTCGGTTTATTAGGTTCAGAGTATCAGTGAAGACTCTTTTTTAATTGCTTTATACATAGAATATAAGATAAATGCATAACACTGTAATGATTATATATTTGTAATAGATCAGCCACATAAATACTTTTGAGCAATCAAGTGTCCTGTATATTTATAGATAAGTGTGTTATAGAATGTATTGAATCGACAACACATAATTGAATTAATGACATGACAACATTTTTTTATTCTATAATAAGGTTCTCATTATGCAGTCTCTCATGAGATTCTTTATAACTTTTTAAAATGGTCCATTTTATATTTGGTTTACATTTCATACGTCAATAGTCTATCGAAATGTTACAGATGCGAGTTCAAAAATATGTTAATGTGCTCAGAAACATACAACCCAAAACTACGTAAAAAAAGAGCTGATACAAGAAATGGTTTTTATATTGCGGGCTGAACTTTCTATAACATTTTCTTAAAATGATTGAAATATAAATAATATGAAAATAAAAGAATAAATAAATATAACTATAATGGAGTGCTCGTTTGTCTATCTGTTTCTCTTTCTGAAGCCAAAACTATATCATTAGTTTTGATCGCTCTCTTGTTGTATCTACTTATCAGCTCCTATATACGCATTCCCAATTTTTTTTATCAAACATCACCCGTCTTTAAAACTTACATAATTAATTTGTTTTAAAGCTTCTAATGAAGTAATATTCTCAAATATCCACAAATCATATTTACTTATCAGCTGTTTTATATACAAATTTCAAATTTCTCCTAGCAGTACGCGTATTTCAAATCTACATAATAAATTTGTTTTAAAGCTTCTAATAAATCAATATTTGCAAATATACACACATAGTAGATTTTGCAAGATGTTCAGATGTATTTAAAATATTTCCTCGATAATAATCTTAATAAAAAAATATGAATATAATGAATTATAGACATTGTTTTTTTATCCATATAATTAAGTTATGTAATTAAATTAGATTGTAATGGAATATGATGGCACAGTCGGCGTCCATTCACACATTTGGTTAACCGCCATCTGATTATCCGAACGCACAGAATGTTATATTTCCAGAAAGAGAGAGATAGAGAGATAGAGAGAGAGAGAGAGAGAGCGAAAGAGGGAGAGAGAGAAAAAAAGAGAAAAAGAGAGAGAACAATTAAATAAAACAACTAGAAAACATATGCGACCGGAAGGAACATATATTTGCTAATATAAATGCAAATATAATTATGAATTGCGAATGTGACAACTGTTAAATCACAATAAAGAAACACCTGTAATTGTGTGCATCAGGGTTACCTCTGTTATAATGAATATTGATGACCAGCAGCATGAGCAGTATATTATTGTTATAATGTTAAGATTGTTCGATCTAATAACCTAAAAACACAAAAAAAGTGTCGTTGTGTTTTAGAACGATGTTCCTGAATTTACATGGCTTAAAACGAATATTCGGCATGATTGTTTATTTGTTTTTATTTAGATTATTCTAAGTGATATGCCCATCTTGATGCTTATATCCACAACGTTCCGGCTGGTGTAACTGCTAAATATTTTCAGGTGCATCTTTACTAGCTTTGGAACCTTCAGGTCGAATTTCGGAATGTTTATGTTGGACTGAAAAGGTTGCGCGTAAGTTTAAACTGAGCCATTTATTTGGATCAGGATGGTAGATTGTTCTAATCCAGTCAACCAGGAAAGACTGATAAGCTGTTATTTTAGCTATCATTTCTTTCACTAACAGTTGAATCATCACTTTAACGAATATTTTCAAGTAGAACCGACTGTTAAAGTTAGGTATTAGTCTATCGAATAGTGATCTAAAATTAAGGCGAACATATAGTCAGATGGTGAGATTCATGAATTGTTCTCACGCTTGGAATCATCTGATACACTATGATATTATTGTAACAATTCATCTTCAGTTTTACCGCCTGCTGATTTTCTTCAGGTTTACTGAAACGTATACACGAGGCGCTCCTGTTGATCATCAGATATTGGGTGGAATAGAGCTGTTGTCACCAAACCTATAGAGACTTATTTTAAGATTTCCTGCAAAAAGTTTATAAGGCTAATGCAAGTAAGCTACAAACATTTGAAGAATAACGATATAAATAACATTCATTACTTCTGCATAATACATGTGTAGCCCTCAGCATACTCTGTCCGTTTTCGACTAGGCATTATCTGAAACTGGGGTTTTCTAATACAATTGCACAGTATCTATAAATGTTAACACGATATTATATATTTTATCCATAACAAGCAAATAAATATAACCCCTGATAGGTATTGACTCCTTGTTATTCATACGTGTATTGTATGAAAATGATTCAATTATTATTTGTTCAGTGATGCCGGTATTATACCTTGCACTGGGAATAATGAAATAACAACAGAAAATGCAACAAGTTTTCGTGATTTATCTTTTGATGTTGCCAGCATAACGAAATGGTTGAAAATATAGGAAAACACATCATAACAGACGTTAAT
Organism: Sepiola atlantica; assembly: GCA_963556195.1. NCBI lineage: Eukaryota > Metazoa > Mollusca > Cephalopoda > Sepiida > Sepiolidae > Sepiola > Sepiola atlantica. The sequence goes on from OY744518.1 coordinate 41,449,188, forward strand.
ATAATCTTCTATGTCGTATTCAAGCATCAATTTGTCATGATAGTTGTTACATTTAAGGTATACATTATATCTTTATTTGCCTTTATATATATATATATATATATATATATATATATATATAGAGAGAGAGAGAGAGAGAGAGAGATGACAACATAAGCTGAAGAGAGCCGGATGCCATAGTCCTTCTGTGTTTGAAACCGTCGGTACGAATGTTGTACTAATTTGTCTGTAACAAAATAAATAAATATCTATATATATATATATATATATATATATATATATGTGTGTGTGTGTGGGGGGTGGAAAATGAAAAAAATACTTATGTATTCATCAACGTTTCGTGTATATATATATATATATATATATATATATATATATATATGATAAGGAGAGGTAGTTTGCTTGAAGCATTGTGTGTAATAAGTATATAGAGGAGTATTAGAAGGCTATCCCAATGCAAGGAATGGAAATATGTCGCCGTTGAAAAGTAAGACACAAACAAGTGATTTTATTCATATACTTTTTCAAAAACTTTTTATTAATATTTTTTCCTATATAGTAAATCTTACTTGATTAGGCAAGACTTCAGCACTGATGTTATCTGTGTGACCGTGTTCCATAATATATTTCGAGGGAGACCTCTTTGTCAAATGGTAGGTGTTTCAAATTTCAAAAAACGTATGGGTGGCAATATTGCTTGTAACGCATGTAAAATATTCAGCAAAAAAAATAAATAAATTAAAAAAGAAAAATCAGTTATAGTTTTAGTTTTATTACATTTGCTGCGGGTATTAATATTTACTGCGTGATAAGCAATATTGCCAACCATACGTTTTTTGAGATTTGAAACACCTACAACTTGACAAAGAGGTCTTCCTCGAAATATATTATGGAACACGGTCTCTCTCTCTCTCTCTCTATCTCTCTCTCTCTCTCTCTCTCTCTCTCTCTCTATATATATATATATATATATATATATATATATATATATATATATATATATATATATATATATATATATATGGGGGTGCGTGTATGTGCGTGCGCGGGTGTGTGTGTATGGGTATGTGTGTGTGTGCAAGATCTGTACTTCACTGAGACAGGGAGAAATACAGACGTATAAACACATTCGACACACTTAACAACCATTCATAGGCGACAAGAGAAAAGTCCATACAATTTATACTAAACAGAAAGAGATAGAAAGAGTTGAAAGAAACGATATATTGAACACCGAGTATTAAATTAAAAGGGAAAGATGATGTATGCATATGGTTCTGCTTGTCTGCGAGATTATTTGATGGCATGAGTAATCGTGCACTGGAGATGTGTATGATGTTAATTCTCTGTTGATATGGCCAATCTGGAAAATGACACCTCAGCAGAAGTTTTACTCGGAGATGAAAGAAATAAAATTTAAAAAAACGAACTGTTTTAGGACGTCCCTGAACGAGATTGAAATAAAAAATAAATGTTAAGAGGGTTTAAATAGAATAAATAAAGTAAATAAGAGAAAAAATATCCATGAAGATTATGTATTAGACGGAAGAGTAGAAAGATTAATACGAAGAAACGGGTGAACTAGACTTTCGCGGTCAATGAAAAAGAGGATAAAGAAGATGGTAGTAAATGAGTGAAAGAAAGATAGAATTAAAGTAAAAGAAAGAAACAATGTTGAACAGTACGAAAGGGGATATATATATATATATATATATATATATATATATAATATATATACATACGTAATATATATGTATATAGTATATATATATATATATGTATATAGTATATATATATGTATATATATAATATATACATACATATAATATATATATATATACATATATATATATATATATAGAGAGAGAGAGATACATATATATATATATTTATATATATATATATATATATATATATAGTGTATTTCTATGTAATTATTTTTTATAGGTGAGTACAGCGTTCGTTGTTATTTAGCTAACTGTTGTTGTTATTGGCTCACCTTCCTAAGTGATTAAGATGCAGAAACTCTAATATTAGTCGCCTTCAACTTATAGGACGTATTTTTCCCGTTAATATATATATATATATATTTATTTGTTTTATACGTACATAGAAGTAATCCATAGACACGTGTTTCTGGCTCACAGCTGTCATAAGCATGGCTAACTTACACATAGATCGAAACTTTCGATGTTGATGTCTACAGCCCAGCGTTCTACCACTGGTCCAAGACGCTCTGTGTAGAAATATGTACGATCTTTAGACAATCGAAATAAAAGTAAGCTAAATAACAACGAACGCTGATATCACCTATAAAAATAATTACATAGAAATACATTAAATATCCATTCGCCTAATGGTTTAGGGCGTAGGATCGTGATTCTGTCGTGAATCAACGCACTGCCTTCGAACCTGTCTGAAAGTTTGAAAGCGGCACTTCCTTCACTGACGAGGATGTAAGTCTGAAACAACGTTGTCTCTAGGTAAATCCACTTTAATATATATGAAGTTAATCCAACAAAATATATAAGAGACAGCTAATATCTTTTAATTATTGAAACATCCGAGTAAAGACTGAAGCTCAATATACTGCATAGAGCATTAATAGCATAATATGGAATGAAATAATAAAATAAAGTGCGTATCAAATTTTATTAGAATTCAAAATTCAGGCAAGTATCTCAACGTCCTTATGAGTTTTCAAAGATAATTCTTCTCCTCAGCAGATGTCTAAATATGCGCGATGAGGTTTTTAAGGGATGGGTACATCGTAAACAAGCACTCCTTATTAATTGGATGGATCTAGTGACTTAAGCCTACCCAGAGCCACCCTTATATAAATTTTCAGACACTTATATACTGCAACTGCAGACTTCTCTTCTACGAACCTGATCACAGTTCATTTTTCTCTTTTCCAATGTTTCCCTTTTCTCCTTCGGGTCATTTCTACCATGCCCTTTCTCACCACCATCTATAAACGTTTTAATTTTGTGATTTTTAATTTTTTATTTTTTATTATATTTTTTATTTTATTTTTCTCATTTTCCTGATTTTGGTATATTTAGAAATTTAGAAATTTTTAGAAATGTGTGTATTTTAAAAATGTTGATATTTTTGAATTTTAAAATCTTGAATTATTGAGTTTGCAAATTTAAATTTAAATGTATATTTAAATTCATTATCTTTTTATTTTAAAGTATATAATATTTTTTCTTAATTTTTATTTTCCCTCTAATTAAGTTTTATATTTTTTAATTAAAAATAATATAACATTTTTTTAATTAAAAATAATATAATATTTTATTTTAAATGAAATTTTAAAAATATTGGGAGCTTTTAACTTTTGAATTTTTTGAAGGTTTAGGGATTTTAAATTACTTTTTTTAATTTTTAATTCTTTGGATTTCTTGAATTTCATATATGTGTAATTTTTTTTAATATTTTAAAAAAATTTTTAATTAAAATTTTTTTTTTTTTAATTTTTATAATTTTTATAGTTTAAATTTTTTAAAGTTTTAATTTTTAAATTTTTATATTTTAATTTTTTAATTTTCATAATTTTTATAATTTTTATAAAATATATATATATAGATAGCCTTATTTAGTTTTTATACTCGGTTTATTGCACCCGCACTTGTGTCGAATACACGTACGTATACAAATACGCATGCGCGCGTGCATGTATATATATATATATATATATATATATATATATATATATATATATATATATATATATATATATATATATATATATATATATATATATATATATGTATATATATATATATATATATATACATATATATATATATATATATATATATATATATATATATATATATATATATATATATATATATATATATATAAAACATCGTATACGTATGTGTGTATATATACAATATTCGGCATATGCATGCGGGTATGAGCTGGACATGGTAATATAATATAATATAATATAATAGATTACGTGATTACCTTTTTTTATTTAATTTCTTTATTTATTTATTAATTGGAACCATCGTAGAAATTTATATATACACATATATATATATATATATATATATATATATATATATATATATATATATATATATATATATATATATATATATATATATACAGGGTGGGCAAAAATAAGGGTCCTATTTTTAAAAATTCATAACTTTTTTATTTATTGATTCTTTTAAATTTTTTTTTTAGAATAAGTAAAGGACCCCTTCCGAAGCAAGCATGAGCCGTATTAGCCCTAAGGAACGTACCCTCATTTAGAAAACATTATTTTTGCTTAAAAAACTCAAAACAGTGTAAAAGACAATACTTTAGTTTTCGTAAGTTTTAAGAAGTGTTTTTCGGCTAACATTTGTTTTGTTTATTTTAAAAAATCTCGGAAGGGTCAGTCTACACACACATAAAGTTTGGTGAGTTTAACTTTTATTTTGTGGAAGTTATTCAAATTCAACTTATTCAAATTTAAAGATAGGACCCTTATTTTGGCCCACCCTGTATATATATATAATAAAGAATGACCTCCCTTTTTTAGATAATTTAATTAAATAGAGTCACGTACCTTTAACCATACGATTTTTTATATATATATTTTCATATTTTATATTTTTTTAATTTTTATATTTTATTTTATTTTAATTTAATTTCTCTAATTTAATTTTTGTTCCCTTTCCTTCTTCTTTTCCTCACTTCTAAATATAGAATCTCTTACATAACGGCTATTTACCCGGTTTAAGCGTCTCCCCGCCTCTTCCTTTCAAATTCTTTGAGTATAGCGTTTCATAACGGGTAAAGACTGTTCACAGATGTTTTTTTTTAAGAAATTCCATCATTTTACCCTTTCAGACAGTGCTGACGAAGACGGAATTCGAGATTTACCTTTTTTCCTGTCAGAAACCACTGGTCCATAGGTCTGATTAAAATCTGTCTCTATAAATAAATAAAATATATATATATATATATATATATATATATATATATATATATATATATATATATATATATATATATGTAGTGTATGTGTGTGTGTGAACAATAGCAATTTGATTAAGGACAGATAGATGATATATACAGGCACGAATCCGAATTGATGAATGCATCAACAAAGGTGAGAGAACAGAAAAATTTCCGGAACAAAGAGAAAATAAAGTAAATAAAAAATAACCAATCACGTCTGAAAGAATGAACAGAACAGGTAAAATAACAAATAATGAATTTTAATGAAGATGGAGGATAGTAAGAACGTATGAAAATATAATACATCCGAACTAATTAAAAATGAAAGAAAAAAGAACGAATAGGGATGAATGAAAAAAAGGAAAACAAAACAGTTAGTCAAAACAATTAAAACTTATACGCATGAAAGTATTAAAGAAGGAAAAAAGGAAAATAAAAGGTAAGTTACAGGAATATGAAAACAAAATTGAAAACAGCAGACGGTAAACGGTCGATGACAGTATAAGAATTTTTTTTTTAAATACAAATATAAAGAGCTTAGATCGAAGATGGAAATTTAAAGAGAGGCATACACAACTAAATGAAGAAATACTGAAGTTTCGTAAACAGAGAAGAGAATAAAACAAAACAAACCATAAAAAGAAGAGTAATAAGAAAACAGTAAGTTTATATAAAAAAACAAAAAAATAATGAGAGAAAAGGAAAATGCACTAAAGGCAAAAAATAGACTAAATAAAGATTAGAACGAAAAGAAAAAAAATACAGAAGTATGAACACTAAAATGGAAAAAAAAGAAAGTACTTGTAACGAGGAATGAAAGAAAGAAGAAAATAATAGATGTAGAGGAAGAATAAAATAATACATATATTCAAACAAAGATAGATGAAAAACGAGAAAACAAAGAATATTAAAGCAGACAGAAACGCAGAAGGAAATAAATAATGGCGAAGATATGAAATCGAACGAGATCTTTTAAGGATAAGAAATGGGGATTACTAAATATAATAATGAATATAAAGAAAGAAACATATTAAGGAAATAAGTAAAAACAGAAGTAATGAAGAGAGGCAGAAAAAAAGGAAAGACGAGAAGATTATGTTTTAGCTGGAAAATGACGGAAAACGAAACAGCACGAGATGATGAATGAAATGCTTACACGACATTTGTAAACAGAGGAAGAAAAGGGTAGGTGGAGAGTTGGATAGGCGAATAGAAAACGCTGACATTACCAGAATGAGTCACACGCGATTCTCATCGATTTTAAGCCGGTCTTATACGGCGTTTCTATTTTATCAGTGCACACAACTAAAAAAGAAAAGTGGATGAATATCTGACAAACTGCTGTAAACAAACAAGTAACTATAAAGTAACATGCCCATTCATGGAACCTGTTGAAAATTAACGGTAAACCCACGAGTCTTGTCGCGATATGGCAAGTATTCTAAACAAGGCCTTATTAAACTGATAAAGATGTACGTCGGAAATGTAACATATTTATCAATATATATTTGTCATTTATAATGATTCATTTTATTATTTCATTATGTCTTTAAATCATGAATTTAATTTTTTTTAAACATGTGTGTTCATGTCTTAATTGGGCTATCCATTCTGTTTCATGTTTTAACATTTTATGTAGTTTTGGGCGTTAATAATTTGATAGTTTTCCTCATAAATTGCATTACAATTTCTACTATGTGTATTGCAAGAAAGTGATAATTCACACATTTTGCAGTAATATTACTATTTATATTTTATTTCAAGATCCCATAAACATATATCTAATGTTGTACTATTATTATTTTCTAATTTGAAAATATCATCATACGATGAGTGTATCTACCCTTGAATGGACTTTTTTTACATACTTTACATGCATTCTCATATCATTATTATTATTATTGATATTTAGGATTGTTTTCATATTACATTAGATGTTAAACTATTATTTAACAAGGGGCAATTGTTATTGATTCTGAAATTGCATTAATCAATATCATTATAATTATTATTATTATTATTATTTTCTAATTTGAAAATATCATCATACGATGAGTGTATCTACCTATGAATGGACTTGTTTGACATATTTTACATGCATTCTCATATCATTATTATTATTATTAATATTTAGGATTGTTCTCATATTACATTAGATGTTAAACTATTATTTAACAAGAGGCAATTGTTATTGATTCTGAAATTGCATTAATCAATATTATTATTATTATTATTATTATTATTATTATTATTATTATTATTATTTTATTATTGTTATTATTATTATTATTATTATTATTATTATTATTATTATTATTATTATTATTATTGTTGTTGTTGTTTCTATGAATGATGCTATTATTACTGTTGAAACTACAACCGTCGTTATTATGATAAACTCAAAGCAAAGCCGTGTATCGATGCACGCAGTGAGAATCAAGCGAACTCATTAATGCGCATTCCACACGACGAATTTGCCCACCGTTCGTCGACAAAGGCAAGACGCTAAGAATTACAACTCAAATAGCCTGAAAAGAAAATTCAAAGGAAATATTTTAAAAAATTAACTGAGGTCGGAAATCAATTTGAGGATGTCTTCGAAAGGGAAAAGGGGCCACATGCAAATTAGGTTAAGGACACGGGAATTGGAAGGTTCATCAAGGAAATACTTTTAGGTTTCGTAAGAACACTGGGGAGGTGGGTTCTTTTTTATTTCATTTTTCAGTTTAGCTATGATATGACTTTAATTAGACGAGGATTGAAATGATTTTCATTGAAAAGAAAAACTGCTTAAAGAAAAAAATATTTGAAAGATGATTAAGACAAAAATTGAACATGAAAAGAAATGTGATTAATTAAAGCAAACAAAACAAAATGGAGAAATGAAAAAAAAGAGATGTTATACACGGAAAAAGAGATAGAAGAATGTGTTGAATTAGTAGAGACAGAAGAACATCGCAGAATAAGGGAAAGAAAAAAGAAAAGAAACGAAGGTAGATAGATTGACAAAAAAATGTTAGAAAGATATACCGCCAAACGCAATAAGAATAACATATACAGAAAAGAAAGTGGAACAGAGAAGAAGAAAGAATGGGGAAAAAGAAAGGGAAACAAAGAAAGCGGGAAACAGAGACAGGTGAAATACTGTTATAAAGAGAAACAGTTTACAACAAAATCAATGATTAATGTAGAAACGTAAAATAAAAAGTAAGAGATGAAAAAAAATTGCAAGATAAAAAAAGAATAAAATGTGGCAGAAGGAGGGAAAGAAGAAAGAAAGGGAGAAAAGTTGGGAGTAGAAAAAGAATACAAGTTAGACATATATACGGCGAGAAGTATCTAATAATGAAATTATGAATAGAAGTCATGTAGGAATATTGAGTCAGAAAAGCATAGACGGAAATAAAAAAGTTACAATTCGGGGAAAGAGCAAATGAATATGAGATCAATATTACAAAAAGAAAAAAGAAAGAACAATAGAGTATGTAGCCGGGAAAGATAGAACGAAAGAAAGAGGGGAAACCGGTGTGAGGAATGAAGAAAGGAGAAACACTTTTGCAAAGAGAGACAAAAAAGATCTAAGTGGCATGAAGAAGAATCAGAAAATCAGAAAATATATATTAAGTAACTGATAGAACAGGCAGGCTACATGAAAAATATTATAAACCATAAAATGAAAATAAAAATTAAAATTGGAAAATTGACAAAGTTTCGTTCGATTTAATCTCCAGGTAAATATTCTTCAGGTAAATATTTTTTCAATGTGTGAACTTTCTAGTTGAACTTGGAAATGCCCATGTCAAACTAGGTTACATGTGAATAATTAGAAAATATTACAGAAATAAAGGAAGCAAATAAGAAAACAAGGTATACGAACGGAATTATTTGTTTACTTGATGGGAGGATTACTCTCATTCTGTCAACCGTGAAAAGGTAGAAATGCTTATTTCATCTAATTACTCATAAGAACAATCTCGTCTAAAATGTTGTTCGAAATTTTCTTCATGCCCTGATTTCGACACTAAAATTCCCGAGTTCTAATATAAATTCCGAATTTCGAGATGAAGAACATTGGAACCAGGAAAGGGCGTGCAAAATGACACAATAGTTTAATTATAAACGGTACCCCAAAGCGATGTACTAATTCGTTGACAGACGATTACGAGTGTAATGTTGTTTTTCTCCTATTTCAGACGCAACCAAACTTTTTCAATAGCAGATACACTACTGTCGGTCGTGGCTGACGGAACGAGAGCAAGCTACCCCCATGTATTAAATAAAGAGCTCTGTTCGAAATTCTGTATAGATTCACGAGTTGGACGTACAAATTCTCAACACAATGGACCTGCAGAAAATCAGGGGTTACTTCGACTGAGACGTTGTGAAAATAACATCCAAGATGAGAACAGTAGTCCTAAAACTTGTAATAATACAAATTATCAATCCTCATCTAAACAATTCCGAAATATAAGTTAACTATATCTATAATTTATCGGTTAGACATTGTCTGTGAGTAAGGTCTCATTTTACAATGTAGTAATATTGGAAATGTGTATTCATTCTAAAAAGTCCAAACTTGTGTTTCGAAAATAGTCAGGGTTTCTGCGTAGTCGATAGTTGACAAAATGACTATTTTTTTTACAAATTACTTCAGAGAAAGGAAAGAAAAATATATTTTAAGCGATTGAGTGTATACGATTGGTAAAACAATTGCGTTTCAATGAGTGGCATAATACCGTTTCCAACAGTATTAGTGTTTTTATGAGCACAACAGTTGTGATAGTTCGAATATTTTATCGCGCCGCGATATGCATCAAGCTTATTAGACATATGCCTTTCACAAAAGAACAGTACATTTTAAAATATATTGTAATTTATTTTTTGAATTTTTTTAGATGAGGATTGATAATTTATATGATTAGAGTTATTCAGACTAATTCACCCATCGTCACGGTTATTCTTAAAACGTTTTAGCAGATAAAACCTACGATTTTTCTCAGATACATATTGGCGAGCATAGATATCTTTATGTAGAACTCAACAATCGAATAACGATTGCTCTCGTTCCGCTACCCATCTGCCGTGGTGCAGCGGATAAAGTGTTTAGAATAATCAGATGTAAGTGAGCTTTTTCTAGCGATTAAAGGTTCAATATTTTGTAAATCTGGTAATAAGAACATCATTCGGAATTAGTGTTTTCCACCCGATCATGGCTGACGTAACGATACTAATCCACTCTCTTTGATTAACTATAAGATTGACTTCTAAATTCCGTACAGAGTCCTGAATTCGAATTATGGGGCACTCAATCGTCAAAATGCAGCTAAAAAGGGCAGGAGTTAAATCGACCGAAACGATGTTAGAATAACATCGAAGATAGGAACTCTAATGTGAGTAATGCAAAAATACACAATTGTAAGCTGATGTCTTCGGTCGGTGGAGAAGAAGATAAACAACTATCACAGAGTTAAAATAATTCACAATAAAAATTATATTTCCTGGATTAACCGAGTAATTAAAGAAAAGATAAAATAAAAAACAGATGTGTTAATTCTTTTTTCATGATTAATCTATAGCCAAGAAATATATGTATCTATTGAGTACAAATGAACGGATTGACTGAATCGGTAGAAATATTATTGCAGTAAAGTCATATAGAGTACTACGCTCAAGCTGTGTCTCTCGAAAATAACCAAAGGAATTGGACTTTAATTCTGAGATTGGAACGCATATAAACAAGAATTACACAACTATTACAAAAAGAAAATTACTAAAGTTACGGGGAAAGATTGGAAAAAATAAGATTAACTACTTTACTAACGAAATTAATGAGATGTTACTTACTTGACATTTTTAAAATACTTATTACCATTCCTGACTATTATAAATGTATGTTTAAAATTACTCTCCTTAATTTGGAACATTATTCTAAAAACTATCCGATGAAAGAATGTAACACAAATTTACATACAGTTTTGATATTGTATTACTGGCGTAAATTGATGTGTATTATTTTTCGAATTGAACTATGAACTTGTTTAAGAAGGTAGATAGCTCAACAAATACCCCAATAATAAGGCCACGAAGACTGTACCTTTAGCGAGGAACGTATTATTTTTAACATAATCGACGACACTCGAAAAGACACGTCGCTAGACCACCCAATGACGAACTTAGCCTCTTATAGAAATAGTTGCACACATCTCTATCTAATTCATGCTTAGCGATTTATATTTGATTTCAAACTTGATAGTCAAAGATTGAACAACATAGCCTTCTCCTATATAGATGTGTGGACGCATTAAAAAAAATAAGATCAAATGAAATATATATGGAACAGAACATTATCAGATTCTAAACAAAACAAATCAGCACTGAAAAATAATTGAAATCTAAAAAATTATTTAAAACAAAATAAAATATTTTAAAAATAACATGACATACAAAAAGGAATAAAGCTGAACGTGTTTTTGTTGGTATCATTTGAAAACTGATTGGAGGGAAGTAAATGAGACATGATTTACTTTTCATAGTTCTGAGTAAAAGAAAATATGAAAAAAAATATTTAAATGTCTTAATAACTTCCAATATTTAAATAAAAATACATAAAAACTGTTTTGTTATTATAGAAATCGTGTTGCACCTTCATTCTCGCGGCAAAGAGAATTCCATATTTTCTTTAGTCTTTTTCAGTGCATTTTATTCATTTTTTTTGTCTCAACATCGATTATTTCAATTAAATTTTCATTAAGAAATTTGTTCGTGATTATATATTCGTCAGTTTCGAGTGAATATTGCTTTTTAATTGTTTAGGATTAATTATAGATTACATTTCGTGTACATAGGTTTATATGGGTGCGTAAACTAATCGGTATTTCTAATCTAAAAGTATGAGGTTATATTGGGTCAGGAATATTTTAGGAGGATATAAGATCAGCAATATAAGCGAGAATACATTTGAAACGAGATTTAACATGATCTACGGATAATTACTCATGGCAACCGTCAATGTGACTATCAAACACATAATATACATATATATTGATATGTATATATATATATATATATATATATATATATATATATATATGTGTATACATACATAGATATATATATATATATATATATATGTATATATATATATGTGTCTGTAAATATATATATAACCCCCCCCCCAAAACGGGCCCCCGTGTACACTTTATGTAATATCTCCTTTATTTATTCACCGATTGCCCTTATTTTACAGGACATGGCAGAATCAACAACCGTGAGTACACCAATACCTCAGTTGGAGCTGGGACAAACAATACACTGTGTTAAATTTTACTACAAGACAGGCTCGTTTAAGAAAACCTAGGACAGTTTCATGCATCAGTTCGAAGGTGAAAAGGCTCCATCCTAAAGCAGAATTCAGAACGGGGTGGACCACTTCGAAAAGTATGGGACCGTGGAGAACCTCAACGCTGCCAGTGAGAACCGTCCAAGCCACTCGGGACGTCCCAAGAAGCGGACAGCCGAGCTGGTCGAAAGTGTGAGAGAGTCTCTCCAAGAGAGTCCGAAACACTCTGTGCGTAAGCGAAGTCAGTCCATCGGTATCTCCCGTGTTACTTGCAGGAGAGTGCTGGTGAACGATATCAGGGCTTTCCCATACAGAATACAGACGCTGCAGACTCTTACAGCCTCAGACAAGAAGCAGAAGAGCGCTATGACAGTCAAGATGCTCGTAAGATCGAGGAGACACTAGTTTTCCTTAACCTCCTTTGGGCCTAAGATGAAGCCCACTTCCATCTTGATAGAAAGGTGAACTCCAAGACAAATGTCTTCTGGGGATCCTCCAGACCCAATGAAGTAGCCACCAAGCCCCTGCACTCTCCTAAGTGCACGGTGTGGCTGCAATCTCGGTCAGAGGCATCATCGGACCAATCTTCATCGAAGAATCTGGCGCAGCAGTGACAGTCACCAAGGAGCGGTATGTGGAGGTCCTCACAACCTTCAAGAGTGAGCTCCAGACCCACTACCCGTCGCTCATGAGAAAGTTCTGGTTCCAGCAAGACGGAGCAAGTTCGCACACTTTAAACCTGTCCCGGGAGTTGCTGAAAGAGAACTTCGGAGGCTGAGTTATCAGTCTCAAGACTACTTTTGAGTGCCCCCCCCCCCATAGTTCGGACTTTAGCCCCCAGGTTTTTTTCTTTTGGGGCTATCTTAAGGACAGAGTGTACGCACGAAAACCCAGAAGCATCACGGAACTCAGGGAAGCTATCAGGGAGGAGACGAGAGCCATTCCCAATTCAGTTTGTAAGAACGTCATAGACAACTTCGTTCTGCGCCTCAAGAAATGCACGGAGCTTAATGGAGGTCATCTAGAACACATGCTGTAGACGGAGAAAAAAAGGCCAAAGACAATAGTGTGTTGATGTGGTGTTTTAGATATAATAATCTAGTTATGACCAAAATTTCATTTCATTCAGACGAGACACTAAGAAACGGGGCCCATTTTTGGGGGGTCAGCCTGTATATACATATACACATACACATACATATTAATATATATATATATATATATATATTTATATTTATATATATATATGAATATCAATATATATATATATATTTATATATACATATATATATATATATATATATATATATATATATATATATATATATATATATATTATAAAAATACGCCTATGCTAAATATGATGCGCATAAATTATGTCTTATTCCTGGTCCCGGGAATGAAACATAAACCTTTCTGTGCAACTTCTCTAGGATAAGAACATGTTCAACTACTTAGATGCATTCTTGTATGTAGACCTGTAAAAGTAAGTTCTGACTATATATATATATATATATATATATATATATATATATATATATATACATGGTTTTGAGATATCGACGGCAAAACTTCGAGAATATATTCTATATATTTAAAAAGTCTCTGTTTTTGTATTTATTTTGTTATAGCACTTAATTATGAATGCAAGTGTATGTATGGTACATGCGTATTTTTTAGTTAGTGCTGATCATATTTATTTACCTGTATTTGTGTTGTTGTGATCTGTTAGCTTAACTAAGTATGGCTAATATTCGCATGATGCCGACCGGGTCCCCGGGTCTATTGATGATAAAGCTCAAATATTTATTTTCAGCCCCTCGGGTTTATATTTTTTGGTTTATATTTTCATAGTTTTGTGTTGGGAATTAAACTACACAAAGACATATGTTATTTCATGTGTGATCATGTACCAAATATGGGGTTTGTCTATACGATATGAAGTAATATCAGTGCACTATCACATACATTGTATGTATCATATATTTACAATAAATAATCGTGATCAGTATTTTGTAATTGCTTATAACTCGAAAACCAGCAATCGATACTCCAAATGTCCTGTATATATATATATATATATATATACACTGAAACGGTCGTTCATATGAGAATTCAGAAAGCGAACCATATTAAAACAGCAGCCTTTGTGTATTGAAAGGGCTCAATGCATTTTAGGTAGACATATTTTAGAACAATTATACACCATAGTAAATTACAATATTGTTTATATGCCATCGAACCCACGATAGATTATGAGCCATGAAACAACAATAACGTATTTTCAAAGATATAATAGAATGTTATTCAGAACTCAGTTACTTGGGTCAATTCGAGTCTTTGTTTCAAAATATATCACACCGTTTAGAAATATATTCAACACTTCAGCAAAATTAAGAATATATGAACTTGCATTAAAGATGTCAGATAACAAGAAGGTTTTACAGTGATTATGGTTCGTAGCGATTAGAATCTGCGTCTATCGAAATATAGTTGAATTCGATCCGGGCTTGAAGGACTTTTTTTTTGTAGTCAAGATGAAAAGTTTTGATACAGTGAAACATCATGTCTGCCGATTACCACATATTTCGTTAACGTGGGGTAAAGTCAATCGCTGACTACAATTAGTGATCATGAAAAATAATAGGATAGAAATCTTTAAGTGCCTTAATAATGTGTATATAAATATTAAGACCTAACTTATGTACTCTCTCTCTCTCTATCTATCTTTCTCTCTCTATATATATACATATATATATACATATATATATATGATAAAAATGGAACTAATATTCCAACGTTATTGTTAACGAATAAAGAAAAATCAAAAATGTTATTATGTATTCGTCAACGTTTCGTCTTAATTTCAAGAAACCGTCAGGATGATTGATCTGAAGCAAATATAATTTTGGATGTGTACTTTGTACGTTATTTTCTTCAGACCAATCATCTAGCCGAAGTTTGAAATAAATGGAAAACGTTGATGAATACATAAATACTTTTTTAGTATTTTGGGTTTTTTTTCCATATATATATATATATATATATATACATATTGGATTTAGTTAGTATCTCTGAGATTGGATATAGTTAGTATTCCTGGGAATTTAAACTTCACCTTGTTTCTTTGTTCAAAATGACTCAAAACTTCTTTAGATTATGCATATATAACTAAAAACATTGAATAGTCGAGTCACTCATTCAATTCGGGTTAAAATGTTTAAATCAGAAGAATGTGAATTTGCAATACAAGATGCATAAAAAACACAAACTGTTGCTTTTTTGCTCACGATCTTTTTCCCTCTCGAATACGAGCGAAATATTTGTATTACTTTTGTGGTTATTCCTTTTTGCTATTACTCGACTATTGCATTATTTTATTTTTTTTCTTCATGAAATTCGAATGATTATAAACACAGAGAGAGAGAGAGAAGGAGAAGTAAAGAGAGACGGTATGAAATGAAGGCTAAGCTTCAAACTAGATACATACAGAGATGTAAAAGACTGGCGGAGAGAAACTTTATATCAGATATTTATCCTAGTAAGTGTATCAAAATTAAGATGGGGGTTTTACTTTAAACCTAACTTAATCCCAAAACTAAGGAATATTTTTCATGTATGTTTTATGATAAAATTATATTCGAAAAATAAAGTTTGCAGAAGCAACTTTTATATCATCTCATATATATCGTAATGTTTTTCTATTCTATTTTCGACATCGTTTATTATTTTACCTTCACTCATTTCCCCGTATTTAATGATTACTTTTATCTTTTAAACTTTCCGGCCTTTAAGCTTATATATATATATATATATATATATATATATATATATATATATATATATATATATATATACGAACATTTTTCTTTCTTTGCTAAGAGTTTAATCTGTTTTGCTCACTGTGTCCACTGAACTTTCTGTGCCATTCCCTTCTTTTTTATTTTTCCAATCGTCTTCCTTGAGATCATCGAAAACCTTGTCTTTCTAATCAACCCTAATCAGTTCATAGCGAGAAAGTGTGCCTTCTCAAGCAGAAATAAAAGATACGCTAATCAGCGTATCATTTGAAAACCGGGTCGAGCTACTCCCCCCCCCCCCCATGCGAAAGGGTTTATCTCCTCTGATAGTCTGGAAAGTGTTACGGGCCCTGATGAATCGCTAGGTGGCTAACGGTATTCGACAACTTATTATGAGATACGCTATTAAACCCTAATAATCATATATTAACTTTGCCTCTCCTTCTCGTGCCTCACATCTTCTTGATTTATCTGGGTGTCTCTATATTCCTGTGTGTCTTTTCGTCCCTTTATGCCTCGCTGCCTATCTCTTTAATTGTCTATTGTCTCTTTTTGTCTATGTTTCTCTCTGTATGGTTGTCTGTATCTCCCCCTCCCTCTCTCTCCCTCTCTCACTCTCGCTCTCTTTCTCTCTCTCTCTCTATATATATATATACATATATATATATATATATATATATATATATATATTTATATATATATATTTATTTATTTTGGTACAGAAAAATTAGTACAACATTCGTACCGTCGGTTTCAAGCACGGAAGGACTTAGCCATCCGGCTCTCTTAAGCTTCTGTTTTCATCTGTTTCAGAAATGGGAAGTCACTTGTCACTCTCGTTTGGGCGCGTTATTTGCTTAGAGTGTTGTGTATGTTTGTTTAAATTTAGTGTAAGGTTTGAAAAAAGGGGGAGGGTTAAAAACACAGTTGAGATTTAAACCAGAGGAGATTTAACGAGATATAAAAACATAAACAAATAAAAAATAAAAAAATAAAATGAAAAAAAATGAAAACAGTTTTCTATATTATTCCCGTGAGTCAATATTATGAGTATCGTATATTTGGCCGTTACTGGTTTGGGGTTTAATGATGTGTCTTCTAAAGAAATTAGGGAGAGAAAATGAGTTTAAGGATTAAATAGGTTAAAAGGAGCAACATTAATTAAATTCTTGTTTAAATCATGGATTAAAAGACTTTAAATCAGTCCCGAAGTAATTTAAATAAAGGTATCATCCGGGCGGTCTAAGGACAGTAACTATGTAGGGGTTTTAAATGGTTCGAACCCGTTTAAAGAATTCGGGAGGTGATGAAATTAGTATGCGGATTAAAACTGGTTCAGAGATAAAAGTAAGGATTAGGTCGGCAAGATTGAATCTGTTTGCGAGATATGGGAGCTAAGTATTATGACCGAGAAATAGTTGGGACTTATAGGAGTAATAATAATGTTGTGAAATGGGACAATGTTTTTACAACAATATTCAGTTCTCATTCCTGCAAATAAAAATTCGGTTACAATACATCGCAGTTATCATGCACAAACACTGTTTAAACAATATTTAATTATTCATATATTATTAATTAAATGACGTATAATGCAATTATACAACTACCTTAACGCATATATAAGAATGCGTAGATATATAATATATAAATATATATATATATATATATATATATATATATATATATATATGTATGATGATGGACTTCGACGTATGAGTGCCCCGCCAGGGGCTGCCCGCGCGTGAATTTGTAATTGCAAAGATTGCGCAATCGCCAACAACCACTCTCTTTAGTCGGCATTGCTTGATTCCAATGGCAAGTAGAAATAAAAGACGACTTTAAACAATGCCGAGATAAGCAGAGAGCACATACAGCACCTGGTATTCCCAAATGGTCACCCATTTTAGTACTGATCAGGCTCGACGCCGCTTAACTTCTGTGATCTTACGGTATGTCAACGTGATTGTGCCGTGTGTAATTATTTATTTATATATATATATATATATATATATATATATATATATATATACATATATATATATATACATATATATATATATACATATATATATACATATATATATACATATATATATATATATACACACATGTTGATGATTGATATTCATAGCAACATAATTGAGTGTATTTTCTATATGAAAAAGTTTAACGTAAAATGTGCATTTATGTGTATATGATCTTTTTCTGATATATATATACGTTAATACGTAATTAATTTTCTTTCATTTTGATGTAAATTGATTCGAAACGACCCAGCAGAATTTGTATTTCTTTATTTTTCTTCGAAATTTATACAAGAGAAATCGAATTTTGTAAAACATGATTTCAAACTAGAAATCTCTTGAATATTTAGTCTTTCCGGACGTGTCAGCAACAAATTTCTTCCGATAACGATGTTCAACAAAATGTTCGTATTTTATTGAAAATTCGGCATTACTCAGTATGGTAATCTTTTATAGTGCGTTATTATTTTTAAAATCATTTTTTTATTAAGTTACTATACGCATCGGATAAAATAATACATTTTAGTTACTGTAATTATAGAATTCTAAATGTAAATTATTCAACAATTTAAAAAAATAGTTTGAAACACCCGTATAACAAGTAGAAAAACGATTTAGAACCTGGCACCAATGAATAACAATTTTTATTGAAATATAAAAATATACATTTTTAATTGTAAATACAATACAAGTTCATAATTAGAGAGACATGTACTATCCCAATTATGAAAAATATCTTGCTCGACGCATCAATAATATCACAAAAAAATCATAAAACGTGAAAATTCCTTGTCATTTAACAACACCTAAATATATAAATATATGTGTATGTATATGTGTGTGTGAATATATAAATGATTTAACATATCACTCATTATATTTTACATATTAATGAGTCCGAAGTTAAAAATACTGAAAGCCAGTCGAGGATAAAAGCCAATAAGAATATAATCTGTGCGACGGAAACCCCAATGCCAGAATTGGAAATAATAGACGTAATTGACAACATTTTCCTCTTTAACAAGACGTCTCGGTCAGAATATGTTGACATTATCAGTGTAGGCTGTAGGGAAGAAGTACCATGGTTATATATAATACAGATATGAACTCCTTGGGAAAACATTCTGTTCATGGAAGGTTCATGTAGTTTTACGTGCAAAAATTAGGGTATTGGAAGTAGTAATAGAGGGCGAGTTATTTCCAGGAGAGCTTTGAAGGGAGGGCATAACAAGAAATTAGAGCAGGGTCGAGTATCTGCTTTGAGAACAAGATCAGAATATAGAAAAAAAAGATTATATATTATTTCAGCATAAATGCAGCCTATCTATCTATCAATATATCTATCAATTTAACTTCATATATATATTTATATATATATATATATACAGGGTGGGCAAAAATAAGGGTCCTATTTTTTTTAAATTCATAACTTTTTTATTTATTGATTTAAAAAAATTTTTTTTTTAGAATAAGTAAAGGACCCCTTCCGAAGCAAGCATGAGCCGTATTAGCCCTAAGGAACGTACCCTCATTTAGAAAACATTATTTTTGCTTAAAAAACTCAAAACAGTGTAAAAAACAATACTTTAGTTTTTGTAAGTTTTAAGAAGTGTTTTTCGGCTAAAATTTGTTTTGTTTATTTCAAAAAATCTCGGAAAGGGTCAGTCTACACAAACATAAAGTTTGGTGA